>JAYESA010000014.1:47833828-48400827 GCA_036927795.1 Iris macrosiphon
AAGGACACAGTAGCAGCACCAAGGGGGAAAATTCTAGTACACTGGGTAAATACAGGCCAAGTATCAATCATCAGTTGTAAACCAAAATATATTAGAACTGTGTGAATATCCAGCAAATCTCATCGTAAAGGACACATATTTAATATGAATAATATAATAAAATTTAAAGAAAAGAAAGCATCCAGCAAATCTCATCGTAAAGAATATGGCAAATTTATATCCATACAATCGCATCCTAAATAATAATAATAAAAAATCTAGTAACTAGCTATACTACTGCGGATCTGCAGGAGGCTGACCACCGGCGCGCTTGAAGGATAAAAACTGCTCAAACTCGTCCCGTGGAATCGATACCGATGTCGATGGAGAAGACAGTGACGTCGGTAGAGTCTGTGTCGATGTAGGCTCACCAGGAGGCCATGCCCGCTCCAAGTCAGCGAGTCGCTGGTTGTAAGAATCTATGGTAGATAACAGCCTCGTACTGCTATGAACCATTAAATCCGGCATCATCGTCAGCCTCTCGCCCATCGACAGCTGCGACGCCTACAGCTCCTTGATGTTGTGGTCTGTCGAGGCTCTAATATCATTTGTCAAATCCCGGAGCTCCGTCACGCTGCGGTCGAGCATATCGAATCGTGCGATGAGCATCGGATCGTTCACCTGCGGCTTGGACCGGGGCTGCTCCTCCATCCTTCGCAGTAACTCGTCACAGAGAGACGTAATCTGACGGTCAACGGTCTCCTGGACGGCCTCCTGGAGACTACCAACTGCGGTCACCCACAGGTCATCCACCGACGGAGCTGGAGCGGGCTGCGACAAAGTACCAGCCTCTCCAGGTGTAGGTGCACTAGCAGTCGTCCGCTCACGCAGCCTAAGATACTCGGGCTAGAAAGGTTTGGAAACTCGATTATTGCCTAAGTTATATTAAAATTAACACAAAGTAAAGTAATACTTACATAGGTCTACGAGGCCCTCTCATCAATGAGATTTCCGTCCTTGCGATGGGTGACCAAGAAGACGGTCACCATGTTTGCATCCTCACCCCTCTGTACCTGTTAAAAATATATTATTTATTACTAAACTTAAACTTTTTTCCAAGTACCATTTTATGGTACTTACATTAAAATAATATATTTTAAAAGAAAAAAATATACCAAACGACGAAAATGTTCCATCATCGGAATCGAGCCACCATACCACTTGGCAGCATTCTGCCTAGCCGCCTTGGCCTTCTCAGACCTTTCCTTGTAGCTCGGATCGTCGAATCTAGCCCTCATCGCAGTCCACTACTCAGGCGTGATCCAAACTTGGATTGGTTTTCCAGCACGATCACGAGCCTTCTGGTCATCCAGAGCACTCGGATAAGCTTGGCGACAACGGTAGAAAAGAGCCGCTCGATCAACTCGGCCCGGTGCGAAGGATAAAAATACGTTTGCTACAATAAATAATTTAGTAAGTTAGCATCACGGATAAGTTATATAATATGCATAAATTAGAGGATTTATTTAATATACTTTTACCTGGAAGTGCGCAAACCAGAATGCCTTCCTCTCCTCCGGAGCCTCAGAGTAGTTGATCCAAGGGCCACCGTAGTTGTTCCTCAGAAATTGGCCCAGGCATCTCTGAACTGACGATGGACGATATCTATACAGAGATAATAATTTAGAATACTAAAAAAGTCAATATATATGAATAAAGAAATACACGATATATATTATACTAAACCATCTAATTGACTTACTTTGTACCTAAATCTCTGTCCTCGTCTCCTCTGGAGGTGCGCATGGAGGATCTTGCTGATATTAGGACAACGTGGGTACGACCTCCTCGACATGCTCATCTGTTCCCATGGTTCCGTCAGCAGGAGGAACGCTGGACGAGGGTGTACTATCACGCTTGGAACTACTCGTCCCAACAGTCGGAGATATGAGTGATCGATATAATGGAGTACTGGGCGACGATGATCCGGAACCAACAGTAGGCAGTACCGGAGGAGCACTCTGTCTACCTCAGAACCTGCCGAATCCTCCGTGTCGTCCTATCATATCTGATAACAACATATGATAAATATAGAGAAACACAAATATATAGTACATTCTATAGTTGAAATGTGATGCATATCTTAAAGCATTCTACAGTCAAAATATAATACATATATTCGTTAATAGGTACATTCTACATGCAATATATTTTATTTTCAATCATCTTCAGAAAATTCATCTTGTTCGCCTTTTTCGTCCTCCTCTTCCTCTTCCTCCTCCTCCTCCTCGTCTTCACTTTCATCTACTTCATCTTCCTCTTCGGATAATTCTACATCTTCTATATTATTACTCGTGTAATGAGTAACTTCTGTTGAGTCCACATCTACAATATTGTTACAAGAGGTAGATCGTCCTCCTGATAAGCTATTTCGTCAATATCAAAGGTATTTCTTGCTTTAGTCTTGCATACTTCCCACCAATCCGACCTCGCTGTCCCCCGTCTAGGATAAGTTGTGAAGTACACGAGCTGAGCCTGACTTGATAGGATAAATGGTTCATAGCCTTGATATCTACGCTTGTAGTTTATATCCACAAGGCCATGCTTATCAATTTTCTAACCTTAATCTTGAATCGGATCGAACCATTCACACCTGAATAGCATGATATTAGCAGGTTCTGTGCCATAATTATATGTCAACTCCACAATCTCTCGTAAGATGCCAAAAAAATTATTGCCCGGATTGACGTCTTTGTAGTTCGAAGATTTGATACACAAAAAACTGTTTTTCGTGGAATCAAGATCCAGAAAGCTGTCCCTGATAGGAGCATTTGTTGACTTGAACCTGAACCCTTTCATACAGAAACTTGGCCATATTTTTATGGCAGTAATTGGTCCCTTGGCTAAAGTTCTAATAGATTCAGTCTTGGGTATTATTAGACGATCGACCTAAATACCAAAGTAGCGATAGTAATTTATTTATTTTACAAGTGCAAAAATAAAAAGTAATTACCAAGCATCTTACATATGCGCTCAACCAAGAAAGAAAATGGCATCTCATATCTTGTTCTACTTCTTCGTCTGTTATGTAGGGTCTAACCGACCTCAACTCATCATTATATGTGCTAAAAAATAATGAAGCAACTGCTGATTAGAAGCATAATAGTATCTTATACTATTACATTGAGATAATGTAAACGTTGACGTATTAATTACTTATCCCTCTAGCTTCTCCACTTCATCCTCGTCGCAATTGAGTAATATATACAATTAAGCAGTCCTTAGCTCATCGTCATTCAAATATTTCTTCTTCATTTTTTCTGAAGGCTTTCCGGACCCATTGAATACTTTGAGTATTGCATTATTAGATTCTGGATATGCGTCGTCATTTTTTGGAGCTTTCGTCCTATTAGTAGCAATATGCGGTTTGAAATACGTCGAGCAAAAGTTTGTAATCTTCTCGAGAACATAAGCTTCACAAATAGAGCCCTCAACCCATGCCTTATTTTTTACCTTTCTTTTTAGGTGATTCAAATGCCGCTCGAAGGGGTACATCCACCGATAACCGACAGGACCACCAACAGGTGCCTCATAGGAAAGTTGAATTGGCAAATGCTCCATAGAGTCGAAGAATCCAGGAGGAAACACCTTCTCGAGCTTACATAGTGTTACCGCAATGTCCTTCTCTTGCTTTTCTAGACGATCGACGAGCAACTTAGTACAACAAAGATCTCTGAAGAATATGCTCAGCTCTGTCAATGGGTCCCAAACGACCTGCGGTAAGAATTCCCGAAATACAATCAAAATTAACCTCTCCATGAATACGTGACAATCGTGGCTCTTCATACCCACCAGTTTGTTCTCCTTGAGTCGACGCATCTTCTCAAGTTCGACACGTACCCGTCTGAAAACTTTAGACCCTGAATCCACCTACAAAGTCTACCTTTATCCTCTTTCTCCAGTGAGAAAACAGACTTAGGTTGCTTTAACTTTCCATTCCCCTGCTCTATCAAATGCAATACAGGACGTCTACATATTTCTTCTAAGTCCAACCTAGCCTTCAGATTATCTTTCGTCTTTCCCTTTACCTCCCTTACAATATTAATTATGTTATCAAACACATTCTTCTCGATATGCATGACATCAAGGTTATGTCTGATCAGATTGGTGCTCCAATATGGCAGATCCCAGAATATACTCCTCTTCGTCCAGTTATGGGTGCGATCAAATCTGTCACACTTGTACCCCTTAGCAGGCTCTTCGATAGCACTTGGTAAATCTTTTACCTCTTTCCATATCGTGTATCCGGGCCACCTTGGCGATGGATTAGCCTTCTCCACAACTCCCGCACAAAAAGCATTCTGGTTCCTCCGGTACGGATGATCCTTCGGCAAAAATTATCGATGACAATCGAAGAAGCACGGTTTGCCTCCATGTTTTAAATGGAAAGCCTGAGTACGGTCCATGCAATACGGACATGAGAGACGACCATGGGTGCTCCATCCCGATAACATTCCATAGGCAGGAAAGTCGTTGATGGTCCATATAAGTGCTGCCCTCATCTAAAAATTATGCTTTCTAGAAATATCGTACGTGTTGGCACCTACTTACCACAGCTGATTCAACTCATCTATCAAAGGCTATAAATATACATCGATGTTCCTCTTCGGATTGTTCGGACCCGGGATAATAACGGTTAGGAATATATACGGAGTCTTCATGCACATCCAAGGCGGTAGATTGTACGGAGTGACGATCACAGGCCAACACGAATACTGGGAGCCCGAAAGTTCGAATGGGCTAAAACCGTCAGAGGAGAGCCCCAATATGATATTACGTGCTTCCTCGGCAAAATGTGGATACTCTCGATCAAAGTGCTTCTATGCTTCTCCATCGGATAGATGATCCAATACTCCTTCGATCTATTTTTGCCTGTGCCAACTCATGTTTTCTGCAGTCTCCTTAACCATAAACAACTGCTGCAACCACGGCGTCAAAGGCAAGTAGTGCATCGAATCGGTAGGCTTCCTTGCACCGACAGACTTTCCTCTAACAGTGGCCTTGTAGCGATCAGCACCACAAAATCTACATGCATCTTCATCCTTGTCGTCTTTGTAGTACAACATGCACCCGTTGCAACATGCATCGATTTTCTCGTATCCCATCCAAAGCGATCTCACCATCCTCTTAGATTGATAGAAGTCTTTAGGCAACTTTGCACCCTCGGGCAAGATCTCTATAATCAAATCGAGCAGTCGATTATAATATTCTTACGACATGTTAAAATCGGACTTGATGCTCAATAATCTTGTAACCACCTCCAATAGTGAATGATCCTCACAACCAGGATATAGTAGAGTCATTGCATTCTCCAGCAACTCAATAAACTTTACAGCATCGGCATTCGGTGCCTCCTCAGCTGCATCATAATTGTCCGGATTAAAACTAGGTCCCGCCGCATCATAATTGTCCGGATTGAAACTAGGCCCTGCCGCATCATAATTATCCAGATTGAAACTAGGCCCCGTCGCATCATAAACCATGTTCACCAACCCGTCGTCGTAAGCATCGTGGTCGTGGACATCCATATACGGCTCCATATAGGGCTCCGACTCCGATGCTAGAGATACAAGTTCTCCGTGCGCGGTCCACTGATAGTAATTCGGCGTGAAGCCCTTCGAATATAAATGATATGTAACTTCCACTTCTGGATGATATTTCCTGTTGCGATATCTCACACACGGACACTTAATTTTGGTACCATCCATGTACTGAGGGAACTCCTTGGTGAACTGCAGGAACTGTTGTACACCCTCAATGAATTTATCCCGCACACCGCACATGTCATCAGGATGATAGTTGTACATCCACGAACGATGACGCAGATAGTAATTTATATCCATTTCTAGATACTTCTGCAAAAATGACAATATGTATCATATAAATCATTACATACAGTGGTTTATCACCTAACTTCATAACTTAACCGTACTATAAAAATCATAACTGATATAATACATACTTTCATTTATCAAAGTCTAAAATAAGCAATATTCAAAACAACTGACCATTTATCAAAGTCTAAAATAAGCAATACTTTCATTTCATAACTGATATAATACATACTTTTATTTATCAAAGTCCAAGAGCCCTAGATATGGAATATAAATGTTAATGAGTGTTTTAAAATAATCAACAGGGTTAACTAGTTCATGGTGATGTTTCTAAGCCACTTCTAGATCCATACTAGTTTATACTAGTCAATACTAGGTTAATACCTTGCTACACTATGTCTTCTAGGTCGTACTAAGGAATTCTAGTTTATACTAGTTAATGCCTAGCTAATATTAGTTATTACTAAGTATACTAGTTAATATTAGCTATACTAAATACTACTAGTATAACTTAACTAATATCCTACCTTACCCCAACTCACATCTTAGCTCATAAATGTATGTCACAATAATACCTTGGTCCCAGTCACTTGTTACTCCCACTTGATACTGGACTACTAGGATATTCTGCTTTGATATTAAGTACTTTACTATCCACACTAAGATCCTCTTACCCTTGGCCTGGCACCTTGTACTTCATCCTTATACTTACTCACTGGACTACAACCCATAGCAGTCACTCCTCCCTGATACCACAGTATCAGTTCACTTGATAGCACTATTGTGCTCTAATTGAACTGTACTGCACTGATCACTCTTGCCAATTAAATCCCTGATACCATAGTATCAGTTAAAGGCTGTATTGATATGCAACAAGTGACCTGCGAACACCTACCCGATACTTGTCTATACCTTAACCCAAACACATGCCTGCAGACCCCAACTAAGTCTGCAACCTCTGATACTTTGCACTGCTACTGCAGTGGCTAAATCTTCCCTTCACTTAGTTGTTTTCAACTGCCCTTAGCTACTGTCATGGCTCACAGTAGTGCTTGTTACTGCCTTGCCATTGCTCAAGAATGCATGTGTTTGATGTTGCTCAAGTGTGCACCAACACTCTCCCACTATAGAAGATGACAGGAACCAATCCCCTCCTCACAGTGCCAACCCGACACCACTGCAACACATTGTCAGCTTGCCTAATGCACTAGGCCAAACTGAATTGAGTTCAGTTCCTAAAGCCTCATAGTTCAGTAGTGACACCCACACACAACTCGACTCTTCTACCCTCTCCCACATTTAGCACAGCTAGAAGACACTATGAACACCAACACAGATAACAATAGCTATATACCTGTCTATATATATATCAAGATACACCTATATATGCATACACTCTCTCATATGCAAATAGATAATACACCAATTTATATATACATATCATATGATACTCTAAGGCATAAATAGACACACACAAACAACCACTAGTCCAATTCACAAACATTTGGTGTACAACACCAAGATACTCTAGGATACATCCTCCATACACCACACCACCATGATACCAACCCTCAATTCACATGGACACATCCAATAGATCAAATATTGTGTGTGTGTCAGTGTGTGTGTGTGTGTCGTGTGTATGTTAGTGTCAGTGTCAGTGTCTGTGTGAGTGAGTGTGTGTGTGTGTGTGTGTGTGTGTGTGTGTGTGTGTGTGTGTCAAGTGTGTGTGTGTGTCAAGTGTGTGTGTGTGTGTGTGTCGTGTGTGTCTGTCCGTGTCTGTGTGTGTGTGTCGTATCTGTGTCACATGTGAGAGAGAGAGAGAGAGAGAGAGTTAGGGTTTACCTAGAGCTCGAGGAGGAGGGGGATGCCGGAGTAGCCGCAACCGTGGAGAGCCGGTCGCGAGAGAGAGGGGGTGGGGGAAATCGAAAGGTTTTGAAAACTTTCAAAATTTTCGACAGATGGGGGAGAAGAAAACTGAGCCCTAATTAACCAAAATTTAGCAACGTTTAGCGACGTCAAATACAAACATTGCTAAATTAAAATTTAGCTACGTCAATGACGTTGCTAAACACGTTGCTAAATATTTTTAATATATACATCGCTAATTATGACGCTAAACGTCGCTAAATGTCGCCATTTAGCGACGTCTAGCGACATTTTTTATGGAGTTGCTGATTTAGCGATATTTTTACATGGAGTCGCTAAAATGCGTCGCTAATCCCACTTTTTCTAGTAGTGAGCGGGATGGAGGGAAATGGCAAGGCGGGTCTGGGCTGCTTGCGGTAAACTCCGGTGAGTCTCGACGGGGCGGTGATGCAAGTGGCTCCGGTCGTGATCCGGTCGGGTGAAGGAGGGGGGCGATGGGTGAACAGTAAAGATGGGAAAGGGAGAAAGTCGGCTGAGTATATTAGTTTAGGTATAGAAAAAGAAAAAAAAGGAAAAGAATATATATATACATGTAAGGTATTGGGTTGACCTAGAAATTTGGTCTACATACTCCTTGGGAAAAGGGCTTCTCATATAGGTATTTCAAGGCTATGATTACATAGATTCAAAATGGATGGTTAGGATTGCATTTGATTCAAATTTTGGAGGGCTATGGTTTGAGGAGGTTGATGTTGAGTTTCTACACACTCCCAAAAATTAGAGAAAATTCACATAAAGGAGAAATGGGTTTCTTCATGTGTTGTGTCCAATGGGGTAGACACCTTAATACACTTTTGCATAAAACTGCCCAACAATTGGAAAATTGCACAAAGTTGGGTATTTGATTTAATTTATTTAAAATTAATATTATTGGTGTTCTAAAATTAATTAGAAGTACATGAAACTCAAATCAGGTGGGACACAAGTGTCATGAATGAAGAAGACTCAGAATAGAATATTACCCTAATTGGGTTGCTCAAAATGGGTCGAGATTGTGTCTCCAATTTTGATTGGAATGCACAAAGATACAAAGTTGGATTTATATAGAATTAAATATAATCGATTTGCGATGAATGTTGTGCGACTAAAATGAAGCACATCATGGCATAATTATGAGTTACACAATGATCAAAATAAAAGTCCGGCAAGGATGTGAAATTTGTTGGAAGGCAATGGCAAATGTAGCGATCTAATTATCGAAGCAACAGTAAGGTACAACAATCAAATAAAATTACAGCGATTAAATATAAATAAATATCATGCAATACTAATCAAATTAAATTAAAAAAATAAAAAGACAAAAATACCCCTACTCTAAAATATGGTAGTGACAATATGAACATCTCCACTCTCTCCATACAAGTAGTTTTTTCATAATTTAAGAGCAAAGATAACTGTTGCCAACTCTAAGTCATGGGTAGGGTAGTTCTTCTCAAGCGGGCATAATTTCCTGGAAGCATAGGTAATTACCTTCCCGTTCTGTTGTAACACATAACCCAAACCCTTACCCGATGCATTACAGTATATATAGAAAATCCTCCTTCTCTTGGTGGCAATGTCAAGATTGGAGCTGTAGTCAACATCTTCTTCAGCTCCTCAAATGCTAACTGACAACCTCAGTCCAGACGAATTCCACATCCTTCCTGGTTAGTCTAGTCATCGGCTCTATAAGTCTGGAAAAGTCCTGAACAAACCTCCGATAGTAACTTGCCAGCCCAAGAAACTTCTGATCTCTGCTACTGAACTCGGGGTAGACCACGACTCAACTGCTGAAATCTTCTTTGTGTCCACTGAGATCCCGTCTCATGTGATCACATGCCCAAGGAATTCAACCTTATCAAGAAAGAACTCACACTTGGAGAGCTTGCCATATAGATTCTCCTTCCTGAGGGTCTCCAAAACTATCCTCAAGTGCTGCTCATGCTCCTCTGGGGTATTCGAATATATTAGTTTATCATCAATGAAGACTACAACAAATTGATCCAGGTACTGATGAAACACCTTATTCATGAGGTTCATGAATACCGCTGGGGCATTGGTCAACCCAAACGACATCACCAAGAACTCAAACTGCCCATACCGAGTTCTGAAAGCTGTCTTTGGGATGTCTTCATTCTTTACCTTCATCTGGTGGTACCCTGACCTCAAGTCTATCTTCGAGAATACCTTCGCTCCGCTCAACTGGTCAAACAAATCATCAATCCGTGACAATGAATATTTGTTTTTGATAGTAAGGTTGTTGAGTGCCCTGTAGTCGATACACATAAGTACCACCCATTCTTCTTTGGTATAAAAAGTACCGGAGTACCCCATGGTGATGAACTAGAATGGATAAAGCCCTTGTCTTACAACTCATCCACCTGCTTCTTCAACTCCGCCAGTTTGATATTATTTACTCTATAGACGTGTTAAGATATTGGCTCTACGCCTGGCACCAAATCTATAGAGAACTCCATATCTCTGTCTGGTGGCAACCCCAACAACTCCTCCGGAAAGACATCCATGAATTCTAAAATAAACGGATGTGGCGGCTCCTGTTCTTCTACCAAAGCTCCACAGAAGTCACCCTTGCTCTGCTCTGGTCCTCGGACGAACTCAAACTCTGGCTCTCCTAGCATCTGAAATAAAACTCTACCTCCACGATAATCGATACTAGCATGATGCCTACTCAACTAATCCATCCCGAGTACTATATCGTAGCTCGAAAGTGGCATTACAAGTAGACATATGCCCAACTCTCGGCCTCCCAAGGAAACTCTCCGGTCCTTACAAATATCACTGACCAGGATAATGCCACCCCCGGTCGTGATCTTGCAAGTCCTCGCCAATGGTTCAGACTCAAGACGACGTCTCAAAGCAAAAGATATAGATACAAAACTATGTGAAGCACCAAAATCAAATAAATCATGAGCTAAAAAGGAATCAAGATAAACTGAACAAAGGAATCAATATTGAGTATGATACGATATCATCAATGAAAGACAAAATTTATTCAAAGTAAAGGAAATATTCAATAGATAAAGATTGCAAAACAGATATTTGAATGTTTCCTAGTTGTGTTTGAGTAAACTCTCAGTCTAAATCATATTTCCTTAAGCAGGCTCGTAGAAGTACTCTAGGCAATCACCATTACGATATCGCTCTAATTGATAATCTAGACCAGCATAGGCCACCACTAAAAATGTGTCACGACCCGCACACGGATATTCGGGCACGAGTACGTGGGTACGTCCAGCCTACGTCGCAAAATCAGCGGTAGAACGATGTCTGGGTCATTTCTAACTATCTAACATCTCAATAATATAATAAGGTACCTGTCAATCATCTCAACTCCAAATGGAGAAACAATATGGTATCTCATAAGTATAACATCTCAATCACAAAACAAACTAAGAAAGATAAAGCAAGAATGGAATAGCGAAGGAAAGAAATCAAGATACTATCCATAATCTAAAATAATCTACAAACTGTGAATCTTCACAAATATAGTATAATGCAAGCCAACACAAATATAACTAGACCACCTCGGGCTCTGCAACTAAGTCCTCCTGGTCTATAGGAGTATCCACTATAGGTACACCATCCTATGGTCCGTAGAATGTAGGACACTGCTCTATAAGCCAATTATCTGGAAAAATATATCCAGTCAGGATTAGAGCGAAGTACATACCTCTGAAAGAAGTTTTAATAACATAATCGGGCATATAAAACAGATAATAGAAATGAAATATACGATCACTAAATATATGAATGAATAAACAATAGGTATATTGGTAGTGTACGAGAATATAAAACAACAATATGAGTATCAGCAATATAATGAAATAATCTAAAATCTAACTAATGTGCCTCAGAATACAAGTTCATTATGTGATCAGTTTGGGTGAACATGATCAATAAGGTAAGACGATTACAAGTGTGGTATGTAATAAGAATGTACACGATGAACAATAAGGCTTTGATCACATAATCAACTTCTACTCTCTCATCCCCAATTAATACCAATAGAACCAATCACGACACGCTACAAACACGAATAAAACCACTGAACAGGAGCAGTGGGTGTAAACGAATATAATAACCACTGAACATGAGCAGCGAGTGTACACGAATAAGCAAACTGAACACGAGCGTGTGTGAACACAAAATATAAATTAATACCTAATGTACACGATAAAATACATATACAGGAGTACCTGCTGAACACGGTAGGGGATAACATCTCCTGACGTGATCAATATAGTACAAGTCCATAAAATTACTGTGTCAGAATTAAGTATACAATTCTAGAACATGCATATATACACTATTATGAATTAAAACTTATCAGAGAAATGTACTGACCTGAAGTCCTGAGCAAGGGATATCTCTCGATGCCCAAGCTGGTATCACACAACCTATATATGGTATATTGTATCAATACAAGGTTCTAGAATAAAAATAAGTTAAATTGATGCAATTCTAAGTCATAAATCCATTTTTAAGTCAAACCGACTAATTCTAGGTTGTAAGATCCTAACACTAGGATACTAAGTTAATGCACTATGAAACTAAGTTATACTAACTAATCTAAGAACTAAGAAATACACAAAAAGTTGTAATAGTATTTATATATATATATATATATATATATATATATATATATATATATATATATATATATATATACATAGTATCTATAACAAATCAATGAAATTAATATACCATGGCCTTGCAACAATGCGTATCATACTACCTCACATCTATCCCGATACTCAAACCCAATACCTTGAGTATTGACCCAGTACCTTGATATTATCTTGGTATCCCGTGGTAATTCAAAACTTAGTGAGTATAGCTAATACACATTGAAATCCCCCAACCAATATACTAATATATGCTAACACTATAATATATATCAATAATAATATAGAAACTAACTATAATATAATACATACATATCTACATACTAACATATAGCTAATATAGCTAACTACTAACATATACCTACTAGTATACATAGTTACTTAGCTAACTTACATACATAGATATATATACAGTTAACCATATACTAATCAATACACTAACCAACTAACTAATACTCTTAACTATTCTAACTATCTAATATACTAACCAATATACCTCTGCCTTGACCTTACCTTGCTGGTTCTATTGCTGAACTGAAAATCACTGATACTGAAACTGATACCTTACAGGTACTGTGCTCAACTGATGAAGGCTGTAGTATTTTGCTCGATCGAAACTTGCTGATGCTCCTTAACTCCTTGTTGTACTGCAGTATAGACATGCAGTGGTGCATGTACTGATACAAGCTCAGCTGCACTGAGCACTATGCTGATGTCGGTTGCTACATTACACAGTTGGAAACTCCCTCTTGCTGTGCTGCACATCTCAGTGCACACATTACTGTGTGCACTCCCTGCTGTGCAGTATGCACCTCTGTCCACTGCAGCTCGAGCAATTCCTCACCCTTGCTATTGAACGGTTGAGCCTACCCTCACTCACTGACACACACCCACAACCACACAACCAACTATACACACACACACACACACACACACACACACACACACACACACACACATATATATATATATATATATATATATATATATATATATATATATATATATATATATACACACACAAACACATATATACATATATATATAGATACTAGTATACCATATACTATAGATACGCACATATAGATATACACTCTATCTATATTAATCTACATGTATCAATCCCTCATCTATATATATATATATATATATGTATATAATCCTTTACTTATCTATGCATATGAATAAACATATATATATATACAACATACACATAGATATAGAGAAATAAACCAACACGAGGAGTGCACCGCACCCGTATCACACTCATTCTATGATACGCTTGCGACACGGCTCCACCACACAACCAAACGAATCCCGAAGGACACGAGCAAGTCTAGAAAACTAATTATGCACTATACGAACAATAATAATAACAACTACGTATCTGTGTCAAGAATTGATATGCACAAGTCCCCGTGTCGGAGGAAAACCCCCAAAAATAATCTGTATCGCCAAATTGAAGAGATACGGTCTACACGTATCTAATTGTGGATACGACACTAGCCACAAACAATCTATCCTATGTCATATTGATCTATTTGACCAAATGACAAACACCACATGTGTCAATCTCGGAATTCTCCCAAAATTGGCACCAAATTACACATAACTTCCACCATAGGTCTCCTATGAACCTAAAACTAATTCCTATGGGTAGCCTATGCATGTGGGGTAATTTCTCATAATTAAATCTCAGATTTAGAGTCTACTAGAAGAGAGAAAACTAAAATATACCTATTATAAGATGGATTCCTAATAAAAAGTCCCTAAAATTGGAAAGTAGCACCTTCTTGTAGATCTTGGCCTCCTCCTTCTTGATCCTTGCTTCCTTCTTGTAGATTCTTATTGTAGTAGCCTCAATTAAAGAATAGAGAATAAAATTGGGAAAAAATTTGGTAAGGAATGGTGAGAGAATGAAGGAATTTGGAAAGGGGGGAAAATTTAGATCTAATTGGAATAAAAAATGAAATAGGAGAGACACTCTCCTACTCCTCTAATGGCCGGCCCTAGCCCTCTCCCTCAAGCAATATGAAATGTCCTATTTACCCCTTGGGGCCTCTCATGAAGAAATTAATTAAGGAGGAAAGGTTCTAGTATAATGGTTACACTAATAAATCCATCCTCCTAATCCATGGACCTAATTCATGGGCTCAATCTAAACTAAAATAAAATATTGGGATCATGCAACTAATTAAATTAATTAGGTCCACTGCACAAGTCCAAAAATAAATACTACAACTAACAATCAATAAATAATATAATAATTAAATAATCACACATACACAATATTAAATATAATATTCCTAAAATTAAAATACCCATGTCTATTATCAAACTACCCCTGATTGAAAAATTGAGGGTGACAATCCTACCCACCTTAAAAAAAAATCTTCGTCGAAATTAATGAAGAAACTAACTACCAAAAGCAAATAATACAATACAAGAAAGAATTATACCTCATAGCTCGAACATATATGGATATCGCTGGCGCATCTCGATCTCTCGCTCCCAGGTACTCTCTCCTGGCGAATGATACCTCCACACGACGCATACCAAAGGAATCGTCTGGTTCCTCAACACCTTCTCTCTCCGATCCAGAATCTCAACTGGCTACTATGGATGGCTAAGAGTAGGGCCCATCTCTATCTCCGAGTAATCCAACACATGACTGGGATCTGCCACGTACCGTCTCAGCTGCGACACATGAAACACGTTGTGTACTCCCTCCAATGCAAGTGGTAAGTCTAGTCTGTATGCAACTGCACCGACCCTCTCAAGAATACTGAAAGGTTCGATGAATCGCGGACTAAGCTTCCCGCCTCCACCGAAATGAATAGTGCCACGTGTTAGAGAAATCCTCAAGAAAACCAGACCGCCAACCTAGTACGAAATACAACCTTAACACTCTAACAAAAACAAACAATCATAACCAATGCAAAAAAAAAATCTATACCTCAAACTCCAAAGGTCAATTGGTGGCTATCGGCCCAATGTCGCTGTCTGTCCTACGCCACTCGAAGTCTATCCCTAATTAGCTTCACCTTCTCAACTGTATCCACTACCATATCCAGTCCCAATAAATCTCTCTCACCAACATTAACCCATGATAATGGAGTACGGCATCTTCGTCCATGCAATACCTCAAATAGTGACATCTCGATACTGGCTTGGTAGCTGTTGTTGTATGAAAACTCTACCAAATAAAGACGATCCTCCCAAGAGCCTCCAAGATCCAAAACAAAAGTGCGTAGCATGTCCTCGAGAGTCTGAATAGTCCTCTCTGACTGTCCATTTGTCTGAGGGTGATATGCGGTACTGAACTTGTGTTGAGTGTCCAAGCTAGTCTGCAAACTCCTCCAGAAGTGGGACGTGAAGCGACTATCCTGATTCGAGACTATGCTCAATGGAACACCGTACAATCTGACTATCTGGCGTACATACATCTCCTTGAGCTTCTCCGTAGATGTACCCACTTTTAATGGCAGAAAGTGGGCTGGTTTTGTCAACCTGTCCATGATGACCCAAATCGCATCTTTACCTCCTGTAGAACGCGGAAGTCCTGAAACAAAATCCATGGTCACATGCTCCCATTTCTACTCTAGAATAGGTAAAGGCTAAATCAATCCACCTGGCCTCTGTCTCTCCGCCTTTACTTACTGGCAAACCAAGCATTTGGATCACGTAGTTACACCTTGGTATAAAATATATAACTTAATCATGTAAGAACACTTAGCACATAGGAGCACGTACCATGTAGTGAGTGTATCAATTTACCAATCATTGGTAAATCATATGAGTTCCAGCACATAGCTACAAATAAGTTAAGTCAGGCACATAGGTGGTCATAGTCACTTGGTGTATGGGTAATACGACCGTTTGGCGCATAGCCTATAATCGGGTTAGGCACTTAGTCGAGTCTAACACCTGGTCACTGAGATTACGTACACTTACAATTATTAAAATCATGCATGGCATCATAAAATCAAATAAAATATAAAACCAAGAAAATTAATAAATCATGCACATAGGGCCGCATAGGATCTGGGACGCATAGGGTCAGCTGCTGCATAAAGGTCGGTACCGCATAGGTTCAAAGCCGTATAGTTCAAGGCCTCATAGTTCAGGGCAAAGTCTACTCCTTGGGACAAGTGCTGAGTGATGGCCAATTAATTCGTGTTAAAGAAGTGACTGAAGTGATGGACGTAACAAGCCATAAAGTGTGTCAGGGAAAAGACAAGCATGAAAAGATATGATAATGTGGTATAGAGTCATGCTTACAAAAAAAGGCATATAGCTCGTGATCGCATGCTCTGCTTGCCGCATGGGTCACTCGGTCACATGGATGTTTCACGGACTTAGTGAATTTTTTATTCGTTCAGCAAGGAAAACACAAGGAGTTTTGTCAGTTAGGACTTTCCCAAGCACTTAGCTACAAAATGCATGTGTAACAATTAGTCATGTATCCAACAAGACGAACGCATGCTGGAAGGCATATGCGACAAAGAGTCTAGGTTGCATAAAGATTAGGCCGCAGAGAACTCTCGGTCGTATAGATGTTGGCCGCATGAGAACTTCGTCTTCTCCATACAACAAGTTCAGTCATGGCAAAAAAGCTCCAAAATCGAAAGTTGTTCCCTTCATAAGAACATTATTTTAACTCCAAATCAAGTGAACCAAAAGCCAAAATTCCTGAAATACAATGCTCCATCACTTAGAAAAATTGGTTTTTTAAAATATCTTGTTTTAATAGATCAAAACCAAGGAAAACTTATGAAACCCATGAAAACTCTTAACAAAAAATATAGATCTACTCGTATCCATCGATCAAAACTGAAAACTCCAAGTATTAAAAGTGCTTATAATCATTTTATAGACATATTAGACTAGTAAAATACAAAAAAGCAAAAATTAAAATCTAAGGGTTTCTCCATGTCATGCAAGGTGTACATGCCTAAATGAAAGAGGGAGGAGAAATAAAAGAATGAGGGAAGAGCGAGAAAGAAGTTGGCTTATATAGTTAGGGTTTAAGGTTTAGACCATGGGTTTAACTCATGATCTAACCAACCCAAACAAATAAACCATGAGCCTAATTGAACCAAAGAATGAGTCTAGTCTTCATGACATGCAACCTAATTATCAGGCAAGCAAGAAATAATTTATCCCAAATATGTATATCAGGAACAGGGAGTGATATCTCTATGCACCTTAAAAAAACTCCTTCCTCGGAATTCAAAATCAAGGCTAGCTAAAGAAATTAGAATAAACTCTATACTAACTACAAGCACATCTACACATACAATCAACAATCAATCGTATAATGAAGAAAAGCAATATCACATAACATGGATGAATGAATCACGAGATTCGAAATACAAAAGATATAAGGACAAATATATCTTTAGAGTCGAATAGGTATGGATACCAAGATCGGATATCATCCTCGCACTCCAACTTTGACTTTCCCTAAGGGTGATGACCCCAAACGACTCGGACAAGACGAATAGTCCAATTCTTGAGCACCTTCTTCCTTCGGTCCAAAATAGATATGGTTGCTCCTCGTAAGACAAGTCGGTACCAATGAGTAGCTCAGAATGATTGAGGATATGACTTGGATTCGGAATATACCTATACAACTGAGACATATGAAATATATCTTGTACCTCACATAGCAAAGGCGAAAGGGCAAAATGATAAGCAAAATCGCCTACCCGTTCGAGGATATTGAACAGACCAATTCATCACGGACTTAGCTTCCCATGAATACTGAATCTAATGACTCCACGGGTTGATAAAATTTACAAGAATGCGTAGTTGCTTACATGAAACTCTAAGGTCCTACGATATTGATCTGTCCAATGATGGTGCCTATCTTGAACCACCCGAAGTCGCTCCCTGGTCTACTTGACATCCTTTACTGTTTTTATGATAATCTCTGGGCCTAACATCTTTCGTTGACCGAGATTATCCTATGCCAATGGTGACCTGTACTTCCTCCCATATAATGCCTTGTATGGTGCCATCTGAATACAGGAGTGGCAACTATTTTTTATGAGAATCCGACTAGGTGAAGGTAGTCTTCCCAAGACCCTCAAAAATCTAAAGTATAAGCTCGTAACATATCCTCCAACGTCTGGATGGATCTTCCTGATTGCCCATCTATTTTTGGATGGTAAGTGATACTTAATCTCAGGTTGGTGCCCAAACTTTAGTGCAAGCTCTTCCAAAAATGTGAAGTGAACCGAGTATCTCGATCTGATACGATACTCAATAGGACAACATGATGTCTTACTATTTTCCACATGTACATCTCTACCAACTGCTCTGTAGACTATCCTACTCGAAAAGTAAAAAAATGAGCTACTTTCGTGTCGATCTACTATTACCCAAAATGTATTATGACCAGTCGAGAATCTAGGTAAACAGGTCACAAAGTCCATCGTGATATGCTCATACTTCCAGTCTGGGATAGGAAACGACTGTAGTAATCCTGTTGGTCTCTGTTAGTCGGTCTTCACTTATTGACACACCAAACATCGAGAGATGAATCGTGCTATCTCCCTCTTCATCCCGTTCTACCAGAAATATTGCTTGATATCTTGATACATCTTGGTACCTCCTTGATAAATTGAATATTAGGAACTGGGCATCTTTGTCATAACTTCATGCTGGATATCAACTATCGGCACATAGAGACGATTTCCAAATCTAAGTGTTCTATTATCGTGTGTTATCATCTCCTTTCTTAGAACAGACTCGAATTCTGCCTGAAGCTTCTAAACTTTTAGATCCTCTACCTGAGCTGCCTTAATCCTCTCAACCAAAGTAGACTGTATTTGTAAGTTAGCCAAAATTCCTGGGTCCTGCGGACATACTATCTCGATAGCCATATCTTGATGTTCTTCTAAGATATGTCGCTGTGATGTCAACATATATGTACTACCTCTCATGTTAAGAGCATCTTCTACCACATTCGCCTTGCCTAGATGGTACTGAATTTCCATGTCATAATCCTTCAATAACTCTCGCTACCTTCTCTTTCTAATATTCTAGTCCTTCTAGGTGAATCATACATCAGGCAATTATGATCTATAAATATTTTTACCCAATTACCAAATAAGTAGTGCCTCTATAACTTAAGTGCAAACACCACCAACGCCAACTCCAAGTCTTGAGTCGGGTAGTACTCCTTATGATCTCAAACCTGTCCAGATGCAAAAGCAATTACTCTTCTATGTTGCATCAATATACACCCCAGCCCCTAGCCAAATGCATCAAAATATACTCTAAACCCTCCAGAACCTACTGGAAGCGTGAGAATCGGTGCCGAAATTAGTCTCTTCTTTAATTCCTTGAACGTTGTCTGATACTCTTCTAACCAATCAAACTTAGCTTTCTTGCACGTCAAATATTTCAATGGTGCTAAAATTCTTGGAAAATCTTCCCCGAACCTCCTATAATATCCTGCCAAGCCCAGGAAACTATGTACCTCTGCTACTATCTTAGGAACTGGACAACTCTCTACAGCCTCAACCTTCTTTGGATCTACTAACACTCCTTCTCCTGAGATAATGTGTCCCAAGAATGATATATGATCTAACCAAAACTTGTACTAGCTGAGTTTTGCATACAACTAGTGTTCCGTCAAAATTCGTAAGACCTTCCGAAGATGCTCTTTTTGATCTTCTTCGCTACATAAATAGACGAGAATATTATCGATGAAAACTACCACAAACTGATCTCGGTAAGGCATAAAGATGCAGTTCATCAATCCATAAATATTGTCGGAGCATTGGTCAGTCTGAATGACATAACTAAAAAAATTTAATTCCCATATCGTGACCTAAATATTGTCTTGGGTATGTCTTGCTCCCAAACTCTTACTTTATGATATCCACATCAGACATCGATCTTAGAGAAATCCTTAGCCTTTCTCAATTAATCAAATAAGTCATCGATTTTCGGTATTGGATATATGTTCTTTATCGTTATTGTATTCAGCTGCCTGTAGTCGATACACAACCATTTTGACCCATCCTTTTTCTTCACTTGAACCATTGGCGCTCTCCAAGGTGATCTAGTGGTTCGGATGAGCTTCTTCTCCTTTAGTTATTCTATGTCTTGGTACAAGTGGTCTAGCTCTGATGGTACCAATTGGTGTACCTTACAAGATAATGGTCCAGCTCCGGGAATAAATTTTATACAAAATTCTATCTCTCTCGCTGGTGGTAACCCTGGGAGTTCTTCTGGGAATACATCTAGAAAATCCTTGTATATCACTACTGCCTTAATTCTCTCTTCATATTGGTCTCCCACAGATCTATCAAAGGTGAAGTCTTTCCTGCATGGGGTACTAAACAATAACCTACCCCTATGTCAATCTATCGTAGCATGACTGTCTGTCAGCCAGTCCATGCCTTGGATAACGTCAAAGTTACCCATTGAAAACTTGATCAACCGAGTAGGTAATGCATGCCAGTACACTACGATAGGACATGCTATACACATGATACTAACTTCTACGATCCCATTATCATTCAACCTCTCTGGCAATGCCTCGAACTCCAATCCAATGTGTGTCACAAATCGTGCAGATATAAATGAATGAGATACACTTGAATTAAATAATGCTACAGTAGAAAATATGTGAAAGAGACATTACCTGCCACCACGTCGCCTGATGTAAAAGTTTCTTCCAAGGACTAAGTGAATGCTTGCCCTTGGCCCTAGTATGCTCCTCGTTGTTGCCTCCCTTGGAAGCGTTATTGTGGCCTCTACTGGCCATGTTGTTCATTCTGCTGTTGGTACATCTGAGCTTGAGTTGGTAACGGATGCTGAGCTAATAGTCATACTGCTATCGCTGGCCCTCTATGCTGAACTGCCCCTGGTGCTGGCAGTGCTTGTAATTGTTAGACTGGCCGTCCTGGCCTCTACAGCATTGGACAATTGGTAATCCGATGATCTGGACTACCGTACCGTATATGCAGCCCATTAACTACCATATATATATCTCTGGTGTGGCCTCCCTTGCCATAGTAAGTGCAACCCACCAGTGCTCCCTGGAGCTAATATTGTTGTTGCTTCCTCGACTGTTGTAGAGCTAGTACTATCACAGTTGGAAGTCTCATCCTCCACGACGCTGAATCATGAATACGAAAGCTAGGTGATGGTGTTACATTCGGGGTACACCTCTACCTCCTCCTCCAATCTTAGCATGAGACATATTCTTGCCTCATGCCTTCACTGACAACATCGACAGGGTAAGCTCGTGCCTCCGAGCTGCTATTTGTACTTCCTCATAAGAAAAGGTAATTGTGCCCCTTTACCAGTTGTAGAATTTCTAGATAAAGTCAGTGCTGGAACCTCATCGCTCTGTCCGACCCCGTAGCTACCAGGGTCAGAGAGAATCTACTCAGCCTAGAAAATTTTGCTTCATATCTGTCCACAGTCCTATCGAACTGCTTGAGACTGTTAAAGCTCATATTGTGCGACGACTCCAAAATACTTTGCTCGAAACCGAGTCCTGAAACTGTTCTAAGTGATAGGATGCCTCAAGACAACCTCTGCTGATGCCCACCAGTCACAGGCAAGGTCTTGAAGCTGCAGTCGGATCTGGTCAACTTGTTCATCAGCTGTAACCTTCGTTGCTGCCAGAATAACCTCATTGTCTTACAACCATCCGTCTTCTGTGATGGAGTCCTCCGTGCCATTGAAGTACCTCGGGTTAAGTCGTCAAAATCAAACCGATGCCCCAGAATAAGTCCTTCTGCCTCTCTCCAGAGCCGCCTGTAAACCCTAACTAAATAAGGCATTCTTCTCTTATTGTTGAAATTGCTGATGTTGTTGCACCGCCATCTAATGCGGTTGTATAGCCATCATTCCCAGGAGGATCCCTAATAATTATAGGGCATCAATTACCGATGGTACTGCTGATACTATTGGGGCTACAAGGATTTCAGGGGCTGGTTGCTCAACATGTTCAGTTTTCGGTTCTACTGTGCCAACTTTCTCAACCAATAGCTCTATCTGAATATGACTCTAAGCAGGTGCTACCTCCAGTTGTTGCCCAGGGAGACCCTGTCCGTCCATGCCTGCTGCTCAAGAAATTGAGGAAGCCATAAAGGAAAAGGATAAGAACATCAATAACAGAATGGGAAGGATTAATTAGACAAGCAATTTTAACAGTTCAAGCATCGATATCGAGGAAGACGAAGCAAGATATCAAAAGGGATATGTTTGATTGAGACTCCTAGTACGACAACACCCTAAAAGTCTAAAAATACAGACCTACAAGGGCTACCACTAAAACCTTGTCACACCCAGGACTGGAATACGGAGACGGACATGGCCAGCTACCCCATACAAGTTATAGAACATCGTACGACGATCACGGTTGTAACAAGACAAGGGGTGTAGACTACAAGCAAGTTATTTAGGGTCACATAGAACATCTATTATCTCAATAAGTCAAGTAAGAACAACAAACATAGAATATATATTACAAGAAAGTAAAGCATTCCAAATGTCCTACCAAAATATTCTAGAAACCAGCTGCACAAAATAAGAAACTTGCAGAGTAGAAAAAGTACATGACCATGATCAGCTGTAGTGTGATTAATTACAATCATGTAAAAGAAACTAAATGTACAGATTTACGGCTAATAAGTGTTTGTGGCTAAACGCCCAAAAGAGTAAAATATACAATAACGAGCAGGGAAGAAGAAAACCACTCATATCTCTCAACGGCCATCCATCTGGTGCCCGCCATTATTCAGAAGGAAGAAAGTTGGATCCTCAGGTGCTGGTTCTAAATCTGGTCATGCAAAAAAGGTAGTCTTAGACCCCAAATAGCAAGTACCACAAGAAAAGCACGAATGAAGAAACAAAACCAGTACAACATAAATAATTTTGTCTTATATTTTTTGTCCATAGCCTATCGTGATACGACAAACCCCACAACAACAAAAAATGGTTAGGCCAACAAGACTATTTAGCAGATAAAAAATAAACTTACAAACAAAATTTATTTAATTGGCCAATCAAGACTTTATTTTTTTAGATAGAGTCTGGGTTATCCTAGAGATATATGCGTATAATAGGAATCCTCAGATCGAGTCATGTGCTAGCAGGGCTACCCGAGCCATGAATTGCCATATAGCACATAGTATTATGCACTGGTCTAAGATCGTATAGAAAAAATAGTATAATATAATAGTTAAATATTGTCATCCATTAATGAGAATTTAAACAATATCCATGGGGTCCAGCCTACACTCCACAGATAAATATTTGAGGGTAGCTTGTTAAGCGTGATCTCGGGATTCTGTCCCTCCCAATGCTCTATAAGTTTTAGTTGCCTAGTTAACCCTACAGTTAGCTAGAATAATATGGCATAGTTATATGTTACTCTCTTTATATTTCGTACCGTAGTACGGACAGGCTAGATGCGAATCCACTTTGTCTATTAATAGTTTAATTTGGATTCACCCGAGCGTGATGCAACAATCAAATAAATTCTAGCCACGCTTTGCTTACCTAACAACTATGATGTCCATGCTGGAGAAAATCGTATCATATCATATGTCGTATAGCACGTAGTTACACCTCGGTGTAAAACATGTAACATAACCGCATATGAACACTTAGTACGTAGGAACACGTAGCACGTAGTGAGTGTATTAGCACGGATACCAATAGCCGGATCATATTACACAACATTGATAAATTACATGAATTCTAGCATATAGAAACACATAAGTTAAGTCAGGCACATAGGTGGTCATAATCATTTGTCACATGGGTAATATGATCGTTTGGCCCATAGCCTATAATCGGGTTAGGAACTTAGTCGAGTTTAACACATGGTCACTGAGATTACATATACTTATATTCATTAAAATTATGCATAACATCAAAAAATTCTAATAAAACATCAAAACAAGAAAATCAATAAATCATGCACATAGGGCCGCATAGGATTAGGGATGCATAGGGTCAGTTGACACATAGAGGTCGGTGCCACATAGATTCAAGGCCGCATAGGTCATGGCCTCATAGGTCAAGGCAAATTCCACTCCTTGGGACAAGTGCTGAGTGACGGCCAATTAATTCGAGTCATAGAAGTGACTGAAGTGATTGACGTGACAAGCCATAAAGTGTGTCAAAGAAAATATAAGCATAAAAAGATGTGCCAATGTGTATGAGCTATAGTTCCTATATAAAGAGCAATTATAGGAGCAATTGGGATGAGTCAATTGGTATCAGATCTAACAGTTTCCATAAGTCTCTTAGGATGTTAAGCAAAATATCAAGAGAACTAGCTCTGATACCAATTGTAGGAGTAATTGGTATGAGCAATAGTTCCTATATAAAGAGCACCAGCTCTAATACCAATTAAAGGAGCAATTGGGATCAGAAACTACATAAGAGACTACCTTCTATGATACCAATTATGGGACCAAATGGTATCAGTAATATCTATATAAAGAGAGCACATGCTCTGATACCAATTGAAGGACCGTGTATGGCAACTCTAGAGGGAGGTGAATAGAGTACATCAGAATAATCTACCAATTAAAAATTAAGCAAAGTAAAGGCAGTAAATAACTAGCAGTGTATATGCAATATAATAAAGTAAAAGAGAGAGCAAACGCAAATATCACGAGTATACTAGTTTTTCTCTGAGAGGACTAGTCCAGTCCCGAGAACTCTTGCTCGGAGTTGTATCCACTATAATCATCAATAGTGAATCACAAGCTTTGATCCGAAGTCTTGCTACTTCTTTACGCCACGAGACTTGATCCGAAGTCTCACAACTTCATAAACCATGAGTTTTAATCCTAAGGATTGCAACATCACACAGAATAGGGGCTTGATGAACCAAGCTGTTTATAACTCTGTAGACTTCTAGACCGAGACCGCACTTGGCACTTAGAAGGCTAGGGAGTTGATCTTTGAGATAAAAAAAAAGTTTAGGCTCTGAGTGTTTACTCGATATAGGATAGAAAGATTGAGAATGGTCGAATGAGTAAGAATATAAAAATCCAACTCTATTTAAAGGTTATTACCAAATCGAGTTCGGCCAGAATTTGGTAGGCAATATTTAAATTTTTGAACGTTGGAGGCAAAGAAATTAGGGATATAACAACTTGATGATTTTATATTAAAAGGGTAACATAGTTCAGTACGAATTTGGGGCAAAATTGGTCCGAGTTCGGTTGCAAAGTATGGTAGGCTTCTTGAATAAATGTGGACTGATTTGGTAGATAGATTCAAGATATATTTGGCCTAATTTATGGGTGGATAGATTTTAGGCTATTTGAGTGGACTGAGTTGCTTTCTAGTTGCCAGTGTGACTCGACTTATATAAGTCCTAGAATCAAATAAAATATAAGATTACATATAAAAACCAAGAGCATTGATGACGCCAAACTTCTAAAATATCTGCTGACTTGAAGACATTTTTCCCTTGACGACAGTTGTCCAAAGATAACCAGATCTAGGAATCTAAATACCTTTCAGGCGCTTCGCCCCCGAACCCGCACGAGGGGCATTGCCTCCTCGACCCTCGTCCGCTGACCTGGCAACGGAACCTCCGGGTGCGAGGCTCCAAATAAGTCGTAGGCGGTTGGATAAAATCTTCTAGTATAACGCCGTCTTTGGCTCATCGTCATATAGCATATGTCCATTGCTTATCTTGCTTATTATTTTCTGTAAGTACATATTAGACAAACAAGGAAATATACAGAAGCAAATATTACATATCCGGACAATGTTAAGTTTAAGTAAGAGGTACTATAGTGATTGATCGATTACCATAATGTTAAACTTAATCGATTAGCCATATTCAAAAAATTAACATAAACATTGTGCCAATAGCAATATGCGCCTACGGCACTATACACGGTACTATGCATGATACTATGCACAGCCATATGTGTGTGGCACTATTCATCGTTCCTGACAGATTAGGTCCGAAGAAAATAAATTTCTCAAAAATTTATTTTGGCCATAAAATCATTGATTTAAGTTAAAATTCAACGTTTTAAACATTAAAATTGCATAAAAATAAATTCTCTACAGCATGGTAGAATTAATTTCCATAAATTCTTAAATTTGAGAGATTAATCCCACAAAAAACCCTAAAAGCACAATTTTAAAACTTAGATCAACTCAAAAGGATTATCTAAAATCAAAAATACCAAGTACTAAAGATGAAAAGAATACAAGGACACATATTTTTAATCAAAAATATTTTTAAATAACCAAAAATATAAATATAATAAAAATTATGGTGTGTCCACTTTGAGCAAGATGTACTTGCCTTGGTGGATATTTAGCTTAGCCTTTACTCTTCCTCAAAGGAGTAAGGGAAACACTCCATAGTTTCTAGTCCTTGGGTTAAGGCTTGTGGGATAAAAGTAGAAGAAAATGAAGAAAGAAAGAAAGAAGGAAAGAAAGAAGGAAAAAAATGAGCGAGGAAAGAGAAAAGTAGTATATATACATCTATAGGGGGAAGGAGTGATCTAGCCATGTCATCAATCCATGCTCTCTCCAAAGCCATCTCAACCATCCAAGGAAACACAAGGGTTCAACTAGAATGAACTTGTTAATCGCTCATATCAAAACAAAATTCAACCATGAAAAAATATGGCAACAAAATATACAAAGGTATAGAACACAACAGAGTAAATTATCAAAAAAATTAAATGCCAAAAATTCAAAAATTCAAAATCTGAGAAGGAACGTGACATAACCCTCTAAATGAGTGGAGTTTATCTGTACATTTAGACTAAGATGAGGCTTCAATGACTAGAGTTAGAATAAGTGGTGCTAAATAAAAGATAAAAATCAATTAGACTACCAACCAAACTATATATATATATATATATATATATATATATATATATATATATATATATATATATATATATATATATGTGTGTGTGTGTGTGTGTGTGTGTGTGTGTGTGTACAATTTTCTAAAGGGAATTGCATTAATCTCTATGAAGCATTTAGCTAAAGAGTGACAAGGAATAAAAATCATATCAAAATAATAAGCAACACCATGAGTAATCTTTATAGGAATATCAATACAAATTCATTAGGCTTGGTAAACTTGAGGTAAATGATACACACCAAATGATTGGGTGTGCTTTAGGCCAACTTTTTTTTCCTTCTGCTTTTGGGCCATTTGGCTAAAATTTGAGCTTAACAAGAAACACAGTCAACTATCTATCTATACTAGAGGAATATGGCATATTTTCAAATGTTTGGTTTGTTTGGACCAAGTAACAAAGTAAATTTAGTAACTTAATATTTATGATAGATTACGATAATATCCATGACCTGGCGAGGCTAAAGTTAGTGGTTTAGACTTTCCAATGACCAGAAGGGGCTAAAATTACCAGTCTTGACTTATCAATGACCATGTGAGGCTAAAATTAGCAGTCTTGAATTAGCAAGGACCATATGGACGCCCCCATCCACACTTGGCAATGATAATGCAATGACCCAACCCTCTTTTATAGATTGCAACTGATTACTTGTCTTAGCTTTATATTATCAGGGTTCTTCTACTTCTGTTTAATAATAGATATTACACAAATTTGATAAGAATTTATGGTACTAAATATGAGTATAACTACAAGTGTCCTAGGTAGTGTAAGCAAGAAAGGAATGAAGTTTGTTTCCATTCTCAGCCACTCATTGCATAGGTATAAATTTTAGGAGTTTTAATGATCGATATCAAGTCAGCAATATATACTGATTAATATTTGTATTAGAATAATAATATCGTTCAATAATGATACTTAGTTAATACTTGAATACTTGTATTTTGTTGGATATTAATTCACGTATTGAATTATATTTATCCATCTTTGCATAAGTATCTAAAAATGTATATGAATTACTACTTGCAGCATCGTTCATGGATGTACAACCATCTAAGCCTATCAAGGCAAAAAAATTGTTCGTGGATGTACAACCTACTTGTGGCATCGTTCGTGGATGCACAATTGTCATGGATGTACAATCGATCATTTTATTCAAGTATGATTGGTACAATTCCATCCAAGACCAAGGTTTTAAAATTGATAAGCATAGTCTTATAAATGTAAAATACCGTCGAAGATACCAAGGCTATGAACCGCTAATCTTATAAAGTCAGGCTCCACTCGTGTACTTCACAAGTTATCCTAGGCGCTGTCACGCCCGAGTCCTAAAACTCACGGGACTAGCACGTGACTTGGCCAGCTGGTACGAATCGAAAGATGATCCAACTCATAGAATTCTCACAATTCGTACGTACGTTGTCTATATAGGACTCAAGTCCAAGAATCTAATACAAACATAGGCAATCTAAATCATATCCACGACAAATAAATATCAACTAAATCAAATAGATAATGATGAATATAAATACGTAAGGTTCAAGTTCATCAAAAATTTAAAAGACATCCGGTGGAGACAAATCCACTACTAGTAGAAATAAAAGGCAATAAAATTAAAGTAAATCCATGCTAAAATAAACTAGACTTTTTTAGGGCCATCAACTGTTAATGTACCACTATCTGGTACCGGTCCGTAAGTCTGTGTGTACTCCTCGTCTGCTAAATCTGGAAAGGAACCAGGTCCTCAATGGGACATAACAAGATACATATAAACATGCTACTAAGTAACAGTAAATAAACATACACGGAGAAGACGCGAATCAAAACATAAAATACAACAAGTACGGGAAAAGAAACACATCAGGTGGATACTCTAAGAATAGTAACATGTCATAGAGAATATAATATGAGTTATGGCTATCAATAAAAATAAATCATGTAATGTGACCGTAGTCCGCTGAGGCAAAAATAGTTCTAAAATACGTCTCTATTGCAACCCGGTTAGGTGCTAACAGTCGAGGGGTAATAGCCAACGCCTAATATGATACTCTCGCCTAAGGGATTTATGGAGTCAAATATGTTAAGGTAAGTCTATGGAGTAAGAGTACGTAGGTAACACGTAAGTGAAAGCAACATAAATAATAAAAACAATGAAGTAACACATGTACAAGAAATAGAATCAAGTAAAACATAGCATACATGGAAATAATGAAGTAGCAGAAATAAATTCATGTAAAATAACTGTACGAAGTGAGCAAGGTATCTTGCATGCGGACCCAATTGGTCGAAGCTGCGAAGACTAGTTCCATAATTTCCTAAAGTAAATTTATAAGACATTATTCTAAGGGTATTGTCACCACCACATTTGTAGTTGAGGGTATTTTAGTCTTTTTGCCTATATTCTATTTTAGTGATCAATATTTATTTATTATGCTAATAATTAAAAATTGTGCTTGAGCTATTTATTTATTTTAGTTAGTGGACTAGCCTAGTATTTTAGATTTTTTTACTAGTACACCCATTAATTAGTCATGACAAGTTTTTAAGACAACATGAGACCAAGCCCATTAGACCCTCTTCATTAGTTAATTAAGGAGGATTAGAACTAATTTGGATTAGTTTAGAAAGTTCCAAATATAGCCCTCCCTAAAATAAACCTTATGACATTAGTAGGGGTATACTTGGCATTGAATGTTGCTCGGAGAAGGGGTTACTAGGGCCAGCCACATAAGTAGAGGAGTTTCTCTCTCTTCTTTATTTTATTCTACTCATTTTAGATCCCCAATTTAGTAGATCCCCAATTTACTTTATCCCTCCACCAAATTCAACCTAATTTTCTCTCATTTTCTTCCATTCTCAACCATTAAGGAGCATTAGATCTTGGATTACAAGGAGCACTTGGAGTAGAAAGAATTGACAAGGAGCTTGTGTCCTAATTGTGTTCATTCAAGCTATTCATTGGGAATCCATCTCCCAATAGGTATAATTCTAAAATTTTCTATCATTCTAGACTCTAATTCACGCATTTGACCATTAGAAACTATTACATTGCTTAGTACTACCCATAGAAAGAAGTTCTAGGCCAAATTGATAATTATTGTGACTTCTACGTAGGGTTTTGTGCCCAATTTGGAGAAAATCAGAGATTGATGCATCAAGTATGTGTCATGAGACCAATTAGATCTAATTCGACTTAGATTTTTGGTGTGAGACTAGATACGTATCCACAAATGGACATGAGTAGGTCATATCATGGTATTTTGGGATACGCTATGATAAGGGGACTCATGTTGGGGAAAATATGCATATTTGTGTGAATTTCCTTTAATTCCTATTGTAACTAGTGGTAATAATTATATTTAGATGTATTGGATAGGTGAGAATGATTATTAAGGAGTATTTGGGGGTTTTAGCATTCTTTGGGGTGCGTATCATGTATACTTTAGTTGTATACTCTAGGTGTTTGCTTAAATGCTTATATATATATGTCTAGGATTATATATATATATATATATAGCTACTCGAGCGTGTGTTATGGATGTGTGTGGAGGCTTGGGACTGTGACAGCACTTGTTGCAGTGCACAGGCAGTGAGGGGAGCTATGGACAGTGATAAACCTTAAGTATTGCAGCTGCTATTGTGGTAAGTGTACCAGGTATCGAGGGGAGTGGCACCAAGTGTTGGTATCTAAGTGTGAATGCAGTGGCTTCAGTGCAGGTGTTGCAGTGAATGAGGGTGCATTCAGTTGTAGCAGGGACAACATATATCCAAAGGAGGAAGTTGCATGGACTGCAACAGTCGAAGGGGGTCTATGTGGGGGGTTTTGAGAGTGTATGCACACAAGCCTGGGTAGTTAACAGCATCAATATGCTGATACAAGGATATGAGGAAATAGGTAAGACTTGGTGTGATCATTGGGGGATCAATGAAGGTACTAGGTAATTACTATAGTGTCTATGGTAGGTGTTTGTAAGTATAGGATCATTTAATATAGCTAGTAAAGTATGAGTTGCTATATGAAACTCAGACATCAGTAAGGGTAGGACACTAAATTTCAGTAGAAGTATTAAGAGTACAAGTGGGTATCAGAGAATTTGGTGGAAAGGTAAAGTTATAAGTAGGGTTAATAAATATGTCATGAGTAGTGGAAGGTTAGGTATTGGCAAGTGTGGGTAAGGTATTGGAGTTGTGAGATTGGTGTGAGGGTATGTATTAGGATACTTGTTAAGTGTAGGGACTGATGCCCTAGGCATCAGTCGACAGCTTGTTACTTTGCCTACAACAACACTGGAGTTCAAGTTTATGTACTTGAGGTATCATCTAACATTTGCGTTTTAGTCTAGCAAGGAGTGTCTGATGCATGAGTGCGCCTCGAGTAGAATAGTGCTCGGGTTTATTAGTATTGCAGACAGTTGGAGAACCCTTCATAATTAGTCAGTGTGGGTTTGTTAGTATTAGTAATTATACTAGTATATGCAGGTATAGGGGCCAGAGCTTGTGAGCTCGAGTTACTAAAGTTAGTGTAGTTGTTTAGAATCACTCTCTACTGTGCATATCAGGGAATGGGTGCCAAATCATACTTGATACCTGCCGTCCAGGTATCAAATTTAGGAGGTTGGAGGCAATCATAATAGGGAGAGGTCGGGTTAGTAAGGATGTTTGATTTGTTTTTAATGTCAGTTGAAGTTCAGTATAAGGTACTAGATATAACTAGATAGGGTAAGTATTAGCTAAGGTTTAATTTAGAAACCTAGGTAATGACCTAGTATAGTTAAAACAACTTAGTGTTAGCTAGTCAATGACCAATACAGACTAATTAACTTAGGATGGACCTAGAAACTTGTGTATGACCTTGTTTGGCTTGTGTGACCTAGCCTTGACCTAGAAGAGCTGGTATTAGTGCATTTTAGCTTATTTATTACTTATATACACCCATTTGACATGATATCTCATATATAGGTGTGTGTGACACCAGCTCGGACACCGAGTTGCATCTCTTACTCAGGATCAGAGGCGAGTACATTCTCTGATAGTTTTCATTATTTGATAAACAAATAATACAAGTATTATAAATATTTTACTTGATTCATGATACATTGTTACACGGATTGGTATATGTAGATCCCTGTCATTAGATATTATTGTTCGTGATCGTCGTATCGTTCTTCGTGATTACTTAATAATTACCGTGATATTTCTCGTGCTTATATAGACCATGATCATCGTGCTTGTATTGTAGACCTTACATAGTTATTATCGTATCGTGACATGTTATGATATGGATCCATTATACTAGTCGGGGATGGGCAAGATATGTGATCAAGATATTTATAATATTATAGACATTGATAAATATGGTAGACATTGGCAAACATCATAGACATTGGCAAACATTGTAGACATCGGCTAATCGTGTTAACTTTGAAATGCCTCGATCACATATCAAACTAGTATTTCAAATACTTAGTGTAGTTACAGTTCTTCCATATATTCTAGTTCATTGTCTTTATTCTATTTTATCGTGATCAGTTTTACTATATTTCTCTAGTTTACCTGTTTTATTCCACCATACTATGACATATTGATTCATTGTTTCTCGTCTTGTATTACATTCTCTATTTTTATTTATATTCATTATCAACTAATTGGAACTACTATTGGGTTATACTTTGCTCCAATCTTGACTAGATATATTTTCAGATGATTGGCTAGAGGCGATGTGTCCCACCTACTACGGTCCATAAGATAGCGAGGTCGATGAGCATGTTGAGTAGTATCACTAGTTTGAGAGGTTTAGACATTTTATTATGAGATTATATTTGACTCTAGTTAGACTTTATGGCATTTACTGTTATTTAAGACCTTTGTATTGTGATTAGAGTTGGACTTGGACTTGTGATGTAATTATGACTCTTTATCTCCTTTCCTCTATTCCATATCGTGCCATTATCTCCCTTTAGTTTTTATTGTGATTGAGTATTGATTTCCATTCAACATATATCAAATTATCCTCCAATTAGAGTTGAGATGGCATGACAGGTACCTTATATATATTGTGTGAGATGTTTAGATAGTATTGTTGACCTAGACAATGTTCTACCGTCGATGCTGCAACGTAGGCTGGACGTACCCACGTACTCGTGCCCCTACACCGGGTGCAGTTCGTGACATTTTTGTGGTGGCCCATGCAGGTCAGTCTTCGCAACTAGTACAAAGTCGTGGTAGTGCAACGGCATAGTTGTACTACTGCGAGCCAGCAATAGGATACATGATATAGAATACTAGGATGAGAGCGAATACTCAATCATAACTAGAAAATAATTCAAATCAATGGATTCTTGCTAACTTATTCACTTTGAATATTGATTCCTTCGAATATTGTTGTCCTTCTTTGATGATATCGTATCTTACGCAATATTGATTACTTGTTTGAATCTATCTTTTGGATGTCGTCGAAGACCAGGTCACGGCATTATGGAGCAGCTTCAGTGAGGTCGGTTACTTCTTCGCCTCCAGCTCAGAGGGTCGCCTCACCAGTCCAGGTGGGGATTCCAGCAGCAGCTTTTTTGGGTGCTCCACCTCCAGTTCAGATGACAGTGCCAGTAGTTTCCGAGGAGCTTCCACCACCCCCAGTACCGGTTCATACTGTGCAGATATTTGCGCTTTTTCGGGAGATGGTGGAGGCCCAGACGGCCCAGGTGGAGGCTCAGCACCGCCAGTCAGACGTGATCAGGCAGGGAATAGAGAACGTCCATCAGTTAGCGCTAGTAGCTGTGGAGAGAGTAGCGCTTACTTAACCATAGATTGTTCTACCCCAGGCTGATCCGCAGGCGAGGCCGAGCAGTATTGTGGATTTCAAGAGGATGGGGCCCAAGGACTTCAATGGCACCAAGGGAATCTTGTACGTAGACGACTGGATAGAGGACATCGAGAGGAACTTGCAATTGGCGCAGATCCCGAAGAGTCTACGGATAGAGGTAATTGGCAGCCAGATGTTTGACATAGAACTGACATGGTTTCACACGGATCCGAGGATCGCGGCACCTGGATTGACTTGGGGAGCTTTCAAAGATCTCTTCAATAAGTTATTTTTGAATGTGGCTCAGAGTGCATTGGAGAGCCAGTTTTAGGATCTCGTCCAAGGGAGTGTAATGGTGGACGAGTACTCCATAGAGTTTTGTAGACTTGGCAAATTTGTGGAGGAAAAAATCCCCTAGGGAGAGCGAGAAAGTTTTGGAAGGATTTGATCATGGAGATCAAATCCCACACTAGGGGTCACCGCACTACTACCTTCGATGAGATATTGATGGATGCATAGAGAAAAGAGGACAACTTGGAGCTGATGTCCAAGAGGATGAGAGATGTAGAAGGAGGATCTAGCAGCAATGCAGGTCTAGCCAAGCGACCCCATTTCCAGCAGCCGAGGGAGTTTCAGTTACAACATCAGCAGCTTTCAGTCCTGGCACCAGTTCAGCAGAGGTATCAGGCCCAGAGACCAACCCAGCAGGTTTTGTAGTGCACCTATTACAAGAGGGCTGGGCAGAGTTGGGAAGATTGTTGGATAAGACTTGGAGTATGCTTGTATTATGGATCCTTTGAGCATCAAATAAGGGATTATATTTTGGCCCCTTACCATTCAGCTCATAGTGCATCTCTGAACCATAGTGGTAGAGTTAGGCCACCTATAGCACCGTAGGTTGCTCGGTACCAGCATGGGAATACACCCCAGCAGGGCGGAGCATTTGCGATGATGGTCGAGGAGGCCAACACTTCATGGGATGGGTTAGCTAGTTCTGTTCTTTCTTTCTCTCATTTTCTATCTATTTGATTGACTGCCTTCTTAGTATCTTATTAGTTGTTTGTGTTATATAGTTAGTACAGTTAGCGGTATACCCTAGCAGAGACTGCAATACCATAATAGACAGAGACCATAACACTGCATATGACCAAAGTCGGTGATTTCTTTTAATTGTATGCTTGTATGATTTAGTTGGGACAGGGGGTTTGACTTAAAGCAGACATGACCATCTTTAAATTTTGAGGATAAAATTTTTCTAAGGAGGGTAAGATTGTTACCCCCATATTTCTATATGAGGGTATTTTAGTCTTTTTGCCTATATTTTATTTTAGTGATCAATAATTATTTATTGTGCTAATAATTAATAATTGTGCTTGAGCTATTTATTTATTTTAGTTAGTGGACTAGCCTAGTATGTTGGACTTGTCACTAGTAGACCCATTAGTTAGTCATGATAATTTTTTAAGCCAACATGAGACCAAGACCATTAGACCCTCTTCATTAGTTAATTAAGGAGGATTAGAACTAATTTGCATTAGTTTAAAAGGTTCCTAATATAGTCCTCCCTAAAATAAACCTCATGACATTAGTAGGGGTATACTTGGCATTGAATGTTGCTTGGAGAAGGGGTTACTAGGGCCGGCCACATAAGTAGAGGAGTTTCTCTCTCTTCTTCATTTCAATGAACTCATGTTAGATCCCTAATTTAGTAGATCCCTAATTCACTTCATCCCTCCACTAAATTCAATATAATTTTCTCTCATTCCTTTCTATTTTTATCTATTAAGGAGGATTAGAGCTTGGATTGCAAGAAGTACTTGGAGAAGGAGGAATTGACAAGGAGCTTGTGTCCTAATTGTGTCCATTTAAGCTATTTATTGGGAATCTATCTCCCAATAGGTATAATTCTAAAATTCTCTATCATTCTAGACTCTAATTCATGGATTTGACCATTATGAACCATTCCATGGCTTAGGGCTACCCATAGGAAAAAGTTCTAGGCCAAATTGACCCTTATTCTGACTTCTACATAGGTTTTTGTGCCCAATTTTGGAAAAATCTGAGATTGATGCATCAAGTGTGTCATGAGACCAATTAGATATAATTAAATTAGATTGGTGGTGTGAGACTAGATATGCATCCACAAATGGACACGAGTAGGCCGTATCATGGTATTTTGGGATACACTATGATACAGGGACTCATTTTGGAAGAAATGTGCATATTTATGTGAATTTCCTTCAATTCATATTTTAACTAGTGGTAATAATTATACTTAGATGTATTGGATAGGTGGGAATGATTATTAAGGAGTATTAGGGGGTTTTTGCATTCTATGGGGTGCGTATCATGTATACTCTAGTTGTATACTCTGGTTGTTTGTCTAAATGCTTATATATATATATATATATATATAGTTAATCGTGTGTGTGTTATGGATGTGTCTGGAGGCTTGGGACTGCGACTGCACTTGTTGTAGTGCATAGGCAGTAAGGGGAACTATAGACAGTCATAAACCTTAAGTGTTGCAGCTGCTAATGTGGTAAGTGTAGCAGGTATCGAGGGGAGTGGCAGCAAGTGTTGGTATCTAGGTGTGAATGCAGTGGATTCAGTACAGGAGTTGCAGTGAATGAGGGTGCATTCAGTTGCGGCATAGACAACAAATATCCAAAGGGGGAAGTTGCTTAGACTGCAACAGTCGAAGGGGGTCTATATGGGGGGTTTTGAGTACGCATCAACACAAGCCTGGGTAGTTAAAGCATCAATATGCTGATACAAGGATATGGGAGAATAGGTAAGACTTGGTATGATCATTGGGGGATCAATGAAGGTACTAGGTAATTACTATAGTATCTATGGTAGGTGTTTATAACTGTAGGATCATGTTATATAGGTAGTAAAGTATGAGTTTCTATATGAAACTCAGATATCAGCAAGGGTGGGACACTAAATTTTAGTGGAAGAATTAAGCGTACAAGTGGGTATCAGAGATTTTGGTGGAAAGGTAAAATTATAAGTTGGGTTGATGTATCAGTCATGAGTAGTGGAAGGTTAGGTATTGGCAAGTGTGTGTAAGGTATTGGAGTTGTGATCTTGGTGTGAGGGTGTGTATTAGGATACTTGGTGAGTGTAGGAACTGATGCACTAGGCATCAGTCGACAGCTTGTTGCTTTGCCTACAGCAATAGTGGGGTTCAAGTTTATGTACTTGAGGTATCATCTAACAGTTGGGTTTTTGTCTAGCAAGGAGTGTCTGATGCATGAGTGCACCTCGAGTAGAAGAGTGCTCGGGTTTATTAGTATTATAGATAGTTAGAGAACCTTTCACAGTCAGTCATTGTGGGTTTGTTAGTATCAGTAATTATACTAGTATATGCAAGTAAATGGGACAGAGCTTGTGAGCTCGATTCGCTGAATTTAGTGGAGTTGTTTGTAATCACTCTCGACTGTGCATATCAGGGAATGGGTGCCAGATCAGACTTGATACCTATCGTTTAGGTATTAAATACAGGAGGTTGGTGGCAATCACAACAGGGAGAAGTCAGGTTAGTAAGGATATTGGAGTTGGTTTTAATATTAGGTGAAGTTCAGTAGCTGGTGAGTTAGATTAGATATCAGTTAGTAAAGTTAGTATATATTAGTATTAGTTAAGTATAGAGTTTAATTAGTAAGTAATAGTGATAATTAGTTAAGGAAAGTTCTTATGAGTGTATATCAGTATAAGGTACTAGATATAACTAGATAGGGTAAGTATTAGCTAAGGTTTAATTTCGAAACCTAGGTAATGACCTAGTATAGCTAAAACAAGCTAGTATTAGCTTGTCAATGACCAATACAGACTAATAAACTTAGTATGGACATAAAAACTTGTGTATGACCTAGTTTAGCTAGTGTGAGCTAGCCTTGACCTAGAAGAGCATGCATTAGTGCATCTTAGCTTATTTATCACTTATTTACGCCCATTTGAAATGATATCTTATATATAGGTGTGTGTGTGACACCAGTTCGGACACCGAGTTACATCTCTTACTCAAGACCAGATGCGAGTACATTCTTTGATAGTTTTTATTATTTGATAATCACTATAATACAAGTATTAGAAATATTTTATTTGATTCCTGACACATTGTTACACGAATTGGTATACGTGGATCCTTGTCATGAGATATTATTGTTCATGATTACTCAGTGATCTTCATACCATTCTTCGTAATTACTTAGTGATTACCGTGATATTTCTCGTGATTATATAGACCGTGATCATCATGCTTGTATTATAGATCTTGCATAGTGATTATCGTTTCATGACGTGTCGTGATATGGATCCACTGTACTAGTCGGGGACGGAGGAAGTGCTAGCTAGATATGTTATCAAGATATTTGTAATATTGTAGACATTGGCAAACATTGTAGACATTAGCAAACATCATAGACATTGGCAAACAATGTAGACATCGGCTAATCGTGTTAACATTGAAATGTCTCAATCACATATCAAACTCGTATTTCAAACACTTAGTTTAGTTACAGTTCTTCTCTATATTCTAGTTCATTGTCTTTATTCTATTTCATCGTAATCAGTTATACTATATTGCTCTAGTTTATCTGTTTCTTTCCACCATACTATGACATATTGATTCATTGTTTCTCGTCTTGTATTACGTTCTCTATTTTTGTTTATAGTCATTATCAACTAATTGGAACTGTTATTGGGTTGTACTTCGCTCCAATCCTGACTGGATATATTTTTAGATGATTGGCTAGAGGCGATGTGTCCCACCTACTACAGTCCACAGGATGGCGAGGTCGTAGAGCATGTTGAGTAGTATCACTAGTTGGAGAGGTTTAGACATTTTATTATGAGATTATATTTGATTCTAGTTAGACTTTATGGCGTGTATTGTTATTTAAGACCTTTATGTTGTGATTAGAGTTGTACTTGGACTTGTGATTCATTTGTGACTCTTTATTACCTTTCCTCTATTCCATATAGTGCCATTATCTCCATTTAGTTTTTATTGTGATTGAGTATTGATTTTCTTTCATCATATATCATATTGTCCTCCAATTGGAGTTGAGATGGCATGACAGGTACCTTAAATATATTGTGTGAGATGTTTAGATAGTATTGTTGACCTAGACAGTGTTCTACCGCTGATGTTGCGTCGTAGGCTGGACATGCCCACGTACACATGTCCCTACACCGGGTGCGGGTCGTGATAGGTATAGATGTACATATACATTATTTAAGTACATATATTAACTTAATATTCATTAATTATATTAAAGATGAAGTTCTGGATTTTATAAGTTGTCTTTTCTTAGTATAACTACATTATTAAATGATACTTTATACTTGGAACTTACGTAGTAATTAACTTAATTCAAGGGGTCTTATATGCAAATTATGCAACATAAAGTTCATGTCAAGTTCAGAACCTATTACCACATGAATAGTACCATTATGTTCATCTTCTATAATACTATTTGTTTTCATATTTCTTTCTTTTCTTTTTTTTCATCTTTTATAAATAACACTATGGCTGCTATTCTGTGAAAAAGTAGTAGGAGAGAATAATCTAGGTCACTCAATCATCATGATATTACATATATATACATCCACATATCAACTTCGGCCTAAGCCACATGGTCCAATCATCATAAATACAATTAAATCCCAATACATGTCTTTCCTTGGGAAGTCCATGTGAATATTCCATTTAATAACGTGTACAATGCACACTGTCCCTGAATAGTGTATGTCTGTTTGCTACTATTCCTTCCTAACTTACTTCTTGCAACCAAGGTTGTTTCTTCATCATATATATATATATATATATATATGGGATATGAGCCATAGGCGCATATTCCTATGTGTGCCATACATATGTGGACCAATAGGAATAGACTCCTACATCCCATGTGCACTAGTACATTACATTCATATTGGTCCACATGCATTGGTAAAGCACCAGCCCCCTCCCCCATCGCCCGAATCCTGTCCTCTTCTTCCCTGATTTTTGGCTATGCAATGACCACCGCCACGATCGTCCCCAAACCCTAATCCTAACTTCCTTTCTTCAAACTCCTCATCCCACACCGGCCTTCATATCCCCTTCTCTACCCTTCCTCCTTCCACTTCCCCTTCCCAAACCCAGAACCTTGACCCTAACTTCATCCTCCTTCTCCAGACTCCTACACCTCCAACTCCTTCTCCCACAACTACCGAACCAGCGGTAGCGATGCTCTCCTCCCCAATATCATTGTCCTCTCCCTCGATACCACATATTGATTTTGATTTTAAGGTAAGCTCCAACTCCTTTCATAAGCTCCAACTCCTAGTTTATATATGTACATGTATAAAAATTAAACGAATAGAAGGGGAAATAGAAAGAAGTAATTACAAAGAGGAAGCAAAAAGGAGACAGACTTGAGAGAATTAACGGGATGGTAAAGGAGAGGAAGAGAGATTATTATGAAGACTTCAATATATATAGCATCCAGGGGCGAAACTAAGCCCATTTTGATCTGGGATGTCACTTAGGGTCATTTTTGTAATTTTTTTCATTAAAGTAGGGATAAAAATATTATAAATGACCTACAACTAAAGCCCCAGCCCCACAATCTCCCGAATCTTATCCTCTTTTCCCCTCATTTTCGGTTATGCAATGACCACCGCCGTGATCGTCCCCAAACCCTAATCCTAACTTCCCTTCTTCAAACTCCTCATCCCACACCTGCCTTCATCTCTCCCATTCTCCACCCCTTCCTCCTCCCGCCTCCCCTTCCCAAACCCAGAACCTTGACCCTAACTTCATCCTCCAACTCCTTCTTCCATAATGACCGGACCAGCGGCATCGATGCTCTCCTCCCAAACGTCGTTGTCCTCTCCCTCGGCAGTACAAATTGATTTTGATTTTGAGGTAAGCTCCAACTCTTTTGATAAGCTCCAACTTTGATAAAAAAAAAATGTATCACCTCCTTGACCTCTCATATTCTTGAATTATTACAGATCCAACTCCTTGGCCCCTCATATTGATCCAACTTTAAAAAAATGTATTGTGGTATTATCACAGACTGTAATTTGGAGCTTACCACAACGTGTAATTTGGAGCTCCAACTCCTTGGCCTCTCATATTGATTTTGAGGTAAGCTCCGCACCGAGCGAGACATTGAGCTTCTAATTTTTGTATATTTATTTGTTGGTTCCAAATAGTCTTGTTTAGTTATTGATACATTATTTTCTTTGGCTTATCTAGTATATGATGAAATGCATGTTTGTATATTTATTTGTGCTTCTAATTTTTGTATATTTGTTTGTGCTTCTATACATTTTGTATATAGTATATGATGAAATTCATGTTTCTTTAAATTCTCAACTGTATGTAGCATATCAAGAGCTTGTTGAAGATCAATTGCTTGAAACATGAGGTCTTAATTTTGCTTGAAACAAGGATCTTGCTTGAAACAAACAAGTATTGCTTGCATGAACATACTGCAATCTATTGTAAAGCATGTCTTAATTTTAAATGCATCAATGCAACTGCACTAAATATATATTTTTTTCTATTGTCCAGGATATATTTGTTTTTCTATTGTTCAGGATGTTTAACGTACTTGTTACTACTTATGAATTTATCTTGCATCATATTTATTTGAATGTATACTTTATTGTTTACTTATGAATGCTTCATATATCATATATCTTGCTTCATATTTGTCGCCATACATTATTATTTTGGCAACTAGCCTTTGCCTGAAACATTATTAATGATTAGGTTTTAAATTATCAAATTTACAAAGGAAACTCTATCAAATTTTTGGCATAAATGTTTAGATACTTATATCAACTATTAGCTAGCACACCCTACTATAGAATCCTGGTTTCGCCCTAATAGCATCAGCAGTCGAACATATTAGGTTTTATTTAATTTAAATTTTGATGAGAGCGGATTTTAAATAGGTTATTCGTAGAATCCACAGTGGAATAACATCAACAAAATTTATCGGTTTGATGTGTTAATCAGGTTTTGTTTTTGCTTATCATGTTCAATCTTTACTAAGGATTCCTTCTATTGATAAGATCGAAGTTAGATTAAATCTTGGATTTGGGTTACGAATGAGTTATATTTGCTTTAAATACAACATGGAGGGGATTCTCAAATTTTAGTTTGGACTTTATCTTTTAAATTTAAATATTAAATATATATACTATGGATATGTTTATTTTGTTCTTGATTACAATTTATCTAATTATTAGGTTTATTACTATTTATTTATTCTAAATAAGCATAATCAAATTTATCTATTTCTTTTATCTATATTATTATTATTTGGTTACACGTTAGATGATATTTTAAGAGTAAAAAAATAATTCAAATAGTCTGCGTTGTAATTAGGCTTTAATTCTTTGTTCCAAATTTATCATACCACTGAAACTAGTCTAAATTAACAAATTGAAATAAAAAATTTGCGGGAGGGGATTTAGAAGCGGTGCGGTCAGAGTGGTGGGAAGTTTATAAGACTAAAGGTATAAATACCTTCGAGGTTGACAAAATAATCAATTAGGAGGATGAGCTACCTCGGTTAACAAATAAGTAGATGTGGACTCCATGGAAGAATTTACTCATTAATATGTTTCTAATCAAGTAGAGGAGATATAAAAAGAGGAAGAGAAAGACGAAGTAGATGAGAGGAAAGATGGCGAGGAAGTAGACGATGAAGAAGATGAATTTAGCAGCGACTAATTAGCAATGTTAAAGGAAGGTAACACTGGACCCTCTGTCAATGTAGTAGGTAAAAAAAATTATGTAGCCACTTTTAATAATTGTGACTTTGGATTGTTGATTATGGAGCATCTCATCACATTTTTTTAATATCTTTTTTAATCGATTTTATCCATGTTAACAATCATCATTTTGTTACATTACCTGATAGCTCTTATGTTCAAATAACTCATGTTGGTCATTTCGTTTATCTTCACATATCACTTAAAAATATCTTTTGTGACCCATCATTGTTTTCAATCTACTTTTCTCTTAATAAATTAACTAAGAGTGAAAAAATATTTGCTCATTTTTTTCATGATTTCTATTGCTTTCAGGACGTCACCCGGAGGATACCGATTAAAGTACTCAGGAATATTATTGACTATACTATTTCTAAGTTTTACCCATTGCACATTCTATTTTAACTTCAAATAATGTATTCCTTGATAATTGGCATATGCGTTTAGGCTATATTTCTAGCAAAAGACTGCATATGTTTCTTTCATCTTTGAATAAAAGTACTGATTTTTTATCACCTTGTGATTGTTGTCACCTTGCTAAACAAACTCGATTATCATTTTCATTAAGCACCATTACTAGTACTTCCATTTTTTTTTATGATACATCTGGACATATATATGGGGTGGGTACTCCACTGTGACATAAGGGGAGCCCTTTTTTCCTCACCGCAATAGATGATTATTTTCGCACTTTGTGGGTCTATTTAAGGGACACTAAGGAAGAAATACAGTCTATCTTACAATAATTCATCTCTATGGTGCAAACACAGTTTTTCAAATCAGCCAATGTATAAGATTCGATAATAGCAGTAAATTTTGTACTTTGAGGTCTTATTTTCTTGAGAAGGGATATTATTCATTAAACAAGTTGCTTGGATATCCCTTAACAAAATGGAGTGATTGAGAGGAAGCACCTTCATTTGCTTGAGGTTGCTCAAGCTCTTAGGTTTCATGCTCACTTGTCCATAAAATTTGGTTCAATTGCCTTCTCACTACAGTCTACCTCATTAATCGTACCTCCGCACCTCTTTTACAAAATGTCTCACCTTACCAAGGAATGTTTAACAAGGCAACATCTTATGTTCACATTCGCACATTTGGATGCTTTTGTTACTCCCCTACTCTCTCTCATGATAGGGTCAAGTACTCTCCTAGGACCTCTCGTTGTATTTCCATATACCTCCCTTATAGGTAAAAGGATTATCTGCTTTTATTTGACTTTTCACAAAATATTTGTTAACATGGAATTTTTTTTATAAACACATTTTCTATGCTAACCCTTTCATCCTAACCATTCTAGGATTTCTTTGCCCAATATTTTTTTACATACTCTTTTCAACTCCTATTGTATTATAATAATGTCATTGTTAGGGTCCAATCTGGATTTGATAAATTGTGGAGCCCAAATATGGTCAAAGATTTTGATTTGATATAATTTGGAAATCTACATTAAATATAAGATTTGATTAGATTTCAAATTTATATCAAATATTTAATCTGCCATATTTGGACGTCCATAATTGGTGTTTGGCTATTTTAGGTGTAATAGGATTATTATTTTAGGGTTTCCTATTTAGGAAATCCTATTATGACCTAAAATAGATTTCTCATCCTATAAATAGGGTGGGGGTGGAGGCACAAAGAATAAGCACAAGTTGGAGATTCGGGGTGCTCGTCCACAGGAAATCTAAGAGAAAGCCCATGCTTTGCTCTTAGGACTTCGTCATCCAAGACAGAAGGAAGAAGGAGATCTAATCGAGGAGTCATCAACTTCGGTTAGGGAGATTGCTACGGGTTGGTGAGCAATTTCAATTATAATCTTCTTTCTTTCTTCTTGAGTATTGTGAGGGGTTGAACCTATTAGGGCAAAGGGTTTCAATATTAGTTTTTTGCAATCTTGTAATTTTATCTGAGTTATAAAGGTTAGGATTTGTCCAGGTGACGTAGTCCCCATCATATACTTGTCTTTATCTGTGCTTGGTGTTCGTAGATTGGTTGGTCATCTCAGGTGGGTTAGCAAAATGCTTTCACGACGTGTCTAATATGTGGTATCAGAGCACACATATTTTCAACATGTGGTATCAGAGCCAAGTTCTTCTCGAGAGGGAAGGTGAAACTATGTCTACAGAGCAGATGAACACTCGTATGATCACCCTCACAGGGGAAACTGGGCGATTTGGAAGCCAAGGATGGAGGATCTACTCTGGTGCAAGGACTTGTATGGTCTGTTGGAGGGCGACAGTGCAAAGCCAACGGACAAAGGTGCTGATGACTGGAAATGACTAGATCGGAAGGCTGTTGGATTCATCCGCCAATGGCTGGATGACTCGGTGTTTCACCACGTGTCCATGAATAATTCTGTAAAAGCATTGTGGGAGAAGCTGCATTCGTTGTACGAAAGGAAGACGGCTGGCAACAAGGCATTTCTGATTCGCCAACTCGTTAACTCGAAATACACGGAGGGTGCACCGGTGGCACAATATCTGAACGAGGTTCAGGGCATCATCAATCAGCTGTCTGCGATAAAGATGGTGATTGAGAATGAGCTTCAGGCCCTTCTGCTTTTGATTTCTCTCCCAGAAAGCTGAAAGACGTTGGTGGTGTCGGTGAGCAACTCTGCTCCTGATAGAGTTGTCACGATGGAGGCAATCAAAAGCAGCTTGTTGAACGAGGAGACCCGGCGTAAGCAAGTGGAATCGTTGGAGGAGTCTACTCTTGTGGCTTTCTACGGGAAGGGAAGACCCAAGGCACAAGTGAGGACAAGAGGGAGTTCTCGGGATCTTGCGATTGTGGACCGCAATGAGGGCTGCTATCACTGTGGCAAAATGGGTTATATCTCAAGAGGAACTGCATAAAGCTCAAAGCTGAGAAGGCCAAAGGCAAGGATGATCAGGAGGATCTTACGGCTATAGAAGATCTTATCATCGCAGCAATCGACGCAGAGGAACCTTGCAGCATGTGTCATGATGACAATTGGGTCATGGACACGGGGGGGCATCGTATCACGGCACTCCATATAGGAGGATCTTCACGTTATACCGAGGTAGCAGGTTTGGACGTCTGAAGATGGGCAACAAGGGGACAGCTGCAGTTGTAGACATCGGTGATGTGCACTTGACAACGGAGCTTGATGAGAAGCTCGTTCTCAAGAATGTGCGACATGTACCGAGTTTGCGCTACAACTTGGTTTTGGTAGGGAGGCTGGCGGAAGATGGTTGTCGTAGTTTGTTTAGGGACAAAGATTGGATGCTTACGAAGGATTTCCAACAGCTGGCTCGAGGAGATTTATATTGTGGCATGTACAGGATCAAGCCGCTGATGTGTACAGGTAGGCCACTGACACCGGATGGAGGCTCGAGGGGTATTCAACAGAAGGTGGATCGTCAAAAACTTGTCTTGGAGGGGCTTCGAGATACTTTGAGGGATACAGAGGATTCGGTTCGTCGAGACAAAGCGACGAATGGTGATGAGTCAAAGATTGAGGGTCATTATGTCATGCCCCAGTTCCAAATATAAGGAACTGAGCCAGGTAGAAGTGGTCAGCATCACACTTCGGTGGACATCCCAATCTAATGGACCCGATGGAGTGCACCTAAGCTGTAAAGTACAATGATAAAACCCAACACATAACACATAAATAGTAAAACTAAATCTCATCCATCGGCAACAGATATAAGAGCATATAGAGGTAATCATAACTACTAATGTGCAGAAAAGAAATAACACAAGAAAATATATCATAGTACAAATACTAGAAGAGTCACACGGGAACAAACCCGATAGTACAAATACTGGAATAAAGGAAAGCAATAAGATAACAAGGAACGGTATCTGAAAGCTAGATAGTAATACCGTACCAGGGTAAAGTCACTACCAGAGATCAGACGAAGTCCTCGGGAATGATCTTGTCCTCTGCAATGGGTCCTGCTGCTGGATATACACCAGGTCCGTACTCCTCCGGGTAATCCTCCTCGCCTAAGCCTGGAAGGGAACCAAGTCCTCAGAGGGACGTAACAAGGTACAAAAATACAGCATGCCATAGTATAACAGAATGAACAAGTGCAATGCCGGTGTAATCTAGCATAACCAACTAAGTGAGATACAGTTTAAAGACAATATTCGATGCGTGGGTTGTCCAAAATAAAACTGTAGCTCCGGATACAGAAACACACGGGACGTACCGCAGCTCCGGGCAAAGAGTCAAACGGGTGATACTACTAATCCAGATACAGGAATACTACAAAGATAGAATATATAAATATATATAGTGCATGCAGAGGAGCCCAAACGTCTAGTAACTGTCTTCCCCTTCCCAAGCGGTTAACAATTGTGCGCTGAACTTGAACCTCTATCTAGCAGTCTCGTCATACTGAAGTAACTATCAACGATCACGACCCTAAAGTCGTCCCAGTTTTCGGTCATGCTGACAGTATCAGGATACAAAAAATCTGGCACGATGACAGTGTATAAATATATCCTAGGATTATGATGTAAACAAGTAAGTACATCAAGGTGTTGCGAATCATCTATCACTCGTTACCAGACGTTACCGACGAACGTCTGCACCCGGTTGTGACCCGGACACGAAGTAACAATTCTAATCCAAAATGCACACAATGCATATAATAAATAAATAAATATCTGGTAACTGAAATATAAGGTGGCAAGGTACAATTGCCTGGATCCGGATGCTGAAGATGGGGCTCCAGTACAACGTCCAAGTCTGTGGGCCCCGTAGTACCTAGAGATGAGATACAAGCTCCCTCAATAGACTATCACGAGGATAAAATAAGAGGTGGTACATGTCTAACATATGTTTCAATCTCTGTTACAAACTCACATAGACACTAAGCTAGAGGGTTGACCAAGGTTAACTAAAGGTATGTTACATCGCATCCGATTAATCACATGTATAATATCATCAGACAAATCCTCAATCCTACTATTCATCACGGTATTTATCAGTATTTCGAGCCATAATCAATCCTCAGATTCCTCCTGGTATTCACAGACATTATCATTCACGTTTAAATATCATCCTTGAAATAATTAATAATTAATTATTTAAACCCTCGATTATAAATATTGTCAATAAATTATTTGAACACCGCTTTCACAATAACCTAGCTACTCCTCAAATAAATTCATTATTATTTCTCATCTCTTAATTAAATGACCAACATTTTGATATGACAATTTATACTCAATCAACCAATCAATAATGCATATAACAATATGTATAAAACCCTAAAATCTTTCATCTAGCACTCATAAACCCTAAACTCATCTATATCATTCACAAAAATTAAACCTGCTCCACCACAACCATCAAATGCATATAATAAAATGTAATAACCCCTAAAATCTAATATGGCATTTAAATCCTAAACTCATTATATACACATAAACCCTAACTAGCTAAGTTACATATAAACCATATATAATATACAAAACACATAGAGAGGGGAGTGTTTACCTTGGCGGTGTGGTGGTGGTCCTAGCCGGTTGGGGTTGGTGATGATGGACGTGGCGGTGGAAGATGGAGCTGGCCAAGGTAGACGACAGCAGCTCGTCGGAGTGGAGGTGGCAGCTCTGCGGGATGGACGAGTAGAGCCGCGGTGGTAGATATGGTGATGGGGATGGTGATAGCCGGAGTATTAGAGGTATGGGTAGCCGGAGAATGGCTCGAGGGGGTGCTGGTAGGTGTTGGTGGTGGTAGCAACCGTGGAGATGTGGTGGGTCGACGGCGAGATGGAGGAGGTTGCAGGTGGAGGCCGGTCGTAGATGGACGGTCGAGGTAATGATGATGAGGAGAGGAGGTTGGAGACTTGGTGGTAACAATAGTGGATGGTGATGATGATGATGATGCGGGTAACCCGGCGGTGCTCGGGGACTGGCCCGAGTTGCAGTCAACGGAGGAGATGGCAGCGGACACGGGTGGAGTCAGGCGGTGGTCGGTGTATCGGAGGTGGGAGGTAGCAGTCGGAGAATGAGGCCGGAGTAGGGGTGCAGCGGGTGGTCAGGTTATTTGAAGAAGGAGAAGTGGAGTGGAAGAAGAAGAAGAAGAAGAAGAAGAAGAAGAAGAAGAAGAAGAAGAAGAGAATGGGAGAAGGTTGAGTTTCGGCTGAATATAGGGAGAAGGAGGAGCGAGAGAGTGGGGGGATTCCAATATTTTTGATATTAGGGCCGGCCTTGGGAAATGGTAGTGAAGGAGTGATTTTATAGGAGGGGTGTGTGTTGAGTGTGTGGTGAGAATGAGGACTTAATTTGAATGGAGGGCTTAGATTCAACATGAAGGAAATATGCATCAAAATAAGGGAGAGGGGTGTGATATGACCGTTGAGTGAGGGTGAGGTTTCTTCATTGGCTTGGACCGATGAGGAGATGACACCTATTACCACTTTTACAAATGAGCCCCTTAACTTTTGGATATTTGCACAAACATGTAAAATAATGAGAAAATGGTGTGGGAAGTGGTGTTTGGTATTTTGTAGGGTGAGGGGGTATTGTGTGTTTTTCATGGGCTTAATAAATGGGATATTGGGATAAATTTGGGTTAAGTTAGGATTAGTCAAAGTTGGTATCACCAATTTAATTAAAATAAAATGTCATGTGCTCTTAAATTAAATGGGGGCACATGGGGTCTCAATTTGGAGTGACACAAAGATCATAAAAGGTGTAGGCTTGGTGTCAGTCTTGGACCCTTTAATTGGGTCGGCTAAACGGGTTGAGTTGGTATCCCAAAATTGATGGCAACGACAAAGGTACGCGACACAGGATTAAAGAATGGGTTTCGAATACGGAAAGTTGTGCAATTAAATTAGAGCACAAGAGATTGTGTTTGTGAGTGACAGAAAAGTCCAGCGCCTAGGTTGGCTTGTCAAGTCAAGAGTGCTACAATTAGTTGGAAATTATGGGCTATTGTTGGGCTCCGAATATTGCAACAACGGTAGGGTGCACCAAGGGTTATAAATAATGAATTAAACAACTGTAACTAATTTCTAAACCTCAAATACTCTGATGCTACAACAATATTTCTAACTCAATCTAGTCTACCTAAATTAAAATTTTAAGGGAGTTTACATCCTTCCCAACTTAGAAAAATTTTGTCCCCTAAATTAAAAGTAAAGTACGAATAATAGCTACGAGAATTTAAAAGTAGACAGATAATCGAATGCAGTACGTAAATTCGTACCTCGGTCCTCAAATAAATATGGGAAACACTGGCGAATAGAATCCTCATGCTCCCGGGTAGACTCGCATGGCGAATGTTGCTTCCATGCAACCCTGACTAGTCGAATAGTCTGACCCCTCAAACTCTTCTCACTATGATCGAGTGTCCCCACTGGCTGCTCTGCATACGATAAACTGGGTCCAACTGTAATCTCTGAATGATCACGCACGTGGCTAGGGTCTGCCATGTATCTCCTCAATTGCGATATTTAAAATATGTCGTGTACTCCTTCTAATGATGGAGGCAATGCAAGACGATAAGCCACTTCGCCAACTCGTTCCAAGATGTCAAAAGGTCTGATGTACCTCAAACTCAGCTTGCCTCTGCCTCTGAATCTGATGGTACCATGAGTGGGCGATATCTTCAAAAATACATGGTCACCTTCCTTGAACTCCAAAGGTCTGTGGTTCGCATTTGCCCAATGCTTTTGTCTGTCCTCTGTTGCACGCAGGTGGCTTTGAATCTGCTTTTCTTTTTCCACTGTTTGTGTCACCAACTCTGGACCAAGTATCTGACGCTATTCCATGTCACTCCAATATACCGGTGACCTACACTTTCTGTCATATAGTGCCTCATATGGTGCCATCTGTATGTTAGCCTGGTAGCTGTTATTGTAGGAGAATTCCACCAAGTGTAGATGGTCCTCCCAAAATTCTCCAAAGTCAATCATGCACGCTCTCAACATATCCTCTAGTATCTGAATCGTGCGCTCTGACTGGCCATCATTCTGTGGATGATATGCAGTTCTGAACTTGAGATGAGTTCCTAGACTCTCCTGCATACTCCACCAAAAATGTGACGTAAATCTGGAATCACGATCTGATACAATGCTGACAGGCACTCCATGTAGTCGTACTATCTGCCTAATATACATGTCAGCTAAAATCTTCGTAGACTGCCCAACTCTGAAGGGCAAGAAATGTGCAAACTTTATGAGTCGGTCTACGACAACCCAAACTGCATCCTTCCCGCTAAGGCTCCTCGAGAATCCTGTGACGAAGTCCATGGTAATGTGTTCCCACTTCCATTCGAGAATGGGAAGCGGCTGTAATAGTCCTGTAGTTCTCTAATGTTTAGCCTTGACTTGCTGACACACCAAACATCTCGCCACAAATCTCGCAATCTCTCTCTTTATCCCATGCCACCAGTAGTATCGTCTTAAATCTCGGTACATCTTCGTACCCCCGGGATGAATAAAATAAATTGAGCTATGATCCTCGATCATCAACTTCTGGCGTAGCTCGCCACTCGAAACGTATAGGCAATCTCCACACCTTAATGTTATGTCTTCATGAATCCTGAGTCCCGTCTGCATGCTGTCCTCTATCCTCTCTCGTAGTCGTCCAAATCTCGCATCTATAGGAAGGGCTGCCTTGATCCTCTCAACCAATATAGACTGAACCTCGAGACTGGCCATTTGTCCATCCATGCCTAGCAATACAATCTCTATCCCGAGCTCCTGAAGATCCTCTAATAATTTTTGTTGAGTCATCAAAAAGTATGCCATAGGCTTCTTGCTTAAGGCATCTGCTACTATATTCGCCTTGCCAGGGTTGTACTACAACTCTATATCATAGTCTGTCATCAACTCTAGCCATCGCCTCTATCTCATGTTGAGCTCCTTCTAAGTATAGACATACTTCAGACTTTTATGATCTGTGTAAATCTCAACACGCTCTCCATAAGGGTTGTACCGCCATAGCTTTAGTGCAAATATCACTGCAGTTAGCTCTAGATCATGCGTCGGATAGTTCTTCTCATGAACCCTCACCTGTCTCGATGCGTAGGCTATTACCTTGCCATATTGCATCAGTACACATCCTAATCCGCTCCCAGACGCATTACTATACACTACAAATCCTTCCGATCCTGAAGGAAGTTTCAAAATTGGTGCTGATGTCAGATGCTTCTTCAGCTCAACGAAAGTCGTCTGACACTCCTTGTTCCAGATTAACTCCTCGCCTTTACGCGTCAGTCGCGTCATAGGCACAGCAATCCTCGAGAAATTTTCTACAAACCTCCGATAATATCCGGCAAGTCCGAAAAACCTCCTAATCTCTGTAACTGATGTAGGGGTAGGCCACGTCTCTACTGCAGCGATCTTCTCTGGGTTAACTGATAGACCATCTCCGGTGATTATGTGTCCCAGGAATGGTACTATATCCAAGCAGAACTCATATTTGCTAAGCTTGGCATACAGTTTCTCCTGCCTCAGTGTCTCTAACACGATCCTGAGATGCCTCTCGTGCGCCTCCTGGATCTTAGAATATACCAAGATGTCGTCGATAAATACCACCACAAAATTATCTAAGTACTGGTGGAAAATATTATTCATCAGACTCATAAATACTGCTGGCGCGTTGGTTAAACCAAATGGCATGACTAAAAACTCTTAGTGCCCGTACTTCATCTAAAAAGCCGTCTTCGGAATGTCCTCTCTCCGTACCTTGATCTGATGATAGCCTGATCTGAGATCGATCTTCGAGAATACACATGCGCCACTAAGCTGATCAAATAAATCATCGATGCGCGACAGTGGGTACTTGTTCTTTATCGTTACAGCATTTAATGCCCTGTAATCGATACACAAATGTACCATCCCATTATTCTTTGGCACAAATAAGATGGGTGCTCCCCATGGAGAAATACTAGCCTGAATGAAACCCTTATCTAAGAGATCATCTACTTGGACCTTCAACTCAACCAACTGCTTCGGTGCTAGTCTGTAGACGGGGGAAGTAACTGGCTCGGCTCCTGGATTCAACTCTATAGTGAACTCTATCTCTCTGTCAGGTGACAAACCTGAAAGATCCTCCGGAAACACAACCTCAAACTTTAATATGATGTGAGGGTATATCGATTCACCTTCTGTAATATGTGTCGCTAAGGTAGGTTGGACACCATGCTCTCGGGCTCCCCGAAGAAACTCAAACTCAGGGTGATTTGGTGGTCTAAAGATAACACAACCACGACGGCAATCTAGCGTTGCATGGTATTGGCTCAACCAATCCATGCCTAGGACAATGTCATAGTCCGGCATGGAGAAGACCAGAAATTGGGTATGCATCTCTCGCCCGCAAACAACTAATGAACATGATCTACAAGTGTCGCTAACTGGTACTATTCCACTTCCCGTAAGAATTCTCTTAATCTTCAGAAGGGGTGCAGTTGTTATTCTTTGGGTGGCTACGAAAATAGCAGCTATGAAAGAATGTGTGGCACCAGAATCAAATAATACTACTGCTGGTAATGAAGCTACTAAGATAGTACCTGCGATCACTTCTTTGGCTGTCTCCTCCTCCTCTATGGTCATCGCATAAGCCTGGCCATGTCTCGATGTTGGTGCCCTCGGCTGATGTCGAGCCTGCTGGAATCGATCTTCTTGTACGGCCAAGGATGGCCTCCTCTGATTTCCTTCTGGTGCTGGTAGTCGCAGTGTTCCAGCTCCTGCATAAGGCGGCTTCGGTCAGACAGGCTGCTGATAAAGCCTCGGTGCTGGCAAGGCTGGCCGATGAACCATCTGTACTGGAGCCCTCTGGTCTGGGCAATCTCGGACTGCATCCTGGTCTGACCCACATCTCAGACAAGCGCCCAGCCTTCGTCGACAGTCCCTCAATAAATGTCCCTTCTTGTCGTAGTAATTGCATGTGGGAATCACTGCTCCCTGCAGGGGTGCTGCTCTCTGTTGCTGCTGTTGTACCAGTGGACGCTTCGCAGGTCCTCCCTACGGGGCTCGAACTGATGATAACGATGCACAGGAGCGCTTCAGGCTGGCCTCCATCTTGTTGATGCGGTCCTGGCGTCATGCTGCTAATAATACCTCGGAGTAGGAGGTGGGGCCTATAGACCCAATAAATCTCTGCATCTCGAAACTCAGGCCTTCATAGAACTTCTCGGCCTTCGTATCCTCGGTCGAGATTAGGTACGGTACAAATCTGCTCAAGCGGAGGAACTCTGTATTGTATTCCTCTATAGTCATACTGCCCTGCCTGAGGTTCTGGAATCTATCCCGCAGTTCTGCTTGGGAAGTGGAAGGTATATACATCTCCTGGAAGAGCCTAGAGAACTCCTTCCATGTAACCCTATCGGGTCCCAAACGCTCCTCTTCTGAGAGCCACCAGTGATAAGTGTTGCCAGTAAGCTGCATCCTGACGGCAGTCATCCATCTGTGTCGTAGGGGATCGGTGGCCTCCAGCTGGTGCTGAATGCTGGTGAGCCATGCATGAACCTCCGTTGGCTCTTTTGTGCCAGCAAAAGGAAGTGGTATCATACAACGAAAGTCTATGACAGTTCCCATCGTCGACTGGTTTGCTGGTGGTGACGCCCGTCCCAGGGCCGTCACAATACTCTCCCTCAAGGTCTCAGCTTGGTACTGTTGGGCCTGCTACTGAGCCTGCTGCTAGACCTGTTGCTGGGCCTACATCATCGCGTAGACCATCTAAAACATCTGAGGCCCGTCCATGGGTTGCCCTGTTGGGAAAGGCATATATGGCATATGTGGAGGTAACAGAGGTGGTGGGGGCAACTGCTGCTCCTCCTGTCTTGGGGTCCTCTGGTCCTCATGACCTGCCTGATGCGAAGTCTGGTGCCCGTCCGAAGGCACCTCTGGCTGCCTAGATGACTGTCCCTGGGGAGCTGGAGTCAACAGAAGAATATGCCACATTTTTGATTCCCCGGATGATCCTACGTCATGGGGGACATCGCTCGGCTGCACGACACGTTCGCTACGGAGATTCATAACTCTGAAAAGAAGTCATGATTAAGATCAGCGCTGAGAAATTTAAACAAGATACAATTTGGCAAAAGAAATCGAAATAGAGGTGTCATGTGAAGGACTCAAACATGTAGATGAGATTCCTAATATATATTCCTAATTAGCAGGCTCGCTTGGCACAGTCAGGTGACTAAGACGATTTAAATCGGACTTGCATGGGCCACCACAAAAATCTTGTCACGTCCCAGTTCTAAATATAAGGAACTGAGCCACGTGGCAATGGCCAGCAGCACACTTCGACGGGCATCCCAATCTAATGGACCCGACGGAGTGCACATAAGCTATAAAGTACAATGATAATACCCAACACATAACATATAAATAGTAAAACTAAATCTCATCCACAAGCAACAGATATAAGAGCACATAGAGGTAATCATAACTACTAATGTGCAGAAGGGAAATAACACGAGAAAATGTATCATAGTACAAATACTAGAAGAGTCACACGGGAACAAACCCGCTAGTACAAATACTGGAATAAAGGAAAGCAATAAGATAACTAGGAATGGTATCTGAAAGCTAGATAGTAATACCGTCCCAGGGTAAAGTCACTTTCAGAGATCAGACGAAGTCCTCGGGAATGATCTTGTCCTCTGCAATGGGTCTTGCTGCTGGATATACACCAGGTCCGTACTCCTCCGGGTAATCCTCCTTGCCTAAGCCTGGAAGGGAACCAGGTCCTCAGAGGGACGTAACAAAGTACAAAAATACAGCATGCCATAGTATAACAGAATGAAACAAGTGCAACGCCGGTGTAATCTAGCATAACCACCTAAGTAAGACACAGTTTAAAGACAATGTTCGACGCGTGGGCTGTCTAAAATAAAATCGTAGCTCCGGACATGAAAACACACGGCACGTACCGCAGCTCCGAGCAAAGAGTTACACGGGTGATACTACTAATCCAGATACAGGAATACTACAAAGATAGAACATATACATATATATAGAGCGTGCAGAAGAGCCCAAACGTCTAGTAACTGTCTTCTCCTTCCCAAGCGATCAACGATTGTGCGCTGAACCTGAACCTCTATCTAGCAGTCTCGTCATACTGAAGTAACTATCAACGATCACGACCCTAAAGTCTTCCCAGTTTCCGGTCATGCTGACAGTATCAGGATACAGGAAATCTAGCACGATGACAGTGTATGGATGTGTCCTAGGGTTATGATATAAACAAGTAAGTACATCAAGGTGTTGCGAATTATCTATCACTCGTTACCAGACGTTAACAACGAACGTCTGCATCCGGTTATGACCCAGATGTGAAGTAACGATTCTAATCCAAAATGCGCACAATACATACAATAAATAAATAAATATCTGGTAACTGAAATACAGGGTGGCTAGGTACACTTGCCTGGATCCGGATGCTGAAGATGGGGATCTGGTACAACGTCCAAGTCTGCGGATCCCGTAGTACCTAGAGACAAGATACAAGCTTCATCAATAGACTATCACGAGGCTAAGATAAGAGGTGACACACGTCTAACATATGTTTCAATCTCTGTTACAAACTCACATAGACACTAAGCTAGAGGGTTGACCAAGGTTGACTAAAGGTATGTTACATCTCATCCAATTAATCACCTGTATAATATTATCAGATAAATCCTCAATCCTACTATTTATCATGGTATTTATCAGTATTTCGAGCCATAATTAATCCTCAGATTCCTCCTGGTATTTACAGACATTATCATGCACATTTAAATATCATCCTCAAAATAATTAATAATTAATTATTTAATCCCTCGATTATAAATACTGTCAATAAATTATTTGAACACTGCTTTCACAATAACCTAGCTACTCCTCAAATAAATTTATTATTATTTCTCATCTCTTAATTAAATGACCAATATTTTGATATCACAACGTATACTCAATCAACCGATCAACAATGCATATAATAATATGTATAAAACCCTAAAATCTTTCATCTAGCACTCAAAAACCTTAAACTCATCTATATCATTCACAACAATTAAACCTGCTCCACCACAACCATCAAATGCATATAATAAAATATAATAAATCCTAAAATCTCATATGGCATTTAAACCCTAAACTAGCTAAGTTACATGTAAACCAAATACAATATGCAAAATACATAGAGAGGGGAGTGTTCACCTTGGCGGTGTGGTGGTGGTGCTGGCCATTTGGGGTTGGTGATGATGGACGTGGCGGTGGAGGGTGGAACTGGCCGAGGTGGACGGCAGCAGCTCGGCGGAGTAGAGGTGGCAGCTCGGCGGGATGGACGAGTGGAGCCGCGGTGGTAGATATGGTGATGGTGATAGTAATAGCCGGAGTATCAGAGGTATGGGTGGCCGAAGAATGGCTCGAGGGGGTCTGGGTGGGTGTTGGCGATGGTAGCAACCTTGGAGATGTGGTGGGTCGACGGCGGGATGGAGAAGGTTGCGGGTAGAGGCCGGTCGTGGATGGCTGGTCGAGGTGATGATGATGAGGAGATGAGGTTGGAGACGCGATGGTAACAATGGTGGATGGTGATGATGATGATGATGCAGGTAACCCGACGGTGCTCAGGGACTAGCCCGAGTTGCAGTCGGCGGGGGAGATGGCAGCGGGCACGGGTGGAGTCAAGCGGTGGTCGGTGTATCAGATGTGGGGGGTAGCAGTCGGAGAAGGAGGCCGGAGTAGGGGTGCAATGGGTGGTCAGGTTATTTGAAGAAGGAGAAGTAGAGAAGAAGAAGAAGAAGAAAAGAATGGGGGGAGGTTAAGTTTTGGCTGAATGTAGGGAGAAGGAGAAGAGAGAGAGTGGGCGGTTTCCAATATTTTTGGGATTAGGGCCGGTCTTGGAAAATGGAAGTGAAGGAATGATTTTATAGGAGGGGTGTGTGTTGAGTGTGTGGTGGAGATGAGGGCTTAATTTGAATGGAGGGCTTAGATTCAACATGAAGGAAATGTGCTTCCAAAGGAGGGAGAGGGTGTGATATGAACGGTCAATAAGTGAGGGTGAGGTTTCTTCATTGGCTTGGACCAATGAGGTGATGACGCATATTATCACTTTTGCAAATGAGCCCCTTCACTTTTGGGTATTTGCACAAACATATAAAATAATGGAAAAATGGTGTGGAAAGTGTTGTTTGATATTTTGTAGGGTGAGTGGGTGTTGTGTGTTTTGCATAGGCTTAATAAATAGAGTATTGGGTAATATTAGGGTTAAGTTGGAATAAGTCAAAGTTAGTATCCCCAATTTAATTAAAATAAAATGGCATGTGCTCTTAAATTAAATGGGGGCACATGGGGTCTCAATTTGGAGTGACACAAAGGTCATGAAAGGTGTAAGCTTGGTGTCAGTCTTGGACCCTTTAATTGGGTCGGGTAAACGGGTTGAGTTGGTGTCCCAAAATTAATGGCAACGACAAAGGTACGCGACACAGGATTAAAGTATGGGTTTCGGATACGGAAGGTTGTGCAATTAAATTAGAGCACAAGGGATTGTGTTTGTGAGTGACGGAAAAGTCCAGCGCCTATGTTGGCTTTTCAAGTCAAGAGTGCAAAAATTAGTTAGAAATTATGGGCTATTGTTGGACTCCGAATATTGCAACAACGGTAGGGTGCACCAAGGGTTATAAATAATGAATTAAACAACTGCAACTAATTTCTAAACCTCAAATAGTCTGATGCTACAACAATATTTCTAACTTAATCTAGTCTACCTAAATTAAAATTTTGAGGGGGTTTACACAGTCTGTCGGTCCCATGATAACTGGTCGGTCTCTAGGTGGGGGGTTGCTTCACGGGTCCGGTTTTGGCGACTAGTGGTTTGCCAAAACTTCACAGAGCGACATTGGTTTCAGCAGTTCGAGGCCATGGAGGAGATCAAGGTTTACAGCAAACTCAATCTAAGGCATGAGCATTATCATTCACACAGTTCAGGGGAAGCTGTGGGTCATTGATGGCATGCACAGTGCGTTATATTCTTTTCGAGGACGCATGTGTATGTGGGAGCTTCAAGTTCGGATATGAAGGTGGACAGATTCAGGAGTTCGAATCTCGGGAGAATCGCACCGTCCGCTTGGTTGGACCAACCAAGGAAGAAGAAGCTCGTCGAAAAGTTAACACGTTCCAGTGGAAGACGAAAGTCGGAGACATTCAACCAAGACTCACTGTGAGGTTGATAGTCAGGGACTTCGGTCTTGGCCGTGTCATTGATATCGGCAGGATCCCAGTAATGCAGGAGGTGCGACGCGTGGCAGCTAGCGTCGACGTGACGGTCGAAGAGTTAGAGATGACGGAAGATGCAAAGCAACTCAGGAGATCGGAGATCAGTGGCATAGGAGAGCAGGATTTCTGTCGCAAAATAACAGGCAAGGAGTCCAGTTGAGGAGCCATGGGGTCAACACCCTCTCATCAGACTAGAGGGGGAGATTGTTGGGGTCCAGTCTGGATTTGATAAATTTTGGAGCCCAAATATGGTCAAATATTTGATTTGATATAATTTGGAAATATATATTAAATGTAAGATTTGATTAGATTTCAAATTTATATCAAATATTTAATCTGTCATATTTGGACGTCCATAATTGGTGTTTGGCTATTTTAGGTCTAATAGGATTATTATTTTAGGGTTTCCTATTTAGGAAATCCTATTATGACCTAAAATAGATTTCTTATCCTATAAATAGGGAGGAGCTGTAGGCACAAAGAATAAGCACAAGTTGGAGATTCGAGGTTCTCGTCCACAGAAAATCTAAAAGAAAGCACGTACTTTGCTCTTAGGACTTCGCCATCCAAGATAGAAGGAAAAAGGAGATCTAATCGAGGAGTCGTCAACTTCGGTTAGGGAGATTGCTACGGATTGGTGAGCGATTTCAATTGTAATCTTCTATCTTTCTTCTTAAGTGTGGTGAGGGGTTGAACCTATTAGGGCAAAGGGTTTCGACATTAGTTTTTTGCAATCTTGTAATTTTATCTGAGTTATAAAGGTTGGGATTTGTCCAGGTGACTTAGTCACCGCCATATACTTATCTTTATCTATGCTTGGTGTTCGTAGATTGGTTGGTCATCTCAGGTGGGTTGGCAAAATGCTTTCGCGACGCGCCTAATGTAACGTCCCGCAACCGCACGGTACGTTACGCTGAGTCGGATTGAATAAAACAATAGCTGAATATATTTGATTTATTAGATTTTGGGAAGAAGTATTGATTGAGTTGATTTCATGTGCAGATGGCTAGCGGAGTTCGATGGGAATCAGGTGTTCGTTCAGAGCAGTACTGAGATAGCTGGATTGGAGCGATAATGTCGTCTTCCTTAGTCCGATCGGTCGGATGATTTGGAGAGCATGGCCTGCTCGCACGGTCATACCAGTTGAGTAGATCGCGCTTTGCATCGGACCACGGGTTCAAGGGATCGGCCGTATCGGCAAGACTGGATGCTTAACAAAATCAAACATTATGAGTGGGCTCTGTCTCTTCTCCTCTACTCCTTCATGGCTAATAATATGGAAAACACGTAAAGGCTTGAACACTTGGACTGGAACTTGGAATCACTACACTATGGTGTGCATATAGTGTACGTCGTTTGCTTGGATAAGATTATGGCTTGAATTGGTTTTCGCGTTGGATAGTTGGAGCTAGAGTTGGATTATACACTTGGGGTAGTTGGTTGAATAATTAGAATTATGCTTGGACAGTTGGAATTATACATCTTGGTTGGAACACCGGATAATTCGGGCGAGCGAGCGTGTATCCGTGCACGAGTATCACTTGGGCGCTTTGTCTTGTAAAGCGAGCAGTTATGGTTCGAAACTGAACAACTGTATCGGCGAGGGCATTGTGCCACTGTTGCGGCATTGTGCCACAGGATTGTTCTGAGCGTGGGGTGTTGCACCAATTAAAACACTGTGTCGAGAAGCGATATTGTGCCTATGGGAAAAACTTGAGATTTGGTGCCTTGGGCTATATGTTAGAAGAATGGTTATATATTTTTGGTTGGATAATCGGTTGGATATTTGGTTGAATGAGTCTAGGATCGCTTGGTGGGGCGAGAATGTTCGATCCTCTCGTCATACCTACTTGGTGTCTGCATGTCACGGACAACCTGTGTTGCACAGGATTTCGTTTCCTCGAACGGGAGAGGCTCCGGGGCATCGGGACCGTTCGGCCATGGAGGAGACAAGGGTAACACCTCTTGGGCGCAGTGCCAGTAGTTCGATACGAACCAGAGGGGGATAGCTACCCATTGATGGATCGGGTAGAATTGTATATTGATTAGTCCGATTAATTTCCTTTATGGCTTGGACAGTGACTTCATATAGATAAGTATTTGCTTGCTTTTCTTTGGTTGCTTTGTGCTTCGTGTAGGCGCGGCCACCTTGCCTCGACAAGTGTGTGCATATTGAGATTGGATTGTAAGTTTTGGTTGAGGATGAATTTTGAGGCTTGTATGATGGTTCGATGGTTTCTCGTGTTGCTTGGGCTTTGAGTAGGATGGTTTGAATGCTAGAATCCTTTGGGTTGGTTATTTATTGCTTGTCGATTGGTTTGAGTTGAATGCTTTCATGCTTAAACTGCTTTACAGCTTTCCTTAACATGTCATCCCTATGCCATAAAATGAATCTAGGATTCAACTAGAAAGATCCCCATATAACTGTTTGCATTCACTATTTTACTTAGTGTCGGCTTAGACAAGTGGATTACCACGCTCACCAGTACGGTTGTGTACTGACCCACGTTTGTGGGCATTATTTCAGGTACGAAGGTGTAGTGGCACTGCTTGGATATACGAGACATGATGTATGAACTGTAAGTACCTTTGTGGGCTAGAGAAAGAGCAAGAGTATTGCATCGCCTTTGAGGCAATCGCCTTTGTGGTATTTCATTTGGACCCTATCGAAAGCTTCGATGCTTATACTCTGATGTGTGCTTGGTACACAATACTTGACTTTCGTTGCAACTTGGTCATTTCGATGATAACTTTGATGTTTGATAACATCGCCTTGTACGAGCGCAACTCCAGGCTCGTACGGTTTCACGTTCCGATGAGAACGATTGTCCTGTGGGAGCGCTGCAACGTGGTGATTCACGTTCAGCGGAGACTATTGAGCTTGCGAGAGATTAGGGCATGACATATTGGTATCAGAGCGCCTGGTTCATTTTCTTGGACTTGGTCCTTCACTTCATCACAAACTCTAAATAGCTTTCGCGTGTCGTTTAGCTCTTGGCTCTACTCGGTGCCACATTTGATGTTTCATACAATAAGTCTATATATTGCTGGTTGTGGCTGCATGTTGTGTTTCGTTGCGTTGCTTTTGTTGGTTTTTGTTTGATCGCTTAGCATCGTTAGGCGTTGTTGCATTCGTGCAGCAAGTTGGGTGGCGTTGTTACATTTGTGCAGCAAGTTGAAAGGTATTGTGTTGGCTTGGCTTGTCGTTTGGGGAGTTTCTGATTGCATTAGTGGACAGTTGGTTGGCAGACGAGATTGGTTATGCGACATATTATGAGTAGAAGCATCGGATGAGAATGGATCGTTGCACGAGTTACTCGTGTAGCGATTGTGTTGGATAGAAGTTTGATTTTTGGCTGGGTATATCACATGGAGCATCTGTTGAGCAGGTTTAAGTTTGGCTTGGGAATATCAGGATAGTGTTGCACGAGTAGCTCGTACAACAAATATAAGGAACAGTTGGGTATTGGGTTCGACTACTTGGAAGAGATTGTTGCACGGATTGCTCGTGTTACGAAAGTATCAGACGGTTTGAGAATAGCTGAAAGTATCAAGAATAGAACATAGCACAAGTTACATAGAGAGATTGATGGAAAGAGTTAGATGGTTCGTGCATTGGCTGAGTTTCGTGTCAGACTTGAGTTGGGAATGGCAGGATCACACATAAGGGATGGTTCGAACGGATCTTGGATCAGTGCAAGAAATCGTAATGCGAGTAGCGACTTAATTCGGAGTGGTATATGGGATACCACATAGTGAGCAAGGCATTGAAATATTTTGGATAGACATTAATGGAAATTGCCTGAACGGACTCGGGTAGCAGGAATATAAGTTGGTTGGTGCACATCGGCCGAGTTAGGAAATGGAACATGGAGCAAGCGAGTATTAAGTTGTGATTCAACAGAATCACAGACGCTGGTTGGCGCAGGGTAAGCACGAGGGCAACTATATTTCCAAGTGGTATATAGTGCAATAGAATTTAACTCGAGTATTCTTTGATACATTAGACTTGAGAACTCAAGAACGGACTCGTGCAAATGGAAGTATCGTTGGACTTGGGTGATGGACGAGATCGGAATAAACAGATGGAAAGAGTGTTTAGAAATTTGAAGGATTGAGGCAGACCAAGCATTACAAACAGTTGAGATTCGGATGGAAAGCCGAATATTAGAGTTCGCTTACAAGATTTGGAAGTTCTGTGGAGCATTCTTGGATGGAAAGAGAGTTGAGCATGAGAAACGAACAGTTGAGATACGCTTGAGCGAAGCAATGGGTTAATTGAAGGATAGCGAGCACGGACTACGATTTTGGGCAACACATTTGAGCCATTGATTTAGTAATAAAACAAGATCCGACTTGGAGGGATAATATGATGGATTTGAACGGACTTAAAGGATTTTGGATATTGCTGCTCGAAAAGTCGACTCAGGTTTAGCGGAAGTAGAATTTTGGGCAAATGGTGCAACGATGGTAAACGGATTCTTCGAAAGACATAAACGGATTATGGCGACAACTAAAGGCAAAGATTGTGGCGGACAGACTTTTGAAGATAGCTAAACGTGGGAGCAACGTCGGAGCAAATCACTGTACCACTCGAGCAAGTTGGACGTGCATTGTGAAACACGGCAAACGAATAAGAATTTGGAGCAAGTCTTTGGTTTCAGAAATTATTGCAAGTGGTAGTACGAGAAGTTAAACATGGCAATTCAGAAAATTTGATGGATTCAGGGCAGAATGACGGATTGATGGAAGATGGTTTCAACGAGTACAGTTCTCGAATTGTGGCTTGGATAGATAGCAAAACTCTAGGTGGTTAAGCGGCATTTGGTTGACAGATCGTCAGAGGTAGTGCATGAAGTGCTCGGATTCGAAAGTTTGTCCAGATGGAATTATTAGATTATGGCTCAAATTTGTAGATGATATATAGCATGATTTATAGTAACTGTCCATCGTGATGACTTACAATTATCAAGCGTAGCTTCGGGACAGCTGACCCTAGCGACTTGACCGCCAGATCAGAGATGAATATTATAGACCCATAGAATGACCCTTGCGGCAGCACATTTGGGAATGCGTCGAGGGTAGATGTGAGTAGTATGTGTGTTAGAGATTTGGCTTATTGACTGAGTGTTGGATTTGAGAGATCCTTGGGATAGCCTTCACCTGAAGAAGCAGCCATAAGATCGGAGCAATGGTGGGAATAGCCTAGTCAACTGATGAGATTCGGAGTCACAGATTTTTGAAGATAGCATGACCTCTGACTCGTCGTGCCCCGGAAGGGGATAGCATTCATATGAATTGACGACTATGAAACTAGTTCGTGAAGTTAAAGCAACGGCTCGTTCATATCAGATTTATTGCAATACTGGAAGGGACAGATGTGCCTCAGATTTATAAGATGTATCGAAACTTAGTCTGGGATGCTTGCTCGTATAGAAGGCGAAGGTGATACACTGTGCTTCGAGGCAGTGGAAGCAGCACGAAGAACTATTCCATGCGCAACCTAGGAATTGTGGCGAGTGTGTGCACGTTGAAATCGTGGCGACACTATCCCTTTGGCGTGGCGACAAAATCTTTGTGGATCACACGAACCTCAATATAGATATTCACCCAGTGAGTTATTGAGATGGCAGGAAAAGGTGTTGGGATGAGATAATCTAAAGAAAAGTTTGATATTTGGGTAAGTCGCCTAGTTGGGGTAGTATCAGTTGAGATGATCGTTCGGTACATGAGATATATTTGGAGATATTGCTAGTGCGGATTCAGAAATAGTTGGATGGATTGAGTTGGAACACGAACTGATTAATTCGGTGGAAAATCATCATATTTGAGAATAGTGCTCAAGCGAATATGTTGGAATGAAAATCAGGATTGGTTCAATTGGGAGTAAAGTAAATGGATGTCTCAGACATAAAGATACCCTTGTAACTTGTCCAAATTTGCTATCGCAAAGCTCGGCTGAAATGCATGTATTTTAGGGACGCCTTAAATATGTGTACGATCCAAAACTAAACGATACGAGGAATTCGTATTTAGATGCAAGGAGGATGTGGGAATATGGAATTTGTACGAGCGTTCAGCAGAGCGAGATGCTGAGTCAGGATTGTGAGTATGAGAGTTGCATAGAGCAGAGTTATGAATTGGACAAGCGGCATGTGATAGGAATGAGTACCAGCACGGTTCGTGGACGAACCTAATTTCTAAGTGGTATATTATGTAATGCCCCACAACCACACGGTGCATTACGCTGAGTCGGATTGAATAAAACAATAGCTGGTTATATTTGATTTGTTAGATTTTAGGAAGAAGTATTAATTGAGTTGGTTTCATGTGCAGATGGCTAGCGGAGTTCGATGGGAATCAGGTGTTCGTTCAGAGCAGTACTGAGATAGCTGGATTGGAGCGATAATGTCGTCTTCTTTAGTCCGATCGTCAGATGATTTGGAGAGCATGGCATGCTCGCACGGTCATACCAGTTGAGTAGATCGTACTTTGCATCGGACCACGAGTTCAAGGGATCGGCCGTATCGGCAGGACAAGATGCCTAACGGAATCAAACATTATGAGTGGGCTTTGTCCCTTCTCCTCTACACCTTCATGCCTAATAATATGGAAAACACGTAAGGCTTGAACACTTGGACTGGAACTTAGGAATCACTATACTGTGGCGTGCATAGAGTGTACGTCATTTGCTTGGATAGGATTGTGGCTTGAATTGGTTTTCGCGTTGGATAGTTGGAGCTAGAGTTGGATTATACACTTGGCACAGTTGGTTGAATAATTGGAATTATGCTTGGACAGTTGGAATTATACATCTTGGTTGGAACACCGGATAATTCGGGCAAGCGAGCGTACATCCGTGCACGAGTATCACTTGGGCGCTTTGTCTTGCAAAGCGAGCAGTTGTGGTTCGAAATTGAACAAATGCATCGGTGAGGGCATTGTGCCACTGTTGCGGCATTGTGCCACGGGATTGTTCTGAGCGTGGGGTGTTGCACCAATTGGAACATTGTGTCGAGAAGCGGCATTGTGCCTATGGGAATAACTTAAGATTTGGTGCCTTGGGCTATATGTTGGAAGAATGGTTATAGATTTTTGGTTGGATAATCGGTTGGATATTTGGTTGAATGAGTCTAGGATCGCTTGGTGGGGCAAGAATGTTTGATCCTCTCGTCATACCTACTTGGTGTCTGCATGTCACGGACAACCTGTGTTGCACAGGGTTCGTTTCCTCGAACGGGAAGGGCTCCGGGGCACCGGGACCGTTCGACCATGGAGGAGACAAGGGTAACGCGTCTTGGGCATGGTGCCGGTAGTTCGATACAAACCAGAGGGGGATAGCTATCCATTGCTGGATCGGGTAGAATTACCTATTGATTAGTCCGATCAATGTCCTTTATGGCTTGGCCAGTGACTTCATATAGATAAGTGCTTGCTTGCTTTTCTTTGGTTGGTTTGTGCTTCGTGTAGGCGCGGGCACCTTGCCTCGGCAAGAGTGTGCATATTTAGATTGGATTGTAAGTTTTGGTTGAGGATGGATATTGAGGCTTGGTTGATGGTTCGATGGTTTCTCGTGTTGCTTGGACTTTGAGTAGGATGGTTTGCATGCTAGATTCCTTTGGGTCGGTTATTTATTGCTTGTCGATTGGTTTGAGTTGAATGCTTGCATGCTTATACTGTTTTACAGCTTTCCTTAACATGTTATCCCTATGCCATGAAATGAATCTAGGATTCAACTAGAAAGATCACCATATAACTGTTTGCATTCACTATTTTACTTAGTGTCGGCTTAGACGAGTGGGTTACCCCGCTCACCAGTATGGATGTGTACTGACCCACGTTTGTGGGCATTATTTCAGGTACGCAGGTGTATTGGCACTTCTTGGATATACGGGACATGATGTATGAACTGTAAGTACCTTTGTGGGCTAGAGAAAGAGCAAGAGTATTGCATCGCCTTTGAGGCAATCGTCTTTGTGGCATTTTATTTGGACCCTATCGAGAGCTTCGCTGTGTATACTCTGATGTGTGCTTGGTACACAATACTTGACTTTCATTGCAACTTGGACGTTTCGATGATAACTTTGATGTTTGATAACATCGCTTTGTACGAGCGCAACTCCAGGCTCGTACGGCATCACGCCCTGATAAGAACGATTGTCCTACGGAAGCGCTGCAACGTGGTAATTCACGTTCAGCGGAGACTATTGAGCTTGCGGGAGATTGGGGCGTGACACCTAACACATGGTATCAGAGCGCACGTATTTTCAACAGTCATATCTAGCGTTGCTACCATAGTAGATGCTCTGAAATCCAGTTTATTCTCTTGCGCCACGGCATATCGGACTTGTTATAGTCCATATTAAGACAGCTTTGATTGAGGAGCAACAACAAAACAAAGCCTAGTTAAAACTAGGGATGAGCATTCGGTTCATTCGGTTCAAATCGAACATATTAATCAAAAATTAAATTGGACCAAAAATTGAATAAGAAAAATCAAAATCGAACCGAAATAGTCCATAACCGAACCAAACCGAATTAAATCGGTTCAATTTTTGATTTATTCAATATTTAATTTATTTTCAATTTTTTTGTTTATATATATATATATATATATATATATATATATATACTAGGGTGTAGCTTAGTGGTAAGGTTACGGGACATTACCGAGTAGGTCCGGGCATCGAGCCCCGGCATCGGTTAAGAGGTGGGGAGGAAATTTCGAGTAGAAATATATATATATATATATATATATATATATATATATATATATATATATATATATATATATATATATAAACTAAATTTTTTTATTCAATTTTTGGTTTTGGACCGAAATCGTATAAAAATAATTTAGTATTTTCAAAAACGAAATCGAATCAAATTTTTTTAAAATTGAACCAAATCTCTTATTCGGTTCGGTTCAATTTGGTCAGGGCCGGCTCAGGGACAGGACAGCCATTGTCACTGCCACATTTTAGAAAAAAGGGTATTTTAGTAATTTCCTATTTAAATAAATATTGTGCAAGGTAAATAATTTTTGTTGTATTATTTAATTGTTGTTGGATGTTATTTAATTATTTTGGACTTATTTTAGTGGACCCAACTAGTGTAGTTTGGACCCATGGACCAACATGAATTAAATAGTTAGATTTGGCCCATTTAGAAAGCCCATAGTTAAGGAGATGGATTAAATTAATTAAGTGATTAGACTAGAAGCTTCCTTCCTTAATTATTTCTTCATGAGAGGCCCCAAGGGGTACATTGGACATTTTACAATTGCTTGGGAGAGGGGCAAGGCCGGCCTATTAAAAGAGGGGGGGAAATTTCTCTCTCCTCTCATTCTTATTCCAAATCTAGATCTAGAATTTTCCACTCCCAAATTTCTTTCATTCTCATTCCAATTTTCTACCAAATTCATTCCAAATTCTTCCCAATTCACCATTAGAGAAGGAGTAAGCAAGGATCTAGAAGGAGGAAGCAAGGATCTACAAAGAGGAGCAAGGATCTACAAATTGGAAGCAAGTTCATCTCAATTGGAGATTTCATTGGGAATCCATCTTCCAATAGGTATAATTCAGATTTTTCCCATTTAAATAGCTTCTAAATCTGAGATTTAATCATGTAAAATCAACCTATATGTATGTACTACCCATAGGACTTTGTTTTGTGTTCATAGGAGACCCATGGAGAAAGTTATGGTACTTTTTGTGTTAATTTTATTGGAATTCCGAATTTACATTTTGTTGTGTGTATCAATTGATCCTATAGATCAATTGGACATGAGCTTATGTGTTTGGGGCTAGTGTCGTATCCATAATTTGGTACTTGTGGTTCGTATCCCAACTATTTGGTGATACGTGTCATTTTGGGGGTTTTCCCTCCGACACGGGGCTTTGAACATGTCGTATTTTGACACGGACACATAGATCTACTTTTGACACTTTGATTTATTCATAAATATTATTTATGATTTGTTTGTATCTTTCGGGGTGCAATTGGTTGTGTGTTGGACTCGTGTCACATGCGTATCCTAGATCTAGTGGGATACGGTGTGATACTCTCCAATTGTGTGGATTTTTGAATAGATCTAATTATGTATGGTTTAAATTCTTCAATTATAATTAGTAAATATATATAGATATTATATATTTATTTTGTGTATTTATTATAGTAATTATTGTAGCATAGATCTATATATTTTTGTGTGTGCTAATATGATGTACAAATATAATATGTAGCTTTCTTGCATGTAATTATATATGTACTTATGTTAATAACATAAATTATACATAAATGTTTTATAAAATATATTTATGTGTTTAATTGTGTAATTATATTATTTATAATTATTATGTAATTATTTGTATATTAATGTATATATTTTAGGTGTGCTTCTAGCCATGTAAAATATGAACATTAATATGTGCATGTGTTGTAACTATGGGTATTTAATTATAAGTTTATATGTGCATATATATATAAGTATATAATTATTTATTTATATATATGTATTGTGATTATTATTGCATATATATATTTATATATATATATATTTCTGTGTTTTAGTGACAGTGGGTTTGTGACAGTGAAACTGTCGCTAAATAGGCGGGTCAGCAGCAGCCGCTGTAGCCCACTGTGCATTAATAACAGTTCTGTCATTAATGCTGCAGGCGGGATCTTAGCAGCAGTAGCGACAGTTTTTGGTGACAGTTGATTAACTGTCACCAATGCAGCAGCAGGGGGTTTTATTACACAGTGGCTTTTGCGACATTTTTCTGTGACAGTTGAGACTGTCACTATAAGTTGTTTTAATTAAATTGTATTTCTAACTCCCTGTTTTCAGTGACGCTTTGGCAGTTTTAAATTATATTTTATATATTATTATTGTATATATATATATGTGTGTATATATATGTGTTTTGTGAGGTATAATATTTGTAATAATATATTATTTTATTTGTATACATATTGGTTTGTATATATATTATTTTAGGGTATATATTATTTGTATTATTAGTATACTTTGTGTGAGTATCTTTTGGGATCTAATTTTTATTCCTAAATTATTGTATTTTATTTCTATATTATTTTATATAGTTTTCTTGTGAGGTTGACCTTGGTTTGACCATGTTTGACTTTAGTTGACTTTAGAGTTGACCATAGTTGACTTTTGACTTAGAATTTATTTATTGACCTAGGAGTTGACTAGTTTGACTCGTTCTCTTTCCGGGACCTTGTTTTAATGTGGTATTCCATATCTAGGTCTTCGAGGCACCGAGTCAGACATCTGTGAGACTGTTCTTTGGATTTCAGGCGAGTACATTCTCTGATAGTTTCTCATTTATGATATCCTCTATGTTCGTTGTATCTAGTGTAGATTTACATATTTCTCTCGATACTATGGTTACACAGATTGGTATATCCGGATCTCATCATGAGATGTTATTCCTTGGTATATGGTGTATATGGTGCAAGTATTGTTTCATTGGTTATCTTGTACATGTACAGACACCGATTCTCGGGGAGACTAGCTATCTTCTTGGGGAATCTAGTGCCATAGCATACCGTGGTTGGATCTATTATACCAGTTGGGGGTGGAGAGTATTAGTATAGATATGTGATCAAATCCTTATTGAATAAAGTATTTATAAGCGAATAGTGTTGATCATGCACCGCACGTATGATTAGCCTGGCCGCATTGTATCTTGCCCAAGTCGATCACATGTTAAGCTAGTACTCACACACTTAGTCATTAGTATTATTGTTTCATTGGCATATTGTTCATTATTGTATTTCTTTCCAGTATTTTCTTATTGTCTATATATCTCTTGTATCTATTTTGTGCATCTTGTTTATCCACAGCTATTTACTGTTATATAGTTTTTATCATGGATTAGAACTGTTGTTAGAGATGTACTCTGCTCCTTTCCTGACTGGATATATTTTTCCAGATGACACTGAGGAGTACCCTACCTGTTATGGACCCCAGGATGTTGTGGGTTTAGATTCGGAGACCCTGGCTCAAGAGGGACTTATCCCAACTAGGACAGTTGACCCTGGAGTGTAGCTTGTAGTATGATAGTATTCTTTTGTACTGGATTTGTCTCCAGCTTATTTTGTTACTCTTCAGACTCATTGATGTATTATTTTAAACTCATGAGTTGATGACTATTCTATTCTTATCTGATCCGTGTTCATTCTATCTTAGTTCTGTGATTGAGTACACTATCTTTTGGTGGTTCATTATATTAGATAGACTTTCTAGACAGCGTTCTACCGCCGATTCTGCGGCGTAAGCTGGGCGTTGTTTCCGACTAGTACCCTTACCCCGGGTGCGGATCGTGACACGTTTTTGGTGGTGGCCCATGCAGGTCTAGCTTCACAAGTATGTGATATCGTGGTAGTGTGACAACTTAGTTGTACTACTGCGAGCCTGCAATAGGATATAGGATATAGGCTGAGATACTCAATCACATCTAGGAAAATTCTTTTGATTCAACTATTCTTCTTTGATATTGATACTTGATCTCTTAAACTGTCCTTTCCTTGATGTCTTACATCTTGTGCCATATTGATTCTTTCTTTCGCTTTGTCTCAGGATGCCGCCTAAGACTAGATCACAGCAGGGGAGAGCAGCTTCTGAGAGGTCTGCGACATCCCGAGGGCCTGCACCAGTCACTTCTCCGGTGATTGGAGTGTCAGCTGCTTTTGGAGGTCCACCACCTACTCAGAGGACTGTGCCAGCTGTATCTGAGGGGCTTCCACCTCCACCTCCTGTGCCAGCAGAGGCGTCACAGATGTTTACACTGTTTCGTGAGATGCTCGAGGCACAGAGGGCTCAGTCAGAGGCACATCAGAGGCAGACCGACGTTCTACGGCAGGGCATCGAGAGTGCTCATCAGCTTGCTCGTGCTGTAGTTGAGAGAGGAGTTCCGATCCAGCAGCAGGTTGTTCCTCAAGTTGCTCAGCTTCGGCCAGGTAACATTCAGGACTTCAAGAAACTGGAGCCTAGGGTTTTCAAAGGGACGGAGGGCATCGTCTATGCTGATGATTGGCTCGAGGACATTGAGCGTCTTATGAGGGTGTCCCGTCTTTCTGAAGATCTGAAGGTTGAGGCGGTAGAACTTCAACTGTTAGACGTCGCTCGCACTTGGTTCAGGAATGAGCCGGTTCTAGTTGACGCAGGACAATCTTGGGAGGTATTCAAGGACCTTTTCAAGAAGAAGTTTTTTGCTCGGATAGACAGGCTTGACTTGGGGAGACAATTTGAGAGTCTCATTCAGGGGAGCATGTCTGTGGAGGAATATGCTGCAGAGTTCGGTAGGTTGAGCCGATTTGCAGAGTATTTGGTGAGAGAACTGGAGGTTCGAGCTATTTGTTTCCGAGAGGGTCTAAACTGGGAGGTGAAGATTCTCATTCCGTCTTTTTATGAGACATACTCGGAGATACTTGCGGAGGCACGCAAGGTTGAGCGGGATCTGGGTTTGAAGACCAAGAGAGACCGTGATTCTTTTCTGGGGGCCAACAGCAGTGCAGTATCTGCCAAACGTCCTCATTTCCAGTCCAGACCTTTCCAGCAGCCACAGCAGAACCAGACTCCAGCTAGAGCGCCTTTTCACCAGGCACCTCAGCAGCAGAGGCAGTTACAGCAGGCCCCATGCAACTTCTGCAAGAAGCCCGGCCACATCTGGGAAATTTGCAGGAGGAGGCTAGGAGTTTGTTTGTATTATGGTACTGAAGGGCATCAATCGAGGGAGTGTCCTCGTCGTGCAGTTCAAGGAGCAGCTCCAGCTCCGAGGACACAGACGAGACCACCTGCAGCACAGCCGAGGGGACCGCCTCCGACACAGCAGCAGCATTTTGTCCAGCATCAACAGCAGGGAGGTGCTCGGCAGGGACGAGCGTTTGCTATGACCGTCGAAGAGGAGGAACCCACAGGAGATGTCATCGCAGGTTCTATTCTTCTTGATTCTATTCCAGCTTTAGCTTTGTTTGATAGTGGTGCTTCCCATAGTTTTGTATCTGTTTCTTTTGCTCTGAAGCATGGTTTGGTAGCTGAGTCTTTGCTTAGGACTTCCAAGATCATGACCGAGGGAGGCATTATCCTGGTTAATGATATTTGTAAGGATCGGAGAGTTACTCTGGGAGGCCGGGAGTTGAGTGTGTGTCTACTTGTAATGCCACTTCCAAGCTATGACATTGTACTTGGGATGGATTGGTTGAGTAGGTACCGTGCTAGCATAGACTGTAGAGGAGGTAGAGTTTTGTTTGGTCCGCCAGGAGAGCCAGAGTTCGAGTTTACTAGAGGAGCTGCGGAGCAGGACGAAGGCATTATTTGTGGAGCTATGGTAGAAGACAAGGAGTTGCCACATCCGTTGATAGCAGAATTCTTGGATGTGTTTCCTGAGGAATTGCCAGGATTGCCACCAGATCGAGATGTTAAATTTTCTATAGACTTGGTGCCAGGTGCAGAACCAATTTCGCAACATGTCTATAGAGTAAACAACAGCGAGCTGGTCGAGTTGAAGAAGCAGGTGGACGAATTACAGGATAAGGGGTTTATCAGATCGAGTTCTTCACCATGGGGAGCCCCGGTATTGTTTGTACCGAAGAAGGATGGATCGGTGCGCATGTGCATTGATTATAGGGCTTTGAATAATCTCACTATCAAGAATAAGTATCATTTGCCACGGATTGATGATCTGTTTGATCAGTTGAGTGGTGCGAAGGTGTTTTCTAAGATAGATTTGAGATCAGGCTACCATCAAGTGAAGGTGAAGCCGGAGGACATACCGAAGACTGCTTTTAGAACTCGGTATGGTCAGTACGAGTTTATGGTGATGCCGTTTGGTTTGACTAATGCACCGGCGGTATTTATGAACTTGATGAACAAGGTGTTCCACCAGTACCTTGACAAGTTCGTGGTGGTGTTCATCAACGACATACTCATATACTCGAGGACACCGGAGGAGCATGAGGAGCATTTGAGGATTGTGTTGGATGTGCTGAGGAAGGAGAAGTTGTATGGGAAGTTGTCCAAATGTGAGTTTTTCTTGGACAAAGTAGAATTCTTGGGGCATGTTGTGACTGATGATGGTATTTTAGTGGATCCGAAGAAGATTTCAGCAGTGGAATCTTGGAAGCCTCCGAGTTCAGTAGCAGAGATCAGGAGTTTCTTGGGATTGGCAGGCTATTACAGGAAGTTTGTGCAAGATTTTTCGAGGATTGCCGAGCCGATAACCAGACTCACAAGGAAGGATGTGGAGTTTGTTTGGACGAAGGATTGTCAGGTTGCTTTTGAGGAGTTGAAGAAGAGGTTGACGTCTGCTCCTATTTTGACGTTGCCATCAGGGTCCGGAGGTTTCATTATTTATAGTGATGCATCGGGGAAGGGTTTAGGTTGTGTTCTTCAGCAGCATGGGAAAGTGATTGCCTATGCATCTAGGCAATTGCGTCCTCATGAAAAGAACTATCCTACCCATGATTTGGAGTTGGCAGCTGTCATATTCCCCCTGAAGTTGTGGAAATATTATTTGTACGGAGAGCGTGTGGAGATCTTCACAGACCACAAAAGCTTGAAGTACGTTTTCACGCAGAAGGAGTTGAACATGAGGCAGCGTCGGTGGTTGGAACTGATAAAGGATTTTGATATCTCTTTACAATATCATCCTGGGAAAGCCAATGTAGTTGTCGATGCTTTGAGCAGGTATCCGGTAGCTATGTTCTTAACGCAGGATCGATATCTGTTGGAGGACTTGGAGAGCTTGGGCATTGAGGTGATTGTTCCTGGGTGTGCTATGCAGATGTGGGGATTGCAGATACACTCAGATTTGATGGACAGGATCAAGGCAGCACAGTATGATGATGTATCTTTGAGGAGTATCAGAGCTCAGGTGAGAGCAGGATTGGAGGATGATTTCACTATTGCAGAGGATGGATCCTTGAGGCATGGAGTTAGATTGTGTGTGCCTAGTGGAGAGTTGCGCGAGGAGGTATTGCAGGAAGTGCATCGCTCTCAGTATTTCATACATCCAGGTGCTAACAAGATGTATCGGGATATGCGAGAGAGTGTGTGGTGGTATGGCATGAAGAGGGAAGTGGCACAGTTTGTATCCAGATGCTTAGTGTGCCAGCAGGTGAAAGCCGAGAGGCAGAGGCCAGGAGGGTTACTTCAGCCATTACCCATTCCAGAGTGGAAGTGAGAATACATTACTATAGATTTTGTGTTCGGACTTCCACGATCTCCAGGAGGGAAAGACGCGATTTGGGTCATTGTTGATAGATTGACCAAGTCGGCCCACTTTTTGCTTTTCAAAGTGGGTTTGTCTACGGAGAAGCTGGCAGAGATGTATGTGAGGCAGATCATTAGGATACACGGAGTTCCCATCAGCATAGTCTCAGATCGAGATAGTCGTTTCACTTCTCATTTCTAGAGGAGTTTGCAGGAGAGTTTGGGCACTCAGCTCAAGTTCAGTACTGCATATCATCCCCAGACAGATGGGCAGTCAGAGAGGACTATCCAGACTCTCGAGGATATGTTGCGCACTTGTGTACTAGATTTCGGGGGTTCTTGGGAGGACCATCTCTATTTGGTAGAGTTTGCTTACAACAACAGTTACCAGGCCAGTATAGAGATGTCACCTTTTGAAGCTCTATATGGTCGGAGGTGTCATACTCTTTTGTCTTGGGACGATGTTGGAGAGAGAATTTTACTTGGGCCAGAGATGGTTGTGGATGCAGCGGAGAAGGTTCATTTGATCAGAGACAGACTTCGAGTGGCGCAGGACAGACAGCGGCATTGGGCCGATAGCCATCGGAGACCTTTGGAGTTTGAGGTATAGTTTAGATTTTGTTTGTGCTTGTTCTTGTTTGTTATAGATTAAGTTCTTAAGATGGTATTTTGTTCTAGGTGGGTGGTTTGGTGTTTCTGAGGATTTCTTCGACACGAGGCACGATTCGCTTCGGTGGAGGCGGAAAGCTTAGTCCGCGATTCATCGGACCTTTTACTATTCTAGAGAGGGTCGGTGCAGTTGCTTATAGACTAGACTTGCCACCTGCATTGGAGGGAGTGCACAACGTGTTTCATGTGTCGCAGTTGAGACGATACGTGGCAGATCCTAGTCATGTATTGGATCACTCGGAGATAGAGGTGGGCCCTACTCTTAGCTATCCAGAGCAGCCAGTTGAGATTCTGGATCGGAGAGAGAAGGTGCTGAGAAACCAGACTATTCCTTTGGTGCGCGTCGCATGGAGGCATCACTCTCCGGGGGAGTCTACCTGGGAGGGAGAGGATGACATGCGAGAGCGTTATCCATATTTGTTTGTACCTTGAGGTATGTTATTTCTAGTTTTGTTCATTAGTTAGTTGTGATTCTTTAGTTATGTTCTATATTTTTCTTGGGGTAGTTTTCATCTTTGAATTTCGAGGACGAAATTATTTTAAGGAGGGTAGACTTGTCACTACCACATTTTAGGAAAAAGGGTATTTTAGTAATTTCCTATTTAAATAAATATTGTGCATGATAAATAATTTTTGTTGTATTATTTAATTATTGTTGGATGTTATTTAATTATTTTGGACTTATTTTAGTGGACCCAACTAGTGTAGTTTGGACCCATGGACCAACATGAATTAAATAGTTAGATTTGACCCATTTAGAAAGCCCATAGTTAAGGAGATGGATTAAATTAATTAAGTGATTAGACTAGAAACTTCCTTCCTTAATTATTTTTTCATGAGAGGCCCCAAGGGGTACATTTGATATTTTATAATTGCTTGGGAGAGGGGCAAGGCCGGCCTATTAAAAGAGGGAGGAAATTTCTCTCTCCTCTCATTCTCATTCCAAATCTAGATCTAGAATTTCCCACTCCCAAATTCCTTTCATTCCCATTCCAATTCTCTACCAAATTTATTCCAAATTCTTTCCAATTCACCATTAGAGAAGGAGGAAGCAAGGATCTAGAAGGAGGAAGTAAGGATCTACAAAGAGGAGCAAGGATCTACAAATTGGAAGCAAGTTTATCTCAATTGGAGGTTTCATTGAGAATCCATCTCCCAATAGGTATAATTCAGATTTTTCCCATTTAAATAGCTTCTAAATCTGAGATTTAATCATGTAAAATCAACCTATATGTATGTACTATCCATAGGACTTTATTTTGTGTTCATAGGAGACCCATGGAGAAAGTTATGGTACTTTTTGTGTTAATTTTGTTGGAATTCCGAATTTACATTTTGTTGTGTGTATCAATTGATCCTATAGATCAATTGGACATGAGCTTATGTGTTTGGGGCTAGTGTCGTGTCCATAATTTGGTACTTGTGGTTCGTATCCCAACTATTTGGTGATACGTGTCATTTTGGGGGTTTTTCCTCCGACACGGGGCTTTGAACATGTCGTATTTTGACACGGACACATAGATCTACTTTTGACATTTTGATTTATTCATAAATATTATTTGTGATTTGTTTGTATCCTTCGGGGTGCAATTGGTTGTGTGTTGGAATCGTGTCACATGCGTATCCTAGATCTAGTGAGATACGGTGTGATACTCTCCAATTGTGTGGATTTTTGAATAGATCTAATTATGTATGGTTTAAATTCTTCAATTATAATTAGTAAATATATATAGATATTATATATTTATTTTGTGTATTTATTATAGTAATTATTGTAGCATAGATCTATATATTTTTGTGTGTGCTAATATGATGTACAAATATAATATGTAGCTTTCTTGCATGTAATTATATATGTACTTATGTTAATAACATAAATTATACATAAATATTTTATAAAATATATTTATGTGTTTAATTGTGTAATTATATTATTTATAATTATTATGTAATTATTTGTATATTAATGTATATATTTTAGGTGTGCTTCTAGCCATGTAAAATATGAACATTAATATGTGCATGTGTTGTAACTATTGGTATTTAATTATAAGTTTATATGTGCATATATATATAAGTATATAATTATTTATTTATATATATGTATTGTGATTATTATTGCATATATATATTTATATATATATATATTTCTGTGTTTTAGTGACAGTGGGTTTGTGACAGTGAAACTATCGCTAAATAGGCGGGTCAGCAGCAGCCGCTGTAGCCCACTGTGCATTAATGACAGTTCTGTCATTAATGCTGCAGGCGGGATCTTAGCAGCAGTGGCGACAGTTTTCGGTGACAGTTGATTAACTGTCACCAATGCAGCAGCAGTGGGTTTTATTACACAGTGGCTTTTGCGATATTTTTCTGTGACAGTTGAGACTATCACTATAAGTTGTTTTAATTAAATTGTATTTTTAACTCCCTGTTTTCAGTGACGCTTTGGCAGTTTTAAATTATATTTTATATATTATTATTGTATATATATATATGTGTATATATATGTGTTTTGTGAGGTATAATATTTGTAATAATATATTATTTTATTTGTATACATATTGGTTTGTATATATATTATTTTAGGGTATATATTATTTGTATTATTAGTATACTTTGTGTGAGTATCTTTTGGGATCTAATTTTTATTCCTAAATTGTTGTATTTTATTTCTATATTATTTTATATAGTTTTCTTGTGAGGTTGACCTTGGTTTGACCATGTTTGACTTTATTTGACTTTAGAGTTGACCATAGTTGACTTTTGACTTAGAATTTATTTATTGACCTAGGAGTTGACTAGTTTGACTTGTTCTCTTTCCGGGACCTTGTTTTAATGTGGTATTCCATATCTAGGTCTTCGAGGCACCGAGTCAGACATCTGTGAGACTGTTCTTTGGATTTCAGGCGAGTACATTCTCTGATAGTTTCTCATTTATGATATCCTCTATGTTCGTTGTATCTAGTGTAGATTTACATGTTTCTCTCGACACTATGGTTACACGGATTGGTATATCCGGATCTCGTCATGAGATGTTATTCCTTGGTATATGGTGTATATGGTGCAAGTATTGTTTCATTGGTTATCTTGTACATGTACAGACACCGATTCTCGGGGAGACTAGCTATCTTCTTGGGGAATCTAGTGCCATAGAATACCGTGGTTGGATCTATTATACCAGTTGGGGGTGGAGAGTATTAGTATAGATATGTGATCAAATTCCTATTGAATAAAGTATTGGTAAGCGAATAGTGTTGATCATGCACCACACGTATGATTAGTCAGGCCGCATTGTATCTTGCCCAAGCCGATCACATGTTAAGCTAGTACTCACACACTTAGTCATTAGTATTATTGTTTCATTGGCATATTGTTCATTATTGTATTTCTTTTCAGTATTTCCTTATTGTCTATATATCTCTTGTATCTATTTTGTGCATCTTGTTTATCCACAGCTATTTACTGTTACATAGTTTTTATCATGGATTAGAACTGCTGTTAGAGATGTATTCTGCTCCTTTCCTGACTGGATATATTTTTTCAGATGACACTGAGGAGTACCCTACCTATTATGGACCCCAGGATATTGTGGGTTTAGATTCGGAGACCCTGGCTCAAGAGGAATTTATCCCAACTGAGACAGTTGACCCTAGAGTGTAGCTTGTAGTATGATAGTATTCTTTTATACTGAATTTGTCTCCAGCTTATTTTGTTACTCTTCAGACTCATTGATATATTATTTTAAACTCATGAGTTGATGACTATTCTATTCTTATCTGATCCGTGTTCATTCTATCTTAGTCCTGTGATTGAGTACACTATCTTTTGGTGGTTCATTATATTAGATATACTTTCTAGACAGCGTTCTACCGCCGATTCTGCGGCGTAGGCTGGGCGTTATTTTCGACTAGTACCCTTACCCCGGGTGCGGGTCGTGACAGCCAGGGCGACTATCCAGGGCCCACTGACCAAGAGGAACTGATTTTTGGTTCAGTTCGATTTAGTTAGGACCGTCCCTGGGGCAGGACAGCCAGGGCGACCATCCAAGGCCTACGGACCAAGAGGGACGAAAAATTTAGTTTAAACATATACATATTAATAATATTGTATATAAAATAGAACTAGTATGTACCATGGACAAGGGGTGAACATCGGTTCAATTCGGTTCAAAACCGAACCGAATAAGAAAAATCGAATTCGACAGAAAATCGAATAAGCAAAACCGAAACCGAACCGAATTAGACCATAATCGAACCAAAACGAACCGAATTAAATCGGTTCGATTTTCGGTTTATTCGATTTTTTTATTTTTCAGTTTATTTGCGATTTTTTTGTTTATATATATATATATATATATATATATATATATATATATATATATATATATATATATATATATATTATATTATTATTTTTTATTCGGTTTTCGATTTTGGATCGAAACTGAAATCCAAAATCGAGACCGAATAAGAAAATTTAGTATTTTCAGAACCGAAACCGAACCGAATTGTTTTTAAACCGAACCGAATCTCTTATTCGGTTCGGTTCGATTTGGTCAAGGCCAGCTCAGGGACAGGACAACCAGGGCGACTATCCATGGCCCACTGACCAAGAGGAACTAATTTTCGGTTCAGTTCGATTTGATTAGGACCGTCCATGGGGCAGGACAGCCAGGGCGACCATCCAAGGCCCACGGACCAAGAGGGACAAAAAATTTAGTTTAAACATATACATATTAATAATATTGTATATAAAATAGAACTAGTATGTACCATGGACAAGAGGTGAACATCGGTTCAATTCGGTTCAAAATCGAACCGAATAAGAAAAATCGAATTCGATAGAAAATCGAATAAGCAAAACCGAAACCGAACCGAATTAGACCATAATCGAACCAAAACGAACCGAATTAAATCGGTTCAATTTTCGGTTTATTTGATTTTTTTATTTTTCAGTTTATTTGCGATTTTTTGTTTATATATATATATATATATATATATATATATATATATATATATATATATATATTATATATTATTATTTTTTTATTCGGTTTTCGATTTTGGATCGAAACTGAAATCCAAAATCGAGACCGAATAAGAAAATTTAGTATTTTCAGAACCGAAATCGAACCGAATTGTTTTTAAACCGAACCGAATCTCTTATTCGGTTCGGTTCGGTTCGATTTTCGATCCAAAACCGAATAATGCTCACCCCTATCATGGACTTCTTTTAACAAAAAATAATTGTGGTGTAGTGGTTAATATGTTAGACTTACATGTTAGAGGTCATAGGTTCATGTCTTAGTGGTAACTTTCTTTTAATTTACTATTTTTTCAGTTCTTAAACTTGTTTACATTATATAAGGGGACCCTACTTTGAAAATTCGTCTAGGACCTCCAAGAACTCAGGGTCGGCCCTGGATTTGGTTTTTGGTCCAAAATTGAATAATGCTCACCCGTATATATAACACCAACACATTAAGAGCATCTCCAACCCAGTTGTAAGTTTGAAAAAAAGTAAATTGTGAAGTTGACATGGCAATGATATCTTAAAGATAATGTGAAGTTGGTTGTCTAGATCTAGATAATGGACTTCACAATACTTTTCTTCCACATCACCAATTATGAATAAAAATATTTATAAAAAAAGAAAGAAGGAAAAATGTTGTCTTAGAAGTTGAAAAAAAAGTAGTTTTTATTGTCTTCTAAATATTTTTACATTGAAGAACACTTTTCTATTTCATTGTATTGTGTAAATATAATTTTGTCACATAAAAAAAATATTATCTTAAGTCTTATGTTACATAAAATTTATAATACAAAATAAAATACAATCTTATCACATAAAAAAAAATATTATTTCGTATCTCTTGTCATATAAAAATTATAAAACAAAATAAAACAATAGACTTGAAGATGTTATAAGAAATGATACTTAAATTTGTCTTGCTTGCATATCTTCTTTTCATGTCGTGGAGATCGAGGAGAATGCGACTGATTCACTGATGGGAGGGCTATATATAGGGTTAGGCACAAGCGCCTCAGCTTTACTAGGCTTATCATTATCATCTGTTAATTATTATTTATGTAGGCTGGCCTGCAGCTTATTTGGGCTCTTGGAAAAGTCAAAAGAAAATGGCTCGGAATTAGTCTAATATTAGTGCTAATTTAGTTAAGATAAAATTTTATGCAGCCTAGTCCAAAATTTACTATAACTGTTCACCTTCTTCACCTCTGTCATCATGCTTCCCCTCCTGCTCCTCCACTGTTTGCTGCCGTTCCCACCGCTCGCCGTCGTTCTCTCGCGCAGCAGCGGCCCCGTCCTCTATCGCTTGCAGCAGTCCTCACCGCTCACCGCTTCCCCCGTACGCAGCAACGGTCCCGTCCTCCACCGCCGCTCCCGCGCGCAACAGCGGCCCCGTCCTCCACCGTGCGCGCATCCGCCTCCTCTCTCGCCTCCCGCCGTCGCCTCCTCCTCCTCCACCCTCTCCCCCTCCCGCTCCTCCATCTCGTCTCCCCTTCCGGGCTCCACGCAGCCCCGTCCTCGTGTCACCTCGCGTAGCCTTTTCTTCCGGACTGTCTAAATTTTGACAATCCTATCAATTGAAAAACTGTCAAAATTTTGACAGTCCTAAAAAATTAACATATATTTTTAGGACTATCAAAATTTTGACAGTCATACTAATTAGAATGACTGTCAAAAATTTGACAGTCCTAAAAAATTAAAATATATTTAACAATTTTATTAATTATTAAAACTGTCAAAATTTTAACAATTATAATTATAAAAAATAATTAAAAATAGACAACTCGATGAATAAATTTTTGAAATAAAATATTTATAATTATCAATAATAAAAATTTAGAACGTTTTCAATCTAGTGTCTTTATCAAGAGTCCTTATTTGTTGTCGGTCGGAAGAAGTAGTAGCAGCCACTCGTGAGTGGCATGAAAGTTGAGAGGGAGGATATAATGTAGTAGCAGCCACTGATGGGACTTAAATAAAGAAACTCAAAGCTGGTGGTGGTGGAAGGTTTTGCTGTGTGTTTGATTGTAGGTAGCAAAGGGCCGGAGAGATTTTAGTCCAAATAAGGGATACTAGGAACTATGACCTAGCCACGTAGGGGTATGCTATCAGCTTATCTCCATTGTAACGTGAGATGGCGATCGAGAATGCCAAAAGTTTATCATGTTGGAATTATTTACAATTAAATAATGTCCATATACCATTCCGAACTCGCTTGTCCATTCCGTGATAGAGAATAGATTTATTGTTCCACATATTGTATTTTTATTCTATTAAACGTAGTTTTTTTTTTTTTTTTATACTGACTAAAATTTGTTGGAAACGAAAGTACGAAAATTGTTTCTCAAATCAAAGAGTATCTGCGAGAGAACCGAACAAAATGTACAAACCAAAAACGTCAAATATAAATCGCTGACACAGAAATTTTTGATGTAGAAAATCCTTACTGAAAAAATTATCGGACGATCGAAGTCCAACCATAAAAAGCATCCACTAATGGAATAAGAAATACACCGACTCCTTACAAACTTCTTACCGATCCAAACGGATCACCACAACTCTTTTGGAACAGAAAATAGATTATAACCACGAAAAAGAAAGACAACGAGAAATACCCGAAACTGATCTCCTTCTTCGAAACGGCCTCCAATCATTCTTTCTTCTCTCCAATGTTGCAATGACACTCTTGTCTCATTTTCTCTCCTTGTTGCTATTTTTTTTTAGAGAGAGATATATTTTAGGATCAGGAGACACCTATATATAGCCTCAAATCCACAACTAGTATTCCTATTATAGATAGGATTATCCAATCCAAATCCATTGACATATTCATATTCTATGTAGGAATATCCAATCCAACTCCATTGAGATATTCCTATTATATTTAGGAATATCTAATCCAAATAAATTGTGATATTCCTATTATATGTAGAAATACTCAATCCTACTCCGGAATATTTTTCACATAGGTTGGGAACCACACCCACTCCAACAAATCTTTTCCTTCGCAACTATGTGGAGGGGGTCGTCATCCCGACAATCCGCCTGCAGTACTCAATTTTTTTTCTTGGTAGAACCTTTGTGAACATATCTGCTCCGTTGTCATCTGTATGAACCTTCTCAAGCGCTGCTTCCTTCTTGTCAACCACATCCCGTATCCAATGATACCGGTTATCAATATGCTTGGACCGGTTATGAAATGCCTGGTTCTTCACAAGGTGAATAGCACTCTGACTATCGCAAAGGAAATGATATTGCTTCTGCTTTAGTCCAATTTCTTGTAACAGCTTCTTTATCCACAATAACTTATTGCAAGCCTCCGTCGCCACAATGTATCGTGCCTTTATCGTCGATAATGCAACACACTTCTGTAAATGCGACTGCCACAATACTGCTCCACCAGCAAACATCATCACATAGTCCAAAGTCGATCGTCTCGTCTCTACATCTTCAGCCATATCAGCGTCGGTATATCCAACCATCTTTGGTTCGTCACCACCAAATAAAAGTCTCCAATCGGCAGTACCCTGAAGATATCGTAGAATCTACTTGACCCATCTGACAGAATTCCTCTGGCTGCTCCATGTATAACTCCTCCTCAAGATCACCGTGGAGGAATGTTGTCTTCAAGTCTATTTGCTCGACCTCCAAGTCAAAACTGGCTGCCAATGCTAGCACCACCAGTATAGACGATTGCTTGACGAATGACGAAAAGATCTCATCATAATCTACGCATTTTCGCTGGATGTAGCATTTAACTACCAGTCTCGCTTTGTATCGAGGGCGAGTAATATCATTTATTTGCTTCACTCTGAACACCCATCGATTTTTCAAAGCCTTCTTGCCCTTTGGCAACCGTATCAGATCATAAGTAGAGTTGGCCTCCAAGGAACTCATCTCCTCCTGCATGGTCTCCATCCACTCCTGCCTGTGTTCGTCTTCCATAGACTCTACGAAACTTTCGGGTTCTCCCTCGTCAGTTAGTAGCACATACTCACTCCGTGAGTATCTCGTAGATGTTCGACGCTCCCTATCGCTTCTCCTCATCGGAACCACTGGTGCTAGCTGTATATCTACAGTCTCCTCCCCTCTAGGAACTGCCTTCTCGGCATGCTCATCCTCTTGAGGGTTACCCTGACCACCATCAGCAGGCTGATGATCAAGGTCTGGAGCAACTCTATGTAGTGGCTCCCTCATAACTAGATCCTCTACGATGTCCTCTAGAAACTGCTCGAAGCAAAATAACTCTAATTCAGGCAATTCCTCAGTCTCAGAAGGCATCTCGGAATCCTAAATGTTGGTCATGGTCTGATCATCGACGAATACCACGTCCCTACTTTTGTAGAGCTTTCTTTCCACTGGATCGTAGAGTATATAGCCAAACTCATCCTGACCGTAGCCGACAAAGACGTACCGTCTCGTCTTTGGCTTAAGTTTGGATCTCTCGTCCTTGGGTACATGCACAAAGGCCTTACAATTAAACACTCATAGATGATTGTATGACAGCTCTTTGTTGTACCATACTTTGTCAGGCACATCACCCTAGAAAGGAGCACTAGGAGATAAATTAATAACATAAGCAGCTGTGTAAAGTGCCTCACCCCAATTGTCACTACCCAATTATAGAAAATAGAATTTATATTTTATTTTATTTGGTTAATTGTATATTGATCATAAATAATTATATTTATATTTAATTAGATGCATGTATTTATTTTTAATTATTATTTTAAGGTTTTGGCTAGTCTGGACCTATGTCAGACCCTAGTGGACCCATGTCAGACCCAACCAACACCCTTGTCAGACTTATTTATAGGTGTAAAATAGTTATTTTATTTTTAATTATTTAGCTGGGTTATTTTGGATTAGTTAGAATGGTTTAAGAAACCCTAAACCTAAAACCCTAATTTGAAAGACTTAAGTGATGGTATTGTGGTCTTTGTGTTTAAGCATCAAACCCTAACCCAATATTTTTACATGCCCCCCCCCCCTTTCCTTTCCATTCTTTCCACTTCATTTACTTATCTCTATTCTCTTTCCTTACTTCTTCCATTTATTTTTCTCTATTTTCAAGTAAGTTTCTTCACCTTCTCCCTCTTCTTTCATTTACTTCCTTATTTAAATGGAAACTCTAATCCTTTATTTTCTTCTAACCTAGATGTGTAGAGCCTAAAATTGGTGTAGAAGCTTGGTTTGGAGGCTTTGAGGCTTGGTATGGTAATTTAGGGCTTTTTGGAGACTTTGTCCTTGGAATTTCAACTCCCAAGAGGTAAACCCTAACTTTTCTCTTAGTAATTACTCTAATATAGTGTAATTAGTAGTTTAGAACCTTCCTAAACCTTAGGGCTATCCATGGAAGGAAGTTAGAACTTGTTTGGATAGGTTTGGAGACTTTAACCTATGGTTTTGTGTCAATTTCGGATAAAATTCGAGATTGGTCCAATTTTTGGTGTTGTCCTAGGACGTGACATATTTTTAGTGGTGGCCCATGCAGGTCGAGAATATATTATCCCGGTTACGTTAATTTACCGAGCAAGCATGCAAAAAGGATTAGAGTATAGGATCTCATCCACATATTTGACTTCCCTTTTTATTTTTATTTCGAATTCTTGAACTCACCTACCTTCCTTGACCTTCAAAATTGTACTCGCTTAATTCTCTTGAAATCAGTATCCTTGTTTCCTCACCTCTTCCTATTTAATATACTTTTCTAATAGTCCCTTAAGTATAGCCTCCTGCCAGAATATAGGAATCCTTGTTGTTAGAAGATAATTATGATAGCATACCGACTAAGAAAAATAAATTAGAATATTGGCAGCTCCAAAAGTTTAGCATACCTAATGAACCCTAGCATCCAACACATATAAATTAATTGACCATTATCCATTGATATATTTAGGAATGACTTGAGAGTAGTATATATACTACTGGGGTTAGTTAAAAATTTGACCATATTATTTGACCCTAGTATTGAGGAACTAATAGAACTCCAAGGTCGAATATTAGGACTAAACCTAACCTCCATGGTGAGATAATACAAGAGGACTATAAATTTAGATTCTTGTCTTGATATTAGTAGATCAGTACCTTACAAAACAAAGAGGAATGAACCAATACCTTATTAAGAGCAAGGGTATCCTACCTTCAGCTTTGTAGATCCCCTAGAATCTATGATCATGATTGAGTTATACTTGAGTCTCCATGAGTCACCGACTGTGCCATCTCATCCAACTATCTATATACTTTCTCATCTTGAGTTAATCCGTCCCTCCATCATAGATTAATTGTCATAGATCTTTACCAATTAAAACCTATTGAATGATTAAAACATTTTTCTTGATCATACCTCAAACATAGAGACTAGCATACCACCTTTCCTTAGGAAACCATAATATTATCAAAATTCTCTTTATTTACTTTCATATCATGTTTTTCCGAAATCTTAATGCTCGTTATTTGTGCAATGACTAAAAAAATTCTATATCTTTCAAATCGTGATACCTTACCCTTATAATGGTAGGCCTAGTGATTTCTTTTATGTTAGGATATATAATTTGGTAGGATTGTAGTTTGTTAATCTTGAATTTTTAAATTTTTTTGCTTAGTAGTTAGAACTTGATAGTTTAAGTTGTTCATTTAGATTATGATTTTATGATTATCCTTTAGTTTTAAATCAAGTAATCTGTTCCACATATCTCAATACAGGTTATATCCTCTCTCACTTGAGAGCTAGTAACTTTTCCATTCTTAAGTTACAATATTAGTTGATTCTTGTAAGTTGGGTAGCATGCCTCACAATCTAGTATCACAGAGTCCTTTTGACCCATTAATGAAGTATAATAGAATAACACCTGAATATATGCTAGCATAGGAAGATAGTGTTTATCCAGACTGTAGAACTTTATAGGCCCATACCCCCATTTGGTCGACTAGAGACTTAAACAAGAAGTTAGTATGACAACTGTAGAGGCACAAACACCGAACAAGTCTTAGATTCTTGATGAACTTGAACTATTTATACTTTTACTCATCATAATCCCACGTACTTATATTATTTGGACTATCTTGACTGATGCTGCTATTACAGTCTAGTTTTGCAAGCTTATACTTTTATCAAGCTTGTTCCTGACATATATGTTAGTAGAGGCCCACACTAATACATTGTCTAAATCAGAACCAGTGTATTATGGTCTAGCTAACCTTAGTGCGCTTGGTTCGCTCTTCGCATGACTACTTTACGTGGATTGAGATATAGTTGACTTAGCATGTTAGACAAATATACTTGTCCTCTAGACATGTCAGAGCATATTATATCGGTTACATAACTATACTAATCATGCGAATAGAAATTTGCCAAAAATAAGATTTTAATCCACAACTGCCTTGACAACTCCCTTTTGAATTTTTTAATTGTCTTGAACCCCGTACTTGTATTCTATCACCTCCTCCTTAAACTCTTTATTAATATTTTTTGTCTTCCCCTATTTCGAAAAGATAAACGCTCATGCTTGATATAAGTTTGATACAAGGATAGTACTAGATATACCCCATAGGCCAATCACATTACTTTGTGACTATCATTGTAATTAAGGGTATATCACATATGCGATATTTTGTGTTAAGATTTTGAGGATTAGTAAGCACTATTGAATGATTAAGAAAAAAATTTATAGCCTTGTGATTATGAAAGATTGGTAAATTAAAAGTTGGAAAGAAATTGCATTGTCAACTTGAGCCAAATTTTATATAAAGATAAAAATCTTAGATCATGATCAAGTAAGATAAAATTGAGAGATTTAAGTCAATGAATTTTGAGATTTTTTTTTTTTGATGATTATGATGATGAGGATTTAACTTTAAATATAAGAATGCCATATAGAATAAATTTTTAAATTTTGATATTGCGGAACAAATATTTATAATTTGAGCACATGATTTAAATTTTTGAATATTGGAGATTGAATCAACGATTTAAATTTTGAGGATAAAAATAGAATTCTAAACATGAACATTGATGGGTTGAATTCAAAATTTTATAATTTGATGATTTGATTATTAGATCACATATTTAAAATATTGAGGATGTAAATTGAATTTAAAATTTGATGAGTACAAAATTTTTAAGTTCGAAACTAGGAATAAGATTTGATTATAGTTATTAATATTTAAAAATTTAGAGGAGATTTTATATAGATTTAAATTTTGATGTTGGTTATTTAAATTTGAAGATTTTATATAGATTTGATTTAAATCTTGATTATTTAAATTCGAGAAGAGATTATGATTGGTCAAATTTTTATTTAAACAGTGGTATTTTACTTTTGAATATATTGTGATGGATTTGAATAAATTTTGTTATTTAAATTTTTGAGAAGATTGTTGTTGAATTGGCTTAGATACGAATTTGGAGGATTTAACAAATTGTGCTTTATTTTATAATTTTGAGGACAAAATTCTTGTAACTTGGGTAGAATGTAAAATCCTTCACCCAAAATAGGTATTTTGTATGTATTTTATATTGATTGTATTTATTTTAGATTATTTTAAAATTAATTAAAATCTAATTATTTTATTAGGATACTTCACCGTAGTTTGGACATTAATGATATATTACGACTCCAAAATCTACATCGCTATTCATAGGAAGTAGCCTACACGGGAGACACTACTTGTAGGATCTTCGTATGACACAAAATTCGACCATTCAACATTAGTATGGAACTAGTGTAACAACCGTAGTTTCTTATATTTAATATTTAGATATTTATATATATAATTTATTTATGGTTATTTTTCAATCCAAATATCCAACCCAAAGCCATAAATTAATTTAATGGACACTAGTGGCTTAAAATAGGATATATATATATATATATATATTATGTATAATTTATTTTAAGAAGATAGAATTTGAAACCTTCTTGAGATAGGGTCCACCTTTGTACCTTATCCACTTTTAGAGCCAATCCAATTCTAATATTTCATATTTAAAAAATTTCTACGTTAAATATTCTATATATTCATTTTTGGTAGTATCCACCTATTTAAATTCATGAATCAAAATTTTGATTTATTCCTCGACAAATTAGGATCTTAATTAAATATGTAGTTTCCAAATTAGGAAAGACCCATAAGAAATCGTGTTGCATATCAATTTAAATCTGAAATAAATATTTTAAAATCTAATTTAAATATTCTAGAGCATCCTTTCACCCTATTTTAGCCTCTTTAAATCATATCCATAGAGAAAAATACTAAATCAAATCCTAACCACCGACCTATTTAAACTACTTATATTTATCAACCCTAACACCGAAACCTAATAGCCGACCTCCCCCTCTCTCAAACCCATGAACAAGAATCCTCTCCCCTCTCTATATTATCTCTTTTTCATCGCCTTCCTTTACTCCAACTTTTTCCTCAAGGCCGACCACCCAAAGCCCTTGGCCGAACCCCTTATTCCGACCAAAAATACCCGTTCAGGCTGGCTGTTACTACAGTAGATCTGGGATATTTATTGTAGTAAAACCACCTCCAAAAATTTATATTATTTATCTATTAGAATTCATATAGATCTTTCTCAAGTTTTGTGGAGTTTAAAGTCCATTTGGCACTCCAAAAGGTCCGTGTCGCAAGAAGAAGCTCTGTCATAATCACGATCTAGTAAGTTTTGGGATTTCTATTAAATAATTTTTTTTCATATATAAACTCTTGTGAGAACTCATAAATATGTTAAATGACAAATAAGAAAATCCCTATGCATGTGAAATCCTAATTTTTACATAAAAACTACTCTTAGATGACACAAAACCAGTTCTTGGCAAAGTCGTAATCATATTAAATTAGTATTGTTGTATGTTGATATTTTATTATTAAAATATAACTTTTTAGAAATTAAATATTTAATTTCATAATATAAAATACTATTTTTATTATTAAATAAAAAATAATTTTTTTACTAATTAAACACCATCATTGATGTACCATCATTTGACATGTATACTAGCAAAGTTTGGTTGCCAATCCTAATAGGATCAACTTGTAGATAGTGAAACCCTAATTATTTTTTATAGATAAAAAAATAGTATTTATTATATTTATTACTGATTTTATTTATTCAGATTTTATTTTTATTTATAAAAATTAGAATTCTAGGTATTTTATATAACAAGTTGACCTAGTTTTGACAAAACTTGACCCCAACTGTTTTACACTTAAACCCCGACAAAAATTCCATATTTTTATCATTTAAAATTATATTATTATATTTTAATTCTAAATTTTAAGTATTATTCCAGATTTACTTATTTGTCAAAAATTAATTTTTGGCGACTAGTAGGTAACACGTTATGACCTAGTTTTGGTTTCTACTTGGTTTTGGACTCATAAAATTTATAGGAGACGACCCAATTACTAAAAAAAACTATTTTTTCAATAAATTTCAGAATTAATAGTTTTTACTAAATAATATTTTAAAAATAGTTTTTGATAATGTTTGATGGTTAGTAATATTTTGGTGTGGAGTTACATACATGTTAAACCAACATAGAAGTATTAACTACATAATAACTTAATTTGACTAAAAAAATAAGAGTTTGATTAGTGTAATAATTAATTGGTAGGTGTTCAAGACGTTTCTGTGGATAGCTCCTGACCAGATTTGTTGTGCTCGCGGCTTGGCTTGGAAGGCAAGTATACCTTGCTTGATTGTATTGTTAAGTTTATATTATGCCTAGTTTTTATTTATTTAATTGTGTGCACGCATCTTAGAGTAGCAGTGTCACGCCCCAGTCCCAAAATACCGAGGGACTGGTGAAGCGTGGCAATGGCCAGCAGCACGCACTGATGGACAACCCAATTTAATGGATCCATCAGGGCATGCTTAAGCTGTAGTCTAGCAGTACTAAGTACAAGTCTCAGGTATTACTAATCTCATCCACAGAATAACATAGATTAATTGCCAGAAATAATGCAATGAAAATAAATATGCAATAACAAATAAGGTTGTCTCGGGAAACAAATCCGAGAATTATTCTGTTACAATTAAGGAAAAATAGACAGGAATAGAAATGCTGAAAATGGAAATACTGTGTAGTTGAAGCCGGTGCTCAGGAGAAATCTTCGGCCACTACTTCGTCCTCTGTTCCTTGTTCTGCTCCAAGGAGTGCTCCGGTACCGTACACCTCTGGGTAATTCTCTTCAGCTGTACCTGGGGACATAATTCGGATCCAGGTCCTCAGGGGACAGCAAGGTACAGAAAATACAAGCCAAAATAAATACAGTGCAGCAGATAATTAAACAAGAGGGTAAGCTATGTAACCAGCTAAGTGATATGCAATATGAGAGCAGCACTAGAACTCAGGCTGAAGCCACTACAAGCTCTGTGTCGGGGAGCCGGGTAGCGGCAATAACTATGAACTACACTATGTTATATACTGTGTTTTATATATAATATCAGCCTGTAGTCTGTGTGTCTCTCCCCACCCAATGTAATCCCACGTCTCATGTCCACGATGCCTCATGTCCATGTCACGCACGATTATAACTAATGCAACAAGTCTGATAGCTATGAATCAATTGTCTAAGAATGTAAAGTCTATGTCATAAAACATGCATCCTATACAGAATCACCTTGAATGTCTCAGGAAGACTCTGTCTCATGAAATAGTGTCAAGTGTCCTGGGTTCTGAAGTACTTGATAAGACAAGTACGAGCATTATCGGGTCTCGATATCCATGTCTATGTGACGTTACACAACTCCGCGTACGGAGTTGGCACCCGACTATGATCGGACACTAAGCACGTCACTCGTTTCCTAGGTTAAGCAGTTAAAACATGTTTATATTTAATTCCACAAGAAATCCATTAAAATACTATGTCAAGAATTACTGAGATTTAGCAAGCTTTACTTGTCCATTATTGCATAATTAAATCCAAAAAATAATTAGCGAGCTGCAGGGTTTGGCAAGGTACACTTGCCTGTGGTTCCGGCTATGTTTGCAGTTCTGACTTCGGCGGGAATTGCAGGCGGTACTCCGGTTGCTGAAACAAATATCACCATCAGATCCAGAAAATATCAAACAGCTAGAAACGCCTGTCCTTGGGTCCAATTTGGAGACAAGGACAGAAACGGCAGTTTCGGGTCAAAACGGGGTCCACATGTGGGCCCGCTTTGCACCGAAAAAAAATACGTCAGGGTCAAAGGTCTCCAAATTCACCAAACATAGTGTCAACAGGTCAGGAACGATGATACGATCCCAACGGAACTTCCAGAATTGGATTCCGATGAGCCGATCACAAAATCGCCCGTCGAGTGGGGCCTGCGGGGCCCACGACACGCGATTTCGTCAACGTTCTCAGAATCGAACCAAACTTGACCCACATGACCAACGTATCGCTACGAGTCCGATGGCACAAGTTTCGTCTCGATCCTACGTGTGTACACAAAGTTAGGGTAAATTGCAAAAAAGACGGATACAGGGCGATGTTCGCGGATACGCGTTAATTCCGGTGTGCATGCACACCCGAATCAGCTTCTGTGAAATCCTACACGTCCGTATCGACGATGCGCACGTATCTGTGAAGACCGCGCGCGACCAAGTCATCCCGTTTGGCGGGGCGTACTCAGTTCCGGGGTGAAACAGGGTCTGGTTTTTCCTGTTTTTGGATTGCGGTGCACGATCACCACAGGACGCGATGCCCTCAACAGTTTGTCCGGACACCGAGAGGGTCATACAGGCTTCGCAACGCAATTTACGGAATTAAAATCTGAGCTACGAGCAAGAAAATACACGCACCTGAACGGGACCCAAAAACCGGGCAAAACCGTGTCCGACACGTGTCCGACACGTGTCGAAAACCTAGGGTTAGGGTTAGGGTTCAGCCCTGCGGCGGCCGGAGGCTCGCCGGAGGGAGGCTGGAGGCGGTCGGGGGCTTCGCCGGAGGCGGCCGGACTCGCTGGCGGGGGTAGCGGCGTGCGGCAGGCGGCCGGCGGCGGGGACGAGCAGCTGCTGCTGGCTGCTGGGTCGGGGGAGGTCCACGGCGGCTGGGGACGGAGCCGGAGGCGGCGACGCTGGCGGCGTCGTCGGCAGAGCTGGGCGGGGGCTGCTGCGGCGAGGCGGGGCGGCGTGTTGGCGGTGGCAGTGGCGGTTAGTGGTGGCCGGAGGGGAGATGGGAGGGGGTTTAAATAGGTGGCTAGGCTGGGGGTGGCGCCGGGTCGTGGCGGAGGCGAGGGGATCGTGGGGTCGCGGCGCGGGCGGGGATGCGGTTGGCCGGCCGGAGCGGGCGGAGCGGGGCCGGAAAATGCGGGGGCTAGGGCTGACGTGGGGGAGAGGGGCTCGCGGGTCGCGGGTCGGGTGGGTTCGGTCGGGCGGACCCGACCCGACCCGATAGGTAGCGGGCTGGGCCAGTGCGGGCTGGACCCAGTTGGGCTGGGCCGGCCCGGTCGGGTATTGGGTTTTATTATAAATAATAATAATAATAATAATAATAATAATAATAATAATAATAAATCAGTAAATAAATAATTAATTAAATAAATAGATAAAATACTATTTAGGTGTTTTAAAATAGGTCCGGGGCCCGATAAATTCCAGAAAAATTGCCCTAAGTCCAGTTTTTCATTTTACACCCAAAAATATTATTTTCATAATATTTTAATACTGTTTATTATCATTTAAAAATCATTGAATAATTAAAACCTGTTTTTAAATTACAGAAAATTCTCAAAAAATTCCAGAAAATTGTGAAAAATCCAGTTTTTAAAATTTTGAAAAATCAGGGGGTTTACAAGCAGACTTACCCAGTATCTTGTAAAGATACGTAGTATCTTCTAACCTGACACTGTTTTAAACACGTTCACTGTCTGAGTGAGAGAGGGCATGGACTAGCGTGTCGACTGATCATCGGTACGAGAGTTCGAGTCTTGTGTTAGTAGTTGGTATTGGTTTAGTTTTCTAGATATTATTTGACATCATTGTATTTTGTCTGCACCGCGTATACTGTTCGGATAGTTCATTGGGAGAAAAAAATCTGCTAGTGAGCGTATGGAATTTTTGTTTCTTACTGTGCTGTAAAAATGGTGCAACTGTGTAACCCCGAGTTCTACGGAACGCTTGGTGGGATGACTGTTCTTCTATTTCTCTTCCCTCATGCGCCATTAGAGATATCTCGAGTGCATATCACATAGGTGGTTTAGTTATCCTATTTATTGTTTCTTGTTTTACTTTCATGCATATCGATTTCTTGTGTACTTATTATGTCCCTCTGAGGACCTGGGACCCTTTCCAGGTATAGAAGATCATGATTATTTGCAGGAGCATGAATCAGGACTGGCTACTTCTTTCTCTTTCGAGGAGGTCTTCCCTTAAAGCTTCTTGATCACTAGGTGATTTACCTATTTCGTTGTCTTTCATATCCTAGTTGGTAGTGGATTTGTCTTCACCCGACTACTAGTTTTTCTTGAATATTTTCTACTTGGTACATTGCCATATTTTGTTATATATTTCTATTTAGTTTTGTGGATGAGATTAGTATTGCCTGTGACTTATGAAGTTATATACCACTTGTGAATTATTATTCATAAAATAGCGTATGTATATGTATGGTTTTCATATATTGGAGTCGTCATGTACATACGGCTGACATGCTTACGTATTCCTAGTCCTATGTATTTTGGGAATGTGGGGTGACATCTATTGCCTCCATTACTGTTATTGTTATTGTTGGAACGTTTGCCCTTTTCCTCAAGAGTAGGGACATGGATCCCCAAGTGTTAAGCGTCTTTGTTCTTCTTCTCAGTGTTGACAACACTTACAATGAATATTGTCCAGTCTTTGAACTGGCTCTCATCCATCCAGAGGCCGACTGCCGAAAGCATATTTTCTGGCACATCAATATTAGTATGGCCTCGGGGTTGCCAGGAGGCAACCTTAGGATGGCCTGTCGAAATTGCTCGATGTAGTTTTATGTCAGTTTCTTCTCACCTTAGGTGATGTCCATCAAAGAAGATATCGTCATATTATTTCCTGCCTCATAGAATATGTTAAGGAATAGACGCTTGAGGTCATCGAATGATAACATACAGTTATCTTCGAGACTACAAAACCAATCGAAAGCTACCCCCGCCAATGACCAGACGAAGAGCCTGGCAAGGATAACGTCGCTGCAGGGTAAGTGTCCCATTGTAATCTCGTATTAGCTCATGAAGCGACGAGGAAAAAACTTCCCATAAAACATGTTTATGTTGAAGGGCTTGTACTTGGGTGATACAGTACATCCCTCCACTCTATCGGGTATGGTTGCGGCACCACGAGATCACGGAGTGAGTCCCGATTGCTCATGGAATCTAGGCAGGCCCAAATTTCTCGTACCTCCCTCCTTGATTCCTTAGCTTTATCTCATACAGAAGGTGCAGACGAGCTAGGTAGGAAAGGATCACCGCGCATGGGTGGAGCGGTCGTGTTTGAATCCCCGTTGGTCTAGGGATCCAAGTTTGCTTGCCCAAAGGCCCTTTCTGGCTGGGAGGCCATGTTGGCCTTGATTTCTAGCATTATCTGGGTGAGAGCTTGCATTGATGCACTCATTGTATGCATCATGGCCTCGAGAAACTCGAGGCACTATCGGTCACTGGGGCCTTCATGGTCATCTCCGGCCATGTATACCGTCCACACATGGGAATAAATAGACGGGATAGTGGATGTCATACTCCCTATTTCAAACCCTTATAGTGAGTAGTCTTTAAGGAGGATGGATGATGTTGTGTGCTCCTCGGATTCGGAGGGGATACTACCCCCAGCGTTGAAGATTGTATCATTTTGGTGGGAGTAGCTACCCTTCGGGATCTCGAAGTCCATTTTTTGGGAATCGTTGTCTCCTTGAAACACCGAGTTGTTAAGTACGTCCAGGGGGACATTAACCCCATCTTGGGCCACCCCCAGAGGTTCTGAGGAAGAACTTCCCCCAGGGGCTGATAGCTTCTTCCTTGAGCAGGTGCCCTAGAAGACGCCTTTCGCAGGTGCCATTGTTAGCCCGCCGGGTAGTCGCCTTCATGATGCACTGGTAGAGAATGACGGACTAGAGGTATTTGACTTATTTCCTCCCTTGGTGGCAGGAAGCATTCTAGTTAAGTAGCATAAGACGAAAGGCAACTCCTCCTCCTCTGGTGCTTGCACCTAATCTCCCGGTTGTTTCCGGTAGGTGCTTTCTTGTACAGTCGTTGAAAGGCCGACTGTCACGCCCCAGTCCCAAAATACGTAGGACCAGGAATACGTGACACGCCAGCTACGCATTCGACCAGACTCTGGTCTGACTCGAATACGTATAAGCTGTATAATATAAAGGACACTATCTAGATATCCCATAAATGTAGACCTCTATATCTCAATCTACAATGTACATCAGTATACAAGAAAGAGCTATATGTGCTAAAGTCGGCCGCCTAATAACACACAAACTCAAATAGACTCGAGAAGAGATGAGTCTACAAAAACTAGCCTACAATAGTAGATGAATAATCAATAAGAATAAAGTAACCATAGTGCCGGTGAAAATGATATGAGTACCTGGTACAATGCCCGCAAGATGTACAACTCCATCAGCAACTCCAATGCTCCGTAATCGTCTATGCTGCAAAACTGGCAGGGGACCAGGTCCTCAGAGGGACATAACAAGGTACAAAAATATAGCATGCCAAGTATAACTGAAAGTACAAGTGCAACGACGGGGTAATCTAGCATAACCAAACTAAGTGAGACACAGTTTGAAGACAATGTTCAACGCGTAGGATGTCCAAAATAAAATGGTAGCTCCGAACACAGAGACACACGGGGCGTATCGTAGCTCCGAGCACAGAGTCACACGGGTGATACAACTACTGTAGATACAGGATCACTATAGAAATAGTACATATATATATATAAGCGCGTACAGAGGAGTCCAAACGTCTAGTAACTGTCTTCCCCTTCCCAAGCAGTCAACGATGGTGCGCTGAACCTGAACCTCTATCTAACAGTCTCGTCACACAGAAATAACTCAACAGACGCGACCCTAAGGTCGTCCCAGTCTCCGGTCATGATGTCAGTATCAGGATACAGGAATCTGGCATGATCACAGTGTATAGTATGTCCTAGGGTGACAATATACTTAAGTACGTACATCGAGGTGTTACGACCAACTAATATTCGTTACAAGACGTTACGACGAACGTCTGCACCCGGTTGTGAACCGAACGCGAAGTAACGGTCTTAATCAATTACACACACAATATAAATAATAAAATAATAAATATCTGGTAACTAAATTACAGGGTGGCAAGGTACACTTGCTTGCGTCCGGCTGCTGATGACGGGGATCCGGTACCACGTCCAAGTCCTCAGGGCTCGTAGTACCTATAGATAAGATATAAACTCAATCAATAAACTATCATACGGCAAACAGGGTTGTGACACACGTCTATACATATGCTCAGACTCAGCTACAATTCACAGGAACCAGACGCTAGAGGGTTGACCACGATTGACTATTGGTACGTTACATTAAAATAAACTAATCATATGTACAATATCATCAAACCATCCTCAATCCTTCTATATTTAGTACAGTGTTCATTGGTATATCATGTATATTTATTCCTCATATTTACCTCGGTGTGCACCGACGTTAATATGTACATTTACTGCCATTCTCAAATACTCAATTAATAATTATTTAAACCTTCTGTTTTATATCATCCTTACCAATTCACAAATAGTACTTCTCTTTAATTAAACCCATCATTAATATTCAGTTCCCAAATCACCAATTAATGGTTTGATACCATACATTATTTTACAATAAATTAACTGTCCCTCGATGATAAAATATAGGGTTATTTCGCAACAATTTAATTTGTTCAACAATATTAATCAATAGTGCATATATAAATTACAATGCCCTAACATCTCAAGGTATCTCAATATATATTCAATGCCTTAAATATTAATCTTACAATTTCCACCTATGCATATAGTTCATAACCATCTTATATAATCCCAACACTTAAACAACAATCCATGTATTCTCATACCCTAACTCATGTTTATCCATTTATTTCATTTTAATTACTTATGTAAGTAAATCCTAAACTCAACATTAAACCCTAATCCTATCATTAATGCATGATCATTTATACTATACTACATCTACATAAACCCCAACTAATGTACACAAAACCATATATAACCATAATAACCCTAACTAAAACCCAACACAATATATATTAATATAGAGAGGGAGGGAGTGGTATACCTCGACGAGGTGGTTGTTGGAGGTGGTGGTGAAGTCGGAGTGGTGGGTGCTGGCCCGCCGGAGAGGAGCCTAGCCGTGGGATGGTGCTAGGGTGGTGGTGGAATGGTGTGTGGTGCATAAACTGGAGGTGGTGGTCGTGAGGGTGGAGTGTGGCCGGAGGAGGGTGGTCGAGAGGGTGGCGATCAGAAGTTGGCCGGAGGGCTCGTGGCTGTGCCGGAGCGTGGAGGTGGGGGAGGACTGGAGGTCGAGGGGGTGCTCGGCCGGTGGGGCAGCAGCTCGTGGAGAAGCCGGCCGGTGGTGCAGCGGCTCACGGAGAAGCTCGTCGGGGCAGTGGCTATCGAGGGGAGTAGGGAAGAACGGCCCTGGCCGGAGTGGCTCGTCGCTGCACCGGAGCGGGGACAACGGTCGAAGCCGTGGGGAGTACAATAGGCCGGAGAAGATGAAGGCGAGGGTGGTGGTTGAGTGGTCGAGAGGAGGGTGGCTGCACAGCGGTCGATCGTGCCGAAGATCCGTCAGTTGGCCGGAGGAGTCGGTTCTCCAAGGAAGGAGAAGAAGAAAGGAAGAATAAGAATGGAAGAAGAAGAAAATTGAAAGGATTCGGTTGGGGTTTTGAATGGAGAAGAGGGAGGAGAGAGAGAGAGAGGGGGTGAGGTTTCCTAGGTTTTGGAAATTAGGGCCGGCATGGGGTTGTATGTAGGGATGGTGACATTTTATAGGATAGTGTGTGAGGATTGGATGGTGGAGATTGACCCATTTCAAATGTGGGGTTAAGATTTCACATGAATGAATTCATTTCTTCATACAAATGAGAGTGGGTGAGATGTTGACCGGTCAAAGAAGAGGGTTAGCCTCTTCATTTGGCCTTGACCAATGAGGGTATGCCACATGTCATAACATTTGCAATTTAGCCCCTTAAGTTTGGGTAATTGCACAAATACATGAAATGATGAAAATATTATAGAAGAATTGGTGTTTGGTATTTTGTAGGGTGAGGGGGTGTTGGGTGTTTTGTATGGGCTTAATTAAATGGGCATTGGAAATAAATGGGGATTAAAATAGGATTAGTCAAAGTTGGCATCCCCAATTTAATTAGAATAAATTGTGTCCCGTGCTTTTTAATTAAATGGGGCACCTAGGATCTCAATTTGGGAGTGACTCAAAGGTCAAGAATGGTGTAGGCTTGGAGTCAGTCTTGGATCCTTTAGTTGGTCCGGCTCAACGGGTTAAGTTAGTATCTCAAAATTGATGGTAACGACACAGGTGTCCGACACGGGATTAAATATGGGATTTTGGAGACGAAAAATTGTGCAATTAAATTTAGGGCACATTGGATTTGATTTTGAGGGACGAAAAAGTCCAGCGCCTAAATTGGCGTGTCAAGTCAAAAGTGCAACAATCTGTTGGAATTTATGGGCTGATGTTGGGCTCCGAATATTTTAACAACGGTAGTGTGCACCGAGGGTTTAATTAAAATAATCAGACAACTACAACCTTACTCTAAACCTCAATCATCTGCTGCTAAACCCAAAATTTTTCATCCCATATCAGGCTATCTATAGAAATAATTGAGGGGGTTTACATCCTTCCCAACTTAGAAAAATTTTGTCCCCGAAATTAAAAGTAAAGCACGATAATAGCTACGAGAATTTTAAAAGCAAGCTGGTAATCAAATGCGCTACGTAAATTCGTACCTTGGTCCTCAAATAAATACGAAAACCGCTGTCGAATGGAATCCTCACGCTCCCAGGTAGACTCGTCTGGCGAATGATGCTTCCATGCAACTCTGACCAGTCGATCAGTCTAACCTCTCAGAGTCTTCTCACTGTGATCGAGTATCTCCACTGGCTGCTCTACGTAAGATAAACTGGGCCCAACTGTAATCTCCGAATAATCAAGTACGTGGCTAGTGTCTGCCACGTATCTCCTCAACTGCGATACGTGAAATACGTCATGCACTCCTTCTAATGATGGAGGCAATGCAAGATAATAAGCCACTTTGCTAACTCGTTCCAAGATGTCAAGAGGTCCGATGTACCTCGAACTCAGCTTGCCTCTGCCTCCGAATCTGATGGTACCATGAGTAGGCGATATCTTCAAAAATACATGGTCACCTTCCTTGAACTCCAAAGGTCAACGGTGTGCTACTGTCCAATATTTTTGTCTGTCATGTTCTGCACGCAGGTGGCTTTGAATCTGCTTGGCTTTCTCCACTGTCTGTGTCACCAACTCTGGACCAAGTATCTGATGCTCTCCCACATCACTCCAACATACTGTTGACCTACACTTCCTGTCGTACAGTGCCTCATAAGGTGCCATCTGTATGCTAGCCTGGTAGCTGTTATTGTAGAAGAATTTCTACCTAGTGTAGATGGTTCTCCCAAGATCCTCCAAAATCGATCATGCATGCTCTCAATATAACCTCTAGTATCTGTATCGTACGCTCTGACTGACCATTAGTCTGTGGATGATATGCAGTGCTGAACTTGAGACGAGTTCCTAGACTCTCCTGCATACTCCGCCAAAAATATGATGTGAATCTGGAATCATGATCCGATACAATGCTGACAGGCACTCCATATAGTCGTACTATCTGCCTCATATACATGTCAACTAATATCTCCGTGGACCGCCCAATCCTGAAGGGCAAGAAATATGCAGACTTGATGAGTCTGTCCACGAAAACCCAAACTGCATCTTTCCCGCTAGGGCTTCACGGGAATCCTGAGACAAAGTCCATAGTAACGCGTTTTCACTTCTACTCGGGAATGGGAAGCGGCTGCAATAGCCCTGCAGTTCTCTGATATTCAGCCTTGACTTGCTGACATACCAAGCATCTCGCCACGAATCTTGCAATCTCTCTCTTTATCCTATGCCACCAGAAATGTTGCCTCAAATCTCGGTACATCTTCGTACCCCCGGGAAAAATAGAATAAATCGAGCTATGAGCCTCGGTCATCAACTCCTGGCGTAGCTCGCCACTCAAAACATATAGGCAATCTTCATACCTCAATGTTCCATCTTCATGAATCCTAAGTCCCGTCTGCATGCCGGCCTCTGTCCTCTCTCGTAGACGTCAAAATCTCGTATCTGTAGGCAGGGCTGCCTTAATCCTTTCAATCAATGTAGACTGAACCTCGAGACTGGCCATTTGTCCATCCATGCCTGGTAATACAATCTCAATCCTGAGTTCCTGAAGATCCTCTAACAACTGGCGCTGAGTTATAAAAATATGCTATGGGCTTCCAGATTAAGGCATCTGCTACTACATTCGCCTTGCCAGGGTGGTACTGCAACTCGATATCATAATCTGCCATCAACTCTAGCCAGCGCCTCTATCTCATGTTGAGCTCCTTCTGAGTGTAGACATATTTCAGACTTTTGTGATATGTGTAAATCTTAACATGTTCCCCATAAAGGTTGTGTCGCCATAGCTTTAGTGCAAATATCACTACAGCTATCTCTAGGTCATGCGTCGGATAGTTTTTCTCAAGAACTCTCAGCTGTCTCGATGCATAGGCTATCTATTCTATCTAAACATAACTCATATTTATGGAGCTTGGCATACCGTCTCTCCTGTCTCAGCGTCTCCAACACGATCCTGAGATGTCTCTCATGCTTCTTCTGGCTCTCGCAATATACCAAGATGTCGATGAATACCACTATAAACTTATCTAAGTACTGGTGAAAAATATTGTTCCTCAAGCTCATAAATATTGTTGGTACATTGGTTAAACCAAACGGCATGACTAGAAACTTATAGTGTCCATACTTCGTCCGAAAAAGCTATTTTCGGAATGTCTTCTCTTCGTACCTTGATCTGATGTTAGCCTGATCTGAGATCAATCTTCAAGAATACACATGCTCCGCTAAGCTAAATAAATAAATCATCGATGCGCGGCAAACAGGTACTTGTTCCTTATCGTTACAGCACTTAACGTCCTGTAATCGATACGCAACGTACCGTCCCGTCCTTCTTCGGTACAATATGATGGGTACTCCCCATGGAGAAACACTAGCCCGACCAAAACCCTTGTCTAAGTGATCCTCTACTATGGACCTTCAACTCAACCAACTCTATCGGTGCTAGTCTGAAGATGGGAAAATAATCGGCTCGACTCTGGGAGTCAACTCTTTAGCAAACTCTATCTCTCTGTCAGGTGGTCGGCCCGAAAGGTTCTCTAGAATCACATCCTCAAACTCTGATATAATGCGGGGGTACACTGGTTCACCTTGCATTATGTGCCCCTAAGGTAGATGGGCACCATACTCCCGGGCTCCCCGAAGAAACTCAAACCTAGGTAATTTAGTGGCCTAAAAATAATGCAACTACGTCGACAATCTAGTGTCGCGTGGTATTGGCTCAATCAATTCATGCTAGGACGATGTCATCGTCTAGACTTAACCTCAAGATAAATTCTCTTGTTCTGTTTACCACACTAATCCTCCAAAAGAAAAAAATCTTCCTTGCCTAAAGTATAATTTTTTTCCTCCTTAAAATTTCCCCCAAAAATTGTATTCCACAAATTTCTTCTTCCCGTTATTTATTGCTCTGGGTCACATAGTGCAATTATAATAATGATGTCACCCAAGCACATACTAAAATTTTTGGTATCAGATCATCATCTTCCAAGTGAGATCCTAAAATTTTATCTCCTATAGCTCATAACATCGTTCCTGGTATTGCTATCATATACAACCACTAGTTTCTATCATCAGGCTATGCATTTCCATGAATTATCGTAGGTCATGATCAACAATCTTTCCATCTCCCAATACTTCCAAGATCACTGCTATCTCAAGCACGGGTAGGGTATTACTGGATCCAATTCTCTTGCTAGCCTTCCATACTAGTTCTAGAATCCAAAAAGAACCTATCAACCTACCCTACTGAAGGTAACTATCTTCTCAGAGATTATTGCACAAATCATGTCTTCTGCCGTCTGAACTACGATCTTCTTCTGGAGGAAACCATCAGGCACAAGCGTCCGTCTTTCCGAATTAATAGGAGATGAGAAACAATGATAACGATATTGGCGAAAACTGAACGAATACAATTGGGAAGTCCAAGGGCGATAATCACATACAAAAGGGAGTTTTAAAATTTGGTTATGGATCGAGATCATATTCAATAATAAATCATAATATCTATTCCTAATTTGTAGGTTCGCTTGGCACAGTCAGGTGACCTAGACGATTTTAAATGGACCTGCATGGGCCACCACAAATATATGTCATACCCCAGTCTCAAAATACGTAGGACCAGGAATACGTGATACGCCAGCTACGCATTCGACCAGACTTTGGTCTGACTCGAATCGTATAAGTTGTATAATATAAAGGGCACTATATAGATATCCCATAAATGTAGACCTCTATGTCTCAATCCACAATGTACAACAGTATACAAGAAAGAGCTATATGTGCTAAATGTCACGCCCCGATCTCCCGCGGGCAAATCGGTCGTTCCCGCTAGGCGGGAATCACCCTCGCCAGCGCTCCCGCGGAACGATCGCTTGACCCATCCGGGCGTGACGCCGCACGAGCGTGATCCACGCCCGTGCAAGGCCATGGTTCATTGGCTGGCGGCAAGAGTTCTAAGCCACAGAGTCGCACAGATTGTCCGAGTGCAGCGGAGTCATAAACGCATATCGATTTGATAACAGGTTCACTGAGTCGACAATATAGCGAAAGCATTGAAACACAAGTTGAAGTAAAGCAAGCTCTTTTTATTGATATGAACATGTGTTACAGGCGGCGTATAGCCGAGATTACAAGTCGCTCAAGCCTCTCTCTCTGAAACAGTAAAAGCGTGCCAAGTGGCTACAACTGTGGAATGATTGTAGAGGCGATATTCAGGAGATGTTCACAATATTATGTCTTGTATATGTGCTTTCGTTCTGGATGCGTCGCTGCTTCAGAGTGATCTCCATGCCTTAGCATGCGCGAAGGAGACGTCCGCACCGAACGAGGTTCTCCCGCACCCTACATACAAACTGGTAGATTATCAGTATATTGAATGTAGTGGTGGGGAAGCTACTCGTCCGCTCGACAAATCCAAACACGTAATACAGGTTTCATGCACAACTATAAGTTGTCTTTCTAGTTGCCTTAGGATCAGTTTTATGCAAATATTGAATAGCCTAACTCGTGTGGCAGTGCGCCGTGCGATATAAGAGGAAACACGGCGAGACTTACCAACTTACCAACTTACCATTTGTCCTTCCCTGTCCAAGGCAAACATTGTTAATTCGAGCATGGGCAAGTATAAACATTCAGGAGCATAGCATATGCAAACACGAGTATTATTTTTAAGATCGTTCAGGTGTTTAGTTCATTTATTTCATGCGATACAATATCTCGCACGCGGATAGCCGCTAAGCGAGGATGACTTGTTATCTTTCATTTTACCAGCAAGCATGCAACAAGTTAAGTACAAGGCGATCACTGGCTTATGCCATAATGGACGGTATAGTCTTGACGAGAATGGTATGCAACGAAAGTACAAGAGGTGCTGCAAGCCATTCCGCCGAACAAGAGACTAAAAACAATTGGTCTCGCCCGGACCGGGTCGATGCCAGTGCCCCAGCATCGCCCGCGAGACCATGACCCTGTGCATTGGTTGTCCATGATCGAACAGGGCCTTGTTTGGGGCAACAAGAGTACAAGACAAGAGTCATTGCTGTTGAGGCAACAATAGTACAAGACAAGAGGCATTGCCTGATTTTTATTCTCATAGTCGTTCTGAATAATATCCTGTATAACAGGGTGTTGGCCTGGCTTATGTTATAAGTATTGAGTCAAGGCAACGTACAAGCAGACAAGCATGCATTTCTAAGGAACATAAGTAAACACGTTTGCTCGGACCCAAAGGTAAGCCGAGAGATGAAGCCGTTAGGGACTTAGCATGCGAGGGTCTGAATATAAGCAGTATTTCAATTTTCATGTTCTAGCATAAGCAATACAAGTTGGGATTATTCCCTTAGCTAGGTGCGTTGGATTTATTAGCATGCAGGGGGTGATCACCTAGCGACTAGCATGAATATTCCAGATTTTATGTGTGCTGGCTAAGCAAAGACAAGTTCACCGTGGCCACCCACCTTAGCGATAATTCGCCTCGGTAGAGCGATACGTCAAGCGAGCCTCTATGAGCCTTAGCCGGACTCCTATAGGGGCAAGTTTGGATATCCTTTTCTTCTCGTTTGAGGCAAAGCGGGTCGGGACAGTTGCACTTTTGCCGATTGAGTCGGCAGTCCGCTAGAACGGAACTGGGTGTTACACTAAAGTCGGCCGCCCAATAATACACAAACTCGAATAGAATCGAGAAGAGATGAGTCTACAAAAATTAGGCTACAATAGCAGATGAATAATCAATAAGAATAAAGTAACCATAGTGCCGATGGAAATTATATGAGTACCTGGTACAATGCCTGCAAGACGTACAACTCCATCAGCAACTCCAATGCTCCGTAATCGTCTATGCTGCAAAACTGGCAGGGGATCAGGTCCTCAGTGGGACGTAACAAGGTACAAAAATACAGCATGCCAAGTATAACTGAAAGTACAAGTGCAACGACGGGATAATCTAGTATAACCAAACTAAATGAGACACAGTTTGAAGACAATGTTCGACGTGTGGGCTATCCAAAATAAAATCGTAGCTCCGAACACAAAGATACACGGGGCGTACCGTAGCTCCGAGCACAGAGTCACACGGGTGATACAACTACTCTAGATACAAGATCACTATAGAAATAGTATATATACATATATAAGCGCGTATAGAGGAGCCCAAACGTCTAGTAACTGTCTTTCCCTTCCCAAGTGATCAGCGATGGTGCGCTGAACCTGAACCTCTATCTAACAGTCTCGTCACACAGAAATAACTCAACAGACGCGACCCTAAGGTCGTCCCAGTCTTCGATCATGATGTCAGTATCAGGATACAGGAATCTGGCACGATCACAGTGTATGAGTGTGTCCTAGGGTGACGATATTTAGGTACGTACATCTAGATGTTACAAATATCTAACATTCATTACAAGACGTTACGACGAACGTCTGCACCCGGTTGTGATCCGAACGTGAAGTAACGGTCTTAATCAATCATGCGCACAATGTAAATAATAAAATAATAAATATCTGGTAACTGAAATACAGGGTGGCAAGGTACACTTGTCTGCGTTCGGCTGCTGATGACGGGGATCCGATACCACGTCCAAGTCCTCAGGTCCCGTAGTACCTAAAGATGAGATACAAACTCAATTAATAAACTATCACGCGGCAAACAGGGTTGTGACATACGTCTATACATATGCTCAGACTCAGCTACAATTCACAAGGATAAGATGCTAGAGGGTTGACCACGATTGACTATTGGTACGTTACATTAAAATAAACTATCATCTGTACAATATCATCAAACCATCCTCAATCCTTCTATATTTAGTACAGTATTCATTGGTATATCATGCATATTTATTCCTCATATTTACCTCGGTGTGCACCGTCGTTAATATGTACATTTACTGCCATCCTCAAATACTCAATTAATAATTATTTAAACCTTCTGTTTTATATCATCCTTACCAATTCACAAATAGTACTTCTCTTCAATTAAACCCATCATTAATATTTAGTTCCTAAATCACCAATTAATGGTTTGATACCAAACATCATTTTACAATAAATCAACTGTCCCTCGATGATAAAACATAGTGTTATTTCACAAAAATTTAATTTGTTCAACAATATTAATCAATAGTGCATATATAAATTGTAAGCCCCTAACATCTCAAGGTATCTCAATATATATTCAATGCCTTAAATATTAATCTTGCAATTTCCACCCATGTATATAGTTCATAACAATCTTATATAATCCCAACACATAAACAACAATCTATGTATTCTCATACCCTAACTCATGTTTATCCATTTATTTCATTTTAATTACTTATGTAAGTAAATCCTAAACTCAACATTAAACCCTAATCCCATCATTAACGCATGATCATTTATACTATACTACATCTACATAAACCCCAACTAATGTACACAAAACCATATATAACCACAATAACCCTAACTAAAACCCAACACAATATATATTAATATAGAGAGGGGGGGGAGTGGTATACCTCGACGAGGTGGTTGCTGGTCTGCCGGAGAGGAGCCTGGCCGTGGGATGGTGCTAGGGTAGTTATAGAATGGTGTGTGGGGTATAAACTGGAGGTGGTGGTCGTGAGGGTGGAGTGTGGCCGGAGGAGGGTGGTCGAGAGGGTGGTGATCAGCAGTTGGCCGGAGGGCTCGTGGCTGCGCCGGAGCATGGAGGCGGGGGAGGACTGGAGGTCGAGGGGGTGCTCGGCCGGTGGTGCAGTGGCTCGCGGAGAAGCTCACAGGGGCAGTGGCTATCGAGGAAAGTATGGAAGAATGGCCCTGGCCGGAGTGACTCGTCGTTGCGCCGGAGCGGGGACAGCGGTCGAAGCCGTGGGGAGTACAGCAGGCCGGAGAAGATGAAGACGAGGGTAGTGGTTGAGTGGTCGAGAGGAGGGTGGCTGCACACGGTCGATCGTGCCGGAGATCCGTCAGTTGGCCGGAGGAGTCGGTGCTCCAAGGAATGAGAAGATGAAAGGAAGAATAAGAATGGAAGAAGAAGAAAATGGAAAGGATTCAGTTGGGGTTTTGAATGGAGAAGAAGGAGGAGAGAGAGAGGGTGTGAGGTTTCCTAGGTTTTAGAAATTAGGGCCGGCATGGGGTTGTGTGTAGGGATGGTGACATTTTATTGGATAGTGTATGAGGATTGGATGGTGGAGATTGACCCATTTCAAATGTGGGGTTGAGATTTCACATGAATGAATTCATTTCTTCATGCAAATGAGAGTGGGAGATATATTGACCGGTCAAAGAAGAGGGTTGGCCTCTTCATTTGGTATTGACCAATGAGGGTATGTCACATGTCATAATATTTGCAATTTAGCCCCTTTAGTTTGGGTAATTACACAAACACATGAAATGATGGAAAAATTATGGAAGAATTGGTGTTTGTTGTTTTGTAGGGTGAGGGGGTATTGGGTGTTTTGTATGGGCTTAATTAAATGGGAATTAAAATGGGATTAGTCAAAGTTGGCATCTCCAATTTAATTAGAATAAATTGTGTCCCGTACTTTTTAATTAAATGGGGCACCTGGGATCTCAATTTGGGAGTGACTCAAAGATCAAGAATGGTGTTGGCTTTGAGTCAGTCTTGGACCCTTTAGTTGGTCCGACTTAACGGGTTAAGTTGGTGTCTCAAAATTGATGGTAACGATACAGGTGTCCGACACGGGATTAAATATGGGATTTTGGAGACGGAAAATTGTGCAATTAAATTTAGAGCACAATGGATTTGATTTTGAGGGACAGAAAAGTCCAGCGCCTAAATTGGCGTGTCAAGTCAAAAGTGCAACAATCTGTTAGAATTTATGGGCTGATGTTGGGCTCCAAATATTTCAACAATGGTAGTGTACGCCAAGGGTTTAATTAAAATAATCAGACAAGTGCAACCTTACTCTAAACCTCAATCATCTGCTGCTAAACCCAAATTTTTTTATCCCATATCAGGCTATCTATAGAAATAATTGAGAGAGTTTACACCGACCGCTTGTCTGTGGGTACTACCGCCTTATTGCAGTAGCAGTTGATAATAATGTTAGCGCAGGAGTGACTTGCAGAGGGCACATCGCACGCTGTAGTTGTTTTCGTTGCTTTGCACTTGTGAGTAATCACGTCACACAAATCATGCGAAGGGTGTTTTACTTTTGCATCCCCCTGTAGGTCCGGGTATCCCGGGCACATGGATGTGTAGGTGCTGTATTTGCTCCCTGGCCTGGGGTTCGTACACGAACTTGCCCCGAGGTACCGGTAGAAGACTTTTGAGACGGACCCTGTCCATTGGTTCCTGCGGGCTAGACGGATGGGTCTGTCCTGCACAACTTTTCGTTAGAGATAGTTAGCGATGCATGTTGGCGGTCGATCGTATAAGAAGTTGATTGAGCTCGACGGGCTCGCACTGCCCTAAACTTTTTCAGCTTCATAGTCGAAGGTGCGTAGTCTGAAGAGTCTAGATTTAGGTTTTCATCATTCTCAGTGGGTCGCATAGGATCTACGCCGCATGAGATACGGTTGAAAACAGAGGTTCTATTGCTATCTGGGCCGCATGCAGCCGTCTGTCTGCGGCTGTGAGTTGATGTCGCATGGACAGTCTTATGCAGCCTCCTCTATGGCCGCACAGAAGCTGCCTCAGCACCAGAATGTCTTGCATCATAGTATTTTTCTCTGCCAGAGTTCGGGTGCTGAACAGTTTCTGTGTCAGCCTGGATGTCACATAGACGTGGACATTCTGGGTGTTCGTCCGAAGACCATCACCGACAACAGAGTGGGAGGCGGGAAGTATCTTCTCCACAGCAGGGTGAGGCACAACAGCCTTGGCCACCCACATTCTGTGGGTCTTCTTAGGCTTGGCTATCCTTGGCGAAGGATTAGCACTCCCTTCCGAGAGTATTTCCTTGAACACTTGCTGGTCAAAGCGGACCATCAGCAACTTTTGTGTCGAGTCGACCTTTAGCTGCATCGGACTGTGTCACTGACTTCTCAACAGAGGAGAAGGATGTCCCCAGCAGATTTGCCATCGTATTTTCCATTAAATATGAAAGTTGGAAAGAACTTGATTCAATTGAAAAAACTAAAGAAAGTATAAAGAAAATTTCTAGAAGATAACCTAAGTACAAAGTTATTTTTTGGGGGGTGACAATGGAAGGTTAGAAGTGTAGCAACTCTCTTTACTCCATAGAAGATCCGATGCAGAAGCTCTTCTCTCTTGCTTGAGTGTAGATTCGTAGATAGCCAGTCCCTTGTATGAGGGTAATACAATATTATATATAGTTATTTAGTGGTCGTATAGATTTTGGACCGCACGGACGTTGGGAATTGCCACGTGTCTTCTCCTAACAAAAAAGAGTTACAACTGTGCTCAAGAATTCGAGCTTCAGCTGTCACGTGGACATTTGTTAAGATTTTCTCATTGCTGAATATCTGGATAGTTCTCATCTGTTGTAGGCACAACTTGGTCAAATGGACACGTGGTCGCTATTTGGTTGGAGAGAATCACTCAGTTGTAACAGCAAGATTTGGTCGATATGGAATATGGGACACATGTGGCCAAAGATGCACTTGACGCATGGAGTTTGGAATGCATGGGGCTAGAGATGCGTGGACCGCATGGAGTCTAGAACGTATGGGCCAGAGCCGCATGGGTCGTATGGAGTCTGGGACGGATGGGCCAGAGACACATGGGATCTTTTGTCGTGTTGTACATATGGATCCGCACTATCCTTGGATCTGTTGTCTTTTAGTGTGTTCTCGTCCTTCGAGGCGATAATAAAAATTATTTTTGTCAGGATTCTGTGTTAGGCGCCATCTTTGTTGTCAGGATATCATGTTTGTCGACCTGCGCCCATTTGTCATGATGCTCGTTTGGACCGCATAGATCTCTTTTTTGGGCCGTATGGTGTACATGTTGTCCAATATCTGTTGAGTTTTATTTTGGGGCGCATGGACGTCGGTGCGCATGGATGCATATTTTCTATGCTTCTACATGGGGTATAACAGAGAATGAGGCAATTCCTTCTCTACTATGGCTCCACAAATAATATAATCACCCTGCTCTATGACTGCCTTGGCAAACTCAAACTTTGCTCTCCTGGAGGACAAAATAACACACGACCTCTGTGGCAGTTTATACTGATGGAACTAGGGATCCAAGGACCGCAGATTGGTGTGCATATCGATTGATAGAAGTTTAAAAAGGCTTAATACATGATCTAACCCTTTAAAGACAAAAACTAGGATTCACAAATTATACCTGAAGTAACGAGAAGAAGATAAAGATTTTCAGCAACCTCGATCAATTAGCGACCCCAAGATCTTTTGTAAGTATTCCTTCATCGGGTTGAACATCGTGTGGACGAGAATCTCCTAACATTTTCTTCTCCTTAAATGAACTCTCTTTCTCTCCTTACATAAAAATGAGTTTTAAGAAAGCTGCTTTTTTGATACATTATGACGGCTAGAGAATAGAAGATATATATAGGCTATGGCAGGGACCATAAAAAAATAGAATTAGGTCTCCTAACGGATCTAGTATCCTATGTTCAGCCCGAACACACAACTCAGGCCCGTTAACAATAGCTCGGTCCACTAAACAGATATTATTGCACTACCTTTCTAATCTTAAATTACGTTTATGGGCTCCTTCTTATTATATGCATGTTAGTCTCCCCATGTTAATATATCGAATGCTCATCGATCAAATTAAGTTACTGAAAACTATATTGATCGATATCTTTTATCCTTAAGTAATACCACTCAACTTTATTTGTTATGTCGGATATAATCCACCTACAGGGTTTACATGACAATCCTTATGAGTTCCTTAAGGGGACACCATCAACCCAATGTATCGGGATATAAATTTATTTTATAATCAACAGTCCATCATACACACAATGCTATTACCCAATTTATAGAGGTTGTTGACCTATAACGAATCTCACTCTTTTATGAGTCAAAGTAATACAAATTGCATATACATATCTGTTATTATATTCAGATTAAGAGCACAAGTATCTATAATAACAGAGGTATTTGTTCTCTTATGTAGTCAATACAAAGAGAACAACCTCAAGTGGTCATATTTAATTCACGCAAAGTATACTAGTGTAAACCTATAGTCAAGATAGACTAATACTATATTATACTACAACCTTACCAATAGTTTGTCCAAATCCATCTAGGTTGTGAACTATTTATATCTTCCACAAGAAACTGATAATATGATCTTTTGTGTGAAATCACACACCATATTATCTATAATATAGAATATCAAACAATTGTATTAACAATATAACAATTGCAATATGCAAACATTTATCCATATGATTCTTATTAAAAAATAAGAAAATATAGTTAATACAAAGTGATACTTTTAGTATATAATTCTAACATATACTAACAAAATGTATACTCAACCAATCAATCTTGAGGATAATGTCGAAACTCGTGAGTGACATTACGAGTAAGCAAGAACATAAATCTCGGCCTCCCAAGGTGACTCTGCGCCCCTTACAAGCATCACAAATTAAGATAATGCCTCCTCCAGTCATGATCTTGCAACTCCTACCCAAGGGTTTTGCTACTAGGTTATTCTTAAGCATAAAGAATATAGATATAAAACTACGAGTTACACCAAAAATATATAAAGCTATAGCTGGAATAGAATCAAGAAGAACAGAACCTGCTACCACGTCACCAGTAGGCTCGGTCTCCTCGAATGTCATAGAAAATACTTTGCCCTGCTGAGGAGCTCCCCTCTGCTGATGTTGGGCAAAGCACTGCTATTGGGTCGGTAGTGGTAGCCCCCTCTACTGCGGTGCTACAAGTAGCCTAGCCGGTACCTTCTGAACAAGTATTGCATCCTGAGCTGGATGATGAGGATATATGAGAAAATCCTTCATCTAATGTCCCGCAGAACCGCAATATATACATACTCCAAGCCTCTTCATGTAGATCTTCCAAGTATGTCCTGGCTTATTGTAGAAGTTGCAATAAGGGGCCTTCTGAATCTGTCTTAGAGGCTGTTGTTGTACCTGCTGAAATGGAGGTCGAACTGGTGCATGATACTACTGTTGGGATTGGAAGGTCCTCTGCTAAATCTAGGAATGCTTCGTCAGTCCCGAACTACTGCCGCCACCAAAAGTATCTCAATCCCTCTTGGGCCTAAGGTTTATATCCACAATAACACTCTGAGCTTCTACTAATATCCTAGCAAAATTAGTGGTACTTGTAGAGATATGGACTCGAACTTCCTTGGCCAAGCCCTATAGGAACCTCCGAGCTCGTCCCTCTGTTTCTCTAACCATATACTCTGCAAATTAGCTTAGTCTGCCGAACTCAGCAGCATACTCATCTACCGATAAGCTACTCTGCTCCAGGTTCTGAAACTGCTTCTCTAGAATAACTCTAGCCACGGCAGGGAAGAAATTCCTCTTAAAGAGGTCCCAAAACTGCTACCAAGTCAGATTAGGGTCTGCAATCCTTGGCTCTTTCTTGAACCAAGTGTGAAAGATATCAAAAAGCTGTAAACCCACAACCTCTATTTTCAAATCCTCAGGAATGTAGGCAACTCATATGATATGCTCGATGTCCTTGATCCACTCATTTGTAGATAGGATATCCTTTGTCCCCTTCAACTCTCTCGGTACCATCTTCTTGAAGTTTAAAATATTTCCTACCTTCGACTGAGTGGGCTGCGCTGAGATAAAACTCTCTCCATGGCTGCCAGTGCTACCAGATGGGAGTTCTCCATGCCCTATCGCATAACCTTAGTCTTCTCCCACTGAGCCTCATCATGTGCCCTTTGAGCCTCTATCATACCCCTGAAAAGCTCAAACAGTTATGTCCCATCAGTAGACATGCCGACAAAGGATGGCAGAAATAATACTCCTTTTTGAGCTGGAAATAGAGAATGAGGAGAAGGAGGTGTCATGCTGCAGCCCCAAAATATCGAGGGACTAGCCACGTGGCAATGTCCAGCAGCACAACTCCAATGGGCAAATCCAATTTAATGGACCCGTTAGAGTGCACTTAAGCTGTAACAAATATAAATACAAGTCTACACCATCTATCATATTATAATTCTAGTCTCATCCACATAAAGTAAACACAATTCAATATAATAGACCAGTCAAAATAATAGATAAAAAAATATTCCTTCATCAAGTCCACATAAGTAGTGTCTCGGGGAATAACCTGACACAATAAGAAAAGAGAATAACACAAATATATATGTCCATAAGTCCAAATATGAAATAATACTAAGCATAAATAACTAAGTAAGTAACTGAATACTCAGGAGAAATCCTTTGGCACAACCTCGTCCTCTGGTGCTAATACTGCTCCAGCGTCAACTCCTATCCCATATAGCTCGGGGTAATCCTCCTCTGTGGTACATGCAGACATAATTCGGATTTAAGTCCTCAGGGGACATAGTAAGGTTCAAGAAACACTCAAGCCAAATAAAATACAGTAAATAAAAATAGATTCTCAGGGCAAGCTATGTAACTAGCTAAGTGAAATGCAAATAAGAGCATCACTAGTACTCAGGCTGAAACCACTAAAGGCTCTGTGTCGGGGAGCCCGTAGCAACAAGTAGTCTCTAGTATTATATATATATATATATATATATATATATATATATATATATATATATATATATATATATATATATAATCAGCCTGTAGCATGTGTGTCTCTCCCCACCCAATGTAACCTCACATCTCATGTCCACAACGTCTTATGTCCATAACATGCAAGATCATGACCTCTAGCTAGTACAATGAGTCATAATGATATCTCTATATATGCAAGTCTCATATCACGAATCCTGTAAGCCTATACAGAATTACCATGAATAACTCAAGAAAGATTTTGTCACATGAAATAGTGTCAAGTGTCTATAGTATGACGTACTTGGTAAAGCAAGCACATAAAAATAAGATTGCGGAATTAACTCTCTAAATAACGTTATACGACTCCGCATACAACGTCGACACCCGAATCTTGTTCGGACGCTAAGCAACGTCTCACGGTCCTAGGTTGAACAGGTACATCACAGAAGTATATATATAGAAAAAATACAAACAAATAATATAACAGAATCTCTGCAGGTTTGACAAGGTACACTTGCCTGGGCTCTGAACTCCGACAACTACTCTTATAAAAATAAAATCTACAAGTACACCTCCGGATGCTGAAACAAATATTACCATTAACTTTAGAATACATGAAATAGCTATGATTGACTACCCATAAGTTTAATTTGGATACAGGGACAAAATTGACAGTTTTGGGTCATAGTGGGGTCCACATGTGACCCACTTTGTACCAAAAAATTTTGTCAAAGATAAAGTTCTCCAAACTTAGTGTCTAGGAGTTCAAAACGATGATACGAGCCCAACAGAACGTCCAGAACTAGATTTCGATAAGCCGGTCACAAAATTACCCGTCAAGTGGAACCATGGGGCCTGCAAAATAGTATTTCATCAATATTCTTAGAATCGAACCAAACTTGGGTCACAGAACCAGTGTAATGCTGAAAATCCGATGGCGCAAGTTTTATTATGAAACGACAAGCACACACAAAATTATGACAAGTGTCAGAATAGGTCAATACAGTACTTTTCGACGGATACGCGTTGATTTCGGTGTGCACGCACATCCAAATCAAGTTTCATAAAATTTTACACATCCGCATTGACGATACGCGCCTTTCAATAAAATTCTCATGCAACAAAGTTGCCTCATTTGGCAGGACGTATCCCGTATCGAGAAATTTTGGTTTTATGAAATCAAGTTTTCTACAGATTTCAGCGCATAATTAAATCATAGAATAATTCGAATTTAGAGAAAGTATTTAAAGAGATTAAAACTATGTTATGTTTTTAAGAAGTCTGTTCAAGTAGAATTTTAGCATCGTGTGCCATTATGGAGATAACGAGACTCAAACACGAGTACTTAGAACAGTTTTTGTTCCTAGCCAACTGCTCATTTTCTCTTTTTTGTGTCTCGATTTACGATCGACATAGGACACGATAAGCTAAACTATATAAACAGGATTTATGGGGATCATGTGGTCTTGACATAGGATTCGACGATTCGGTGTTTGGTCTACTGTATAGGGAGAAAGAAAGGTGGGAAGAAGGGTACCTTGTTTAGTCTGCTTATTGCGATTTCGGTTGTGGCTGTTCGTGGAGGCACGCGACTGCAGTCAACCGCAGTCGGCGGCGGTCGACGGTGGTTGTTTGGAGGTAGGGAAAGGCTGGTGGTGGTGGTTTGATATAAATAAAGTGAAGGAGGGGGGGTTTCTGAATAGGAATAGAGGGGTCGCGGGGAGGTTTAGGGAGATGAACGGATGGGTTGGGTGGGCGGTTACTGTAGCTGAAGGGTGCGGGTCTGAGTTGGTTTCGGGTGTGGTTGGGTTTTCGGGTTTAGGTTTTAGGGTTTTGTTTATTATTATTATTATTATTAGTATTATTATTATTATTATTATTATAACCACAACACACACACACACACACACACACACACACACACACACACATATATATATATATATATATATATATATATATATATATATATAGTTCGAACCCCAAATATTTTTCATGAAAAATCTATAATACTTTAATAATAGTTGTACACCCAAAAATATATTTTTTGTGTAATATTTGTAATTAATTAATTATACAAAAATCTATACATGAATATAATATTTTCTAATTAGCTAAAAATAATAAAATTTAAAATTTAAAAAAAATATGGGGTTTACAATCTACCCAACTTAAAAGAATTGCGTCCTCGCAATTAAAAATTAAACTACTAAGGAATTTATAAAGACATGGTAATCTATGGGTAGTTCTTAGGTCATACATGCACCTTCTAATAAGTGAGGATAACGCTGGCGTATGACATCCTCTCGCTCACAAGTGGATTTGCTTGGGGAGTGATGTTTTCAAGCTATCTGAACCAGTCTGATCATCTAACCCCGTAATATCTTCTCACTAATGTCAAGTATCCCAACTGGATGCTCCTCATACCTCAAGCTCGGTCCCACTGAAATCTCAGAATGGTCGACTACGTGACTTGGTCAGTCATGTATCTCCTTAGCTGTGAGACATGGAATACATCATGCACTCTCTTTAGAGATGGGGATAATACAAGACAGTACATCACCTCACCAATACGCTCAAAAATATCAAATGGCCCAATGTACCTCGGGCTCAGCTTGCTCTGCTTCCGAATGGAATCGTACCTCGAGTAGGTGAGATCCTCAAGAACACATGTTCGCTCTCCTTGAACTCCAAAGGTCGGCAGTGTGTGTCAGCCCAATGCTTTTGTCTGTCCTGAGCTGCATGAAGATGACTCTAAATTTGCTTTACCTTCTCAACTTTCTGTATAACTAATTTCAGACCGAGTATCTATCGCTCGCCAATATCACTCTATCATATCGGTGACCTGCACTTCCTGTCATACAGTGCCTCAAAAGGTGTCATTTGGATGCTCGCTTGGTAGCTGTTATTGTAAGAGAACTCCACCAAGTGTAAATGGTCTTCCTAAGACCCTCTGAAGTCTAATATACACGACCTCAGCATATCCTCTAGGATCTGAATCATGCGCTCTGATTGACCGTCTGTCTGTGGATGGTAAGCAGTGTTGAACTTGAGTCGGGTGCCAAGACTCTCCTGCATGCTTTACCAAAAATGGGATATGAATCTTAAGTCACGATCAGACATAATACTAACTGGTACTCCATGTAACCTTATAATATGTCATATGTACATCTCGGCTAGAATCTCTATGGACTGTCCAACTCTGAACAGCAAGAAATATGCCGATTTGGTGAGTCGATCCACAATAACCCAAACTGTATCATTCCTATTGGGGCTTCTTGGAAATCCTATAACAAAATTTATAGTGATATATTCCCACTTCCATTTGGATATGGGAAGCGGCTGTAACATACCAGCGGTTCTCTGATGCTCGACCTTAACTTGCTGACAAACCAAATATTTTTCCACAAATCATGTAATCTCTCTCTTCATCCCATGCCACCAATAGTACTGTCTCAAATCTCGGTACATCTTCGTACCCCTCGGATGAATAGAGTACATAAAGTTATGTGCTTCAGACATCAAATCATGTCTCAACTCTTTATTCGAAACATACAGGCAATTTTTGCACCTTAGTATCCCGTCCTCATGGATTTGAAGTCTCGTCTGCATGCCAGCTTCCGTCTTCTCTTTAAGTCTCCGAAACCTAGCATCTGTAGGCAATGACGCCTTAATCCTCTCCACTAGTAATGACTTAACCTTAATATTAGCCAACTACCTACTCTGCCCTGGCAAAATAATCTCTATCCCAAGCTCCTGTAGTTCCTCTAATAGCTGGGGCTACATCGTCAAGAAATAAGTTGTGGGGTTCCTGATGAGTGCGTCTGCTATGGCGTTCGTCTTGCTCGGATGGTACTGCAAATCTATATCAAAATCAACCATCAACTCTAAACAATGTCTCTGCCTCATGTTGAGCTCTTTCTGATTATAGACATACTTCAGACTCTTATGATCAGTAAAAATTTCTACCCTCTCTCCGTAAAGATTGTGCCTCTAAATCTTTAATGCAAATATTATCGCAGCGAGCTCGAGATCGTGCGTCGGGTAGTTCTTCTCATGAACCTTTAGCTGCCTCGATGCATAAGCGATAACTTTGCCATATTGCATCAAAACACATCCTAGTGCACTACCTGACGCATCACTAAAAAATACGAATCCCCCTGATCTTGAAGGAAGAGTCAAGACCAGTGCTATTGTCAATCGCCCCTTCAACTCCTCGAAGGCCTTCTGGCAATGTTTTGTCCATTTAAACTCCTGGTCCTTACGCGTCAACCACGTCATAGGCTCTGCAATCCTTGAGAAGTTCTCCATGAATCTTCGATAATATCAAGCAAGTCCTAGAAAACTTCTCACTTTCGCAACTGATGTAGGTGTGGGCTAAGTTTTATTGCAGCAACCTTCTTCGGATCAACTGAAAGTCCTTCTCCCGAGATATATATCCCAGGAAAGGCACCCTAACCAGATAGAACTCATATTTGCTGAGTTTGGCGTACAACCTCTCCTCTCTCAGCGTCTCCAGCATGATTCTGAGATGCTCCTCGTGCTCTTCATAGCCCTTGGAGTATATCAAGATGTCATCAATAAACACAACTATGAACTTGTCCAAGTACTGATGGAAGACTCTATTCATCAGACTCATGAACACAGTTGGCGCGTTGGTTAAACCAAACAGCATAACTAAGAACTCATAGTATCCATACTTGGTCCTGAAGGCTTTCTTCGGTATATCATCTTTCTGTACTCTAATCTGATGATAACCGGATCTGAGATCAATCTTTGAGAATACACGAGCACCACTCAACTGATCGAATAGATCATCTATAAGCGATAAGGAATACCGATTCTTGATGGTTACAGTGTTCAGTGCCCTGTAGTCAATACACAAGCATACCGTTCTATTATTCTTCGGCACAAATAGTATGGGTGCTCCCCATGGTAAAATTTTGGGCCGAATAAAACTCTTCTCCAGAAGATCATCAACTTGCTTCTTTAATTCTACCAAATCCTTAGGTTCTAGCCGATACACTAATGAAGTGATAGGCTCCACTCCTGCAGTCAAGTCTATTATGAATTCTATTTCACGATAAGGTGGTAAGCTTGGAAGATCATCAGAAAATACATCCACAAACTCTGATACAACCTTTGGGTACTCGGGCTCCCTTTCTGTAGAGAGTGCCTTAAATTTAAGCTACACACCTTGCAATTTGGCTCCCCGAAGAAACTCAAACTCCGGATGTCCATGCGTTCTAAATATAAACCGTCCATGCCGACAATCTATAGTCGCATGGTACTGACTCATTCAGTTCATACCAAGTACAACATCGTAATCCGGCATAGAAAAGATCAAATATTGAGCTCGCATCTCTCTCCCACAGACTACTACCAAACAAGATCTACAAATGTCAATAACTGGAATAATTTTGCCTCCTGTAAGAATTCTTGTAATCTTCGAAAATGGTGTCGTAGCTACTCTATGTGTGACTACGAAGCTAGCAGGTATGAATGAATATGATATTCCAGAATCAAATAAAGTTGCAACAGGTAATGAAGCTACTAATATAGTACCTGCGATGACCTCTCCTGCAGTAGCTTCCTCTTCAATAGCCATAGAAAATGCATGTCCTCGCCCCTGAGCTGGTCCTCTCTGCTGCCGAGCCTGCTAGAATAGTATTGCCTGTGGTGCCAAAGGTAGCCTCGGCTGATACCCTCCTGAAGCTGGTGGTCTGACTCCTCCAACTCTTGTCTGTGGTGCACCAAGTGCTGGACCTAGGTGCTAGTAAAGCTAGTCGGTTTACCATCGGTGCTCCCTCTCGACGATCAGGGCAATCCTTGGCTGAATATTGGCTAGATCTGCAAACCAAGCATAGTCCCAACTTGTGTCTGTACTTACTTATATAATGACCTCACTTGCCACAATATTGACATATAGGCAATGTCTACGGAGTTGCTTTGGGTGGCTGGTGCATGTGAGGTCTTTTTGCATCTCCTTCTTGTGGTACTCTGGCTGGTGCTAATGTGAACGGCCGTTCCTGGCTTGACTCTCTCCTAGTAACGAGCTCCATGCGTCGGGCTACAGCAAGGATGTCCGTGAATGAAGTAGGTACAACAAAGCCGATTAATCTCTGTAGCTCAAAGCTAAGTCCGTCAAAGAACTTCTCTGCCTTCTTCTCTTCTATCAGAATCAGAGTAGGGGCAAAGCGACTCAAACGGATAAACTCTGTATTATACTCTTCTATCGCCATGTTGCCTTGAGTGAGGCAGTTAAACTTATCCCTAAGTTTCACTCTGGCAATGACTAGAATGTACATCTTCTGGTAGAGTCTAGAGAACTCCTCCCAAGTGACTCAATCTGGACCTAGCCGACTCTCCTCGAATAGCTACCAATGATGCGCATTACCTGTCAACTGTATCTTGACAGCAATTATCCAACGTTCTATAAGAATCTCAGCGGCTTCCAATTGAAGTTGAATGTTTGTGAGCCACCCATGAACTTCAGTGGACTCCTCCTTTCCTGAAAAGGTACATAGCTTCAAATGACAAAAATCTGAGATGGATCCCGTCGATGGTTGCCTGGCTGATGGGTTTGCCTGCTCTAGTGCGGTCACTATACTATTCCTCATATTCTTTGCCTAGTGACACTGAGCCTCTTGATGAACCTGCTGTTGTGCTTGCATTATTACGTAGAATATTTAGAACATCTGATATCCATCCATAGGCTGTCCTGGTAGAAAATGGGCATCGGTGGAGTAAACTGCAACTGTGGTGGAATATCGTCTCTCCGGAACCTCGAGACGTGCTGATATGCTTGATTGCTTTATTTAATGGAGGGATCTCCACTTAGTGGCGTCACCCCATCATCGTAGGTGACTACAACACCTTGTGGTGTACCCGCGGGAGTCACGTCGCTGGCTCGTAGATCCATTACTCTGCACAAAAAGTAAACTATGAGAGTCGTACAGAGGAGTCAAGGCAGGATGCAAGTTAAAAATTATTTTGAAGTCGATATAGAGGTCAAGAATATGTCAACAATTGGATGAGATCCTATAATTTATTCTATCCTAATTTGCAGGCTTGCTCGGTTCCTTAGTTAAAACCAAAGCAATATATTGTATGACCGCCATGGGCCACCACAAAAACCATATCACGTCCCAGTCCCAAAATATCGAGGGACTAGCCACGTGGCAATGGCCAACAACACAACTCCAATAGGCAAACCCAATTTAATAGACCCATTAGAGTGCACTTAAGTTGTAACAAATATAAATTAAAGTCTATACCATCTATCACATTATAATTTTAGTTGCATCCATAGCAAGTAAACATAATTCAATATGATAGTGCCACGCCCCAGTCCCAAATACGTAGGACTAGAAACACGTAAGCATGCCAGCCGCATGGATATAGCAACTCCAATATATGGAAACCAAATCCATACGTACGCTGTAATATGAATACAAAATCCACAAGTGGTATAAAATGTAATACAAGTCACAGGGTAAAATCTAAATCTTATCCACTAAAATCATATAGAAATAAATAACCAGTATCTATGAAACTAGATCTCAATAAGAAGTATCTAAGGATGATAGTTGGATGGAAACAAATCCACTACCAACTCGAATATAAGAGCAAATACAATATGAGTACAACACCACAACACAATATAAGAATACCAGTTATCCATCACAGCTCGAAGAGAAGACATCCTCGGATCACATGTAACCATCCAAATCTGCGCTCCTGCAAATACTCAAGAAAAGATACACCTGGCAGCGGACCAGGTCCTCAGAGGGACGTAACAAGATACAGAAAATACGAGCCAATTTAAATACAGTAAATATGTATATAATTTAAAAATAAATAAGTACGCTGTACAAGACAATCTATATGAATGCAAATGAGAACAACTTTTCGATGTATGGGCAAGGGTAGGCTACTCGATCTACCTCACAACTCACACACACGTCAATGGACATCAGAAATTGACATACCGCGGGGGTAGCGACCAGCGAGACTCCAGAAATCGACATACCACGGGGGTAGCGACCAGCGCGACACACGCTCGTAGTGCGAACTATATACTATGGTTTACCAAAGTGGTTAAAAGCCCATACGCCTAATAATTATCCTCTATGATACTAAGTGTCAAGTGTGTGTCAACATATCTAATATATAGTAATGACTGAAAGGAACTACACATGCAATAAATAAACAAAAATACAATAAATATACAGAAATATACTAAGCATGCAAAATACTGTAAATAATTTGGCAAGGTATCTTGCCTGGGGTCCTGCTGCTGGTATGAATCAGAGTCCAAGTCACAGTCCAAATAGCCTATGTATTACAAATTTATCACGTCAAAAGATAATTTATTTTAATTTATTTAATTCTGGAATAATTACTCTAAAATCCTATTTTAATCTTATTATTCTGATTTTTATGTTAATTTCTAAATTTTGTCCAAAAAAACTGAATTTTATCAACTCGAGACTCATGGCACGCAAATCGAGGCGATCTGTTGACCAAAAAGTCAACCGATACAAACTCGACTTTTATGCATGATTTCCTGTATATTTCAGCATCAAAAACATACTAGAATTTATGGCTCATTCGAATTTAAATTCGTTTGGGAATTATGGCACATACAAATTTTGTATTATGCACCGATGGTTAAATTCTAACCTAGAAGTTCTACAGAATTAACAGTATAAAAATACTTCGAAATAAATTCTGGTAAAAATATATGTCGATGATCTCGACATTAGCTTTCCAAAATTTTAAACGGTTCGTGATTCTGATTCCTGGTTCTCCCAGAATCGCGAAAACATCGAAACACGTCTATTTTTGGACATACTGTGATATACTAATTTTCCAGAATTTAATACTCATAATTTAGAAAAACAATTTATATAATCAGAAATCTAACCTCATTATCGTTCTAACAAAAAAAGTTGGAGCGCGTTTGGAGTCCGGAGCTAGGAGATATCGTCTTTTTAATTCGTCATAACTAGTAGAAAATGAGGCTGAATTTATGACGAATTTTGACTATTTTTGGACGAAAAAGAGAGAAATTTGGGGAAGAAAAATATGAAGGATGAGGTATTTATAATGGTGTAGACTACTTAATTAAATACAACTAGGATTGGTTAATTTGGATAGGATTATGATGAATTTAAATAAGGATATGATATACATTAAGTTGCTTTCCTAGTAGGTTCAGGATTTAAATTAATTTAAAGTAGAGTTTGAATCTATCTCAATAATTTATAATCTTGAATATAATTAAATATAATACAAATAATTTATAAAATCTTATTAATACCTATTAACACTAAATTAATATCTATCTAATATTAAGACTATATATATCCAAATAAATCCTAATTAATTTCAAAAATCTAAAATAACTAAAAATGATTCTAAATAAATATTTATATAATTAAATATATCAAGAAATTCATTTGCTAATTAAATAACAAAATACTCTAAAGAAATTCAATATCTATAATAATATAAAATATACACAAAATATCTATTTTGGGTGAGGGGGTTTACAATCTACCCAACTTACAAAAATTTCGTCCTCGAAATTAAAATAGAACATGGTTTCTCTCTATCTAATCTCACTTGATCACAATCTAAAAGAATTCTCCTCAAGTTTAATAATACAATTTCTACCTAACTTAGAATTTACTCATCTATCACATAAGGCTCTTACACTTAAGAAAAATATTCCTCAATTTATTTTCTCATGTCATTCAATCCTCAAAACTTTAACACCAACTATACCATATGTGATATGCCCTTAATCAATTATGAAAGATAGTCACCAAATAATGTGATTGGCCTATGGGGTATATCTTGTACTATCCGTGTATCAGTTATATCCAAGCACGAGATTTCGTCTTTCCGAAACAAGGGAAGACGGAAAGCAACGGAAAAGAGTTCAAGGAGGGGTAATAGAATGGAAGTATGGGAATCAAAGCGTTTAAAGAATTCAAATGGTAATTGTCAAGACAGTTGTGGATTGAAATCTTAATTTGGTAATTTCCTATTTGCATGCTCACATCGGTGCAGTTATGTACTTGATATGATATGCTTTATCGTATCTAGAGGGTAAGTATATTTGTCTACTGGTCCACTATACATCTCAATCCACGTAAAATACTATTACGAAGGGCGAATCAAGCACATTATGGCTAGCTAGACCATAATACACTGATTCTGATTAGACAATTTGTATTAGTGTGGTTGATCAGGCCCCAATAACACATATGTCATGAACAAGCTCGATATAAGATTAAGCTTGCAAAAACTAGGCTATAATAGCAGCATAATTCAAGGTAGCACAGAAAATATAACGCTGGATTATGATGTGAGAAGTTATAAAATAATTCAAGTTCGCAAAAGCAAAAATAACATAAGCAATAATAATAAAAGACTCTACAATCTCTACAGTTATCATACAACCTCCTTATCTAAGTCGCTAGTCGACCAAATAGGGCAAGGACCTCTAAATTCTATGGTCTGAATAAACATTGTCGTCTTTTGCTAGCATGCGATAAATATCATTCGGTTACACTTCAATTAATAGGTCAAAAGACTATATGATACTAGGTGTCAAACATTATGGTAAAACTTCTAACTAACTCTAGTAGTGTCTATACTACTCTCAAGTCTTCTTAATACATCAAGGGGTAATGGTATAACAATCTAAAGATAAGAAATTCTAGGTTCACTAGATATTCTAAACTTAGTGGTGTGTCTATATTCTCGTTGTATTCTTAATAGGTGTGCTACTCTAATTATCATCCTAATAACAGGGGTTCCTATATTCTAGCAGAAGACTATACTCAAGGAACTATTAGGGAAGCACATGAATCAAGCAGGATACAATTGTTCAAAATAGAACAGATAGGAGGAGATGAATCACAGTCAATTGTGGATGAGATCCTATACTCTAGTCCTAGGTGCAGGCTTGTTCGGTACAATAACGTAACCGAGACAATATGCTCTTGACCTGCATGGGCCACCACAAAAACATGTCACGCCCCAGTCCCAAATACGTAGGACTAGGAACACGTAAGCATGCCAGCCGCATGGATATGGCAACTCCAATATATGGAAACCAAATCCATACGTACGCTGCAATATGAATACAAAATCCACAAGTGGTATAAAATGTAATACAAGTCACAGGGTAAAATCTAAATCTTATCCACCAAAATCATATAGAAATAAATAACCAGTATCTATGAAACTAGATCTTAATAAAAAGTATCTAAGGATGATAGTTGGATGGAAACAAATCCACTACCAACTCGAATATAAGAGCAAATACAATATGAGTACAACACCACAATACAATATAAGAATACCAGCTATCCATCACAGCTCGAAGAGAAGACATCCTCGGATCACATGTAACCATCCAAATCTGCGCTCCTGCAAATACTCAAGAAAAGATACACCTGGCAGCGGACCAGGTCCTCAGAGGGACGTAACAAGATATAGAAAATACGAGCCAATTTGAATACAGTAAATATGTATATAATTTGAAAATAAATAAGTACGCTGTACAAGATAATCTATATGAATGCAAATGAGGACAACTTTTTGACGTATGGGCAAGGGTAGGCTACTCGATCTACCTCACAACTCACACACACGTCAATGGACATCAGAAATTGACATACCGCGGGGGTAGCGACCAGCGAGACTCCAAAAATTGACATACCGCGGGGGTAGCGACCAGCGCGACACACGCCCGTAGTGCGAACTATATACTACGGTTTACCAAAGTGGTTAAAAGCCCATACGCCTAATAATTGCCCTCTATGATACTAAGTGTCAAGTGTGTGTCAACATATCTAATATATAGTAATGATTGAAAGGAACTACACATGCAATAAATAAATAGAAATACAATAAATATACAGAAATATACTAAGCATGCAAAATACTGTAAACAATTTGGCAAGGTATCTTGCCTGGGGTCCTGCTGCTGGTATGAATCAGAGTCCAAGTCACAGTCCAAATAGCCTATGTATTACAAATTTATCACGTCAAAAGATAATTTATTTTAATTTATTTAATTCTGGAATAATTACTCTAAAATCCTATTTTAATCTTATTATTCTGATTTTTATGTTAATTCCTAAATTTTGTCCAAAGAAACTGAATTTTATCAACTCGAGACTCATGGCACGCAAATCGAGGCGATCTGTTGACCAAAAAGTTAACCGATACAAACTCGACTTTTATGCATGATTTCCTATATATTTCAGCATCAAAAACATACTAGAATTTATGGCTCGTCCGAATTTAAATTCGTTTGAGAATTATGGCACATACAAATTTTGTATTGTGCACCAATGGTTAAATTCTAACCTAGAAGTTCTACAGAATTAACAGTATATAAATACTTCGAAATAAATTCTGGAAAAAATATATGTCGATTATATCGACATTAGCTTTCCGAAACTTTAAACGGTTCATGATTCTGATTCCTGTTTCTCCCGGAACGGCGAAAACATCGAAATATGTCTATTTTCGGACATGCTGTTCTCTACTAATTTTCCAGAATTTAATACTCATAATTTAGAAAAACAATTTATATAATCAGAAATCTAACCTCATTATTGTTCTAACAAAAAAAATTGGAGCACGTTTGGAGTCCGGAGCTAGGAGATATCGTCTTTTTAATTCGTCATAACTAGTAGAAAATGAGGCTGAATTTATGACGAATTTTGACTATTTTTGGACGAAAAAGAGAGGAATTTGGGGAAGAAAAATATGAAGAATGAGGTATTTATAATGGTGGAGACTACTTAATTTAATACAACTAGGATTGGTTAATTTGGATAGGATTATGATGAATTTAAATAAGGATATGATATACATTAAGTTTCTTTCCTAGTAGGTTCAGGATTTGAATTAATTTAAAGTAGAGTTTGAATCTATCTCAATAATTTATAATCTTGAATATAATTAAATATAATACAAATAATTTATAAAATCTTATTAATACCTATTAACACTAAATTAGCATCTATCTAATATTAAGACTATATATATCCAAATAAATCCTAATTAATTTCAAAAATCTAAAATAACTAAAAATGATTCTAAATAAATATTTATATAAGTAAATATATCAAGAAATTTATTTGCTAATTAAATAACAGAATACTCTAAAGAAATTCAATATCTATAATAATATAAAATATACACAAAATATCTATTTTGGGTGAGGGGGTTTACAGATAGACCAGTCAAGATAATAGATAAAAAAAAAATAGTCCATCATCAAGTCCACATAAGTAATGTCTCGGGGAACAACCCGACACAATAAGAAAAGAGAATAACACCAATACATATGTCCATAAGTCCAAATATGAAATAACACTAAACATAAATAACTAAGTAACTGAATACTCAAGAAAAATCCTCTGGCACAACCTCGTCCTCTAGTGCCAGTACTGTTCCAGCATCAGCTCCTGTCCCGTATACCTCGGGGTAATCCTCCTCTGCTGTACCTGGGGACATAATCCGGATCCAGGTCCTCAAGGGACATAGCAAGGTATAAGAAACACTCAAGCCAAATAAAATACAATAAATAAAAATAGATCCTCAGGGTAAGCTATGTAACTAGCTAAGTAAAATGCAAATGAGAGCATCACTAGTACTCAGGCCGAAACCACTAAAGGCTCTGTGTCGAGGAGCCTGTAGCAGCAAGTAGTCTCCAGTAGTATAGTATATATATACATAATCAGCCTGTAGCAGCAAGTAGTCTCCAGTAGTATAGTATATATATACATAATCAGCCTCACCCAATGTAACCTCATGTATCATGTCCACAATATCTCATGTCCATAACACAAAAGATCATGACCTCTAGCTAGTACAACGAGTCATAGTGTTATCTCTATATATACAAGTCTCATATTACGAATCCTGTAAGCCTATACAGAATTACCATGAATAACTTGTGGTGCCCCGTTCCCCCTATTCGGGGAGCGCGGCTAAGAAATACAAGACGGTATCGTTCGATCGGGATAGATTGAATCAATGACTCATCCTCGTTATGGATTTGTCTCTTCGGAATCGATTTCCATATTCAGTGGACCGTGCCCCCAGGATCGACTTAGCGGCAGAGTCAGAAGGGACCTCTCTGCTGCATTCTTTTGTTGCCTAGTTTTTGCTGTCGCTTGTTGCTTTCGTGCCTTGAGTTTATTTTCAGATTTGCTTGGGTTTTCTTGAACGGTTTCGATGGATTTTATTGCTTTCGTTCGCAGGACTACACTTAAATTCTGATAACTGAAAGAGAGAAAGAAGTACTGATCAGCTGTTCGTGGTAATGCAGGTGATCCAGCAGTAGGCGCCGCTCGAACGAACTCCTAAAGCATTTATTTCCTTCTTCCTTCCAACTACTAAAGTGAGTGGCTACCATCCCGATTAGCTAGCCCTTCTTGCTAGTCTTCACATCTGAATCTTGTATTCGTGCTTGCCCCGATCAAACGATACAAAATAAATAACTAAAAGATATCAAGATAATAAGGGAATAGACTTGGATCAACATGCTTGTCAATGAAACTTGTGAACGGTTACTTACTTACATGCTTGCTCGTTTGAATTGTTCATCATATGCATAATTACAAGTTAGAATACATATTTCTTCTTAAATTTGTGCTATGCATATAACTCTTCTTGAATGCCATAAACTGAATAGGAAGGCTATGCAAAAGTAAATCTTGCCCTGTACTGCCCTGCTCCTGATATGCCCTGATTTGCCTCGATTGCTAACTTAGTGTACTGCGTTGATCACGGACAACTTGTGCACAAGGTCTTAGTTCCTGCGGACGGTCGCTGGGGCACCGGCACCGATCCGATCCGGACGAAACTCATGATAGTCGCCTGCTATAGGACGGAATGCCCTGGGACGCCCTGAATATGCGTCGCACGACATTTCGTACTGAGACTAGCCCATCCATTATGGCAACGTGCCAGTGATCCCCTCGTATATTTAAACATGTTGCTACTAACTTGTGTCTTCTTGGCAGGGAAGGCAAGGTAAGTATTATGCAGGTGGTTCAGACGGGCAGGTGAATGTCACCGAACGGTGGCGAGTTACTTCAATGATTTAAATATCTATTTCTTGCTGTAAAATGAACTAAGGCAAGATAGAAACCCACAACAAATATGCATGATTCATTAAAATAACATGTTGATTGGTATAGTTGGGTTAGCTTGCCTTCACCAGTACGTTTTGATGTACTGACCCTCGTTGAAACAGGTTCCCCACGCTAAGGAGAACCAAGCGAGGAGCAGAAGATAAATTGTCACGCCCCAGTCCCAGAATACGTAGGACTAGGTCACGTAACCATGCCAGCTGGCCCGTATATATGGCAACTCCAATATATGGAAACCATATATACGTACGTACGCTGTATAATGAACAATAATTCATAAGTGGTAAAACTAATTACAAGTCACAGGATTATATCTAAATCTCATCCACAGAAATCACATAAAGATAACCAATAACCATGTAAATAGATCTTAATACAGATATCTAAGAATGACAGTCAGATAAAAATAAATCTACTGCCGAAATAGAATATAAAAAGGAACCAGATACACACCATAGAGAACAACATCTGACAATCACGAGGCTCGAAGAGAAGACCTCCTCGGAAAATAAATAGCCTGTCCGGATCTGTGCTCCTGCGAGTATTCAAGAACAAATACACCTGGCAGGGGACCAGGTCCTCAGAGGGACATAGCAAGATACATAAAAATGACATGCCATAAAGTAAATACTGAATAAATAAAGGGGTGTGCTAACCATCTAAGTGAATACAATTTAAAGACCTTGTAGTACGCATGGGAATGTGTGGCTAGACATATGCTGACATAATTCACCAATCGTCGGGACTGGCTAGTATATGTGTCATATGCCCCCGACTCAGGGAACTCTGCAATCGTCCATCTCCGAGGAGCATGGATCGAAGGATAAAGACTCAATGAAGGGGGTGTCCCATACGCCTACTAGATGTCTTCCCCGCCCAATATAGATGTACAAGTCGTGAAAATGATGTGGACACCTCCTACTATGATGCAAGTCTCAATAAAATAAACAACTGAGCTAAATACCGCTACACGTGTGCTCACACTGATGGCCAGTCGCGCATGAGGCACGCGTCCCTACATGTACTCACTCTGTGACGTGTAATGATACGTGTCAAGGTCTGAGAAGTTATATCAATAACTTCACAACTTTAGGTGGGTCTACTAGACACTAGGTCAGACACAAGTCCTAACGTCAACGCCATCGTTGACTGCACCCGAGTTTCTCGGACGCGCACATTTATATAATATTAAATAAATAGACATATAACTAACAATAACTGAATTTAAACAGTACAACAAGGCAAGGTATACTTGCCTGGCAAGAGAGCTGCAAAATATAACGTCCAGATGTCAAGTGCCAAAAGTCAGAAACTATGGCCTCAGAATAAATATCTCCGGATACTGAAATAAACATCACTAACAGTCTCAAAAAATATCAAATAGCTAGAAATGCCTGTCCTTAAGTCCAATTTGGATACAGGGGCAAAAATGACAGTTTCCGGTCAAAGCGGGGTCCACATGTGGGCCCACTTTGCACCGAAAAACATGTCAGGGTCAAAGGTCTCCAAATTCGCCAAACTTAGTGTCCACAAGTCCAGAACGTCGATACGAACCCAACGGAACTTCCAGAATTGGATTCCGGTGAGCCGATCACAAAATCGCCCGTTAAGTGGAGCCGGTGGGGCCCACGATACGCGATTTTGTCAACGTTCTCAGAATCGAACCAAACTTGGCTCATAGGACCAGCGTATTGCTACGAGTCCGATGGCGCAAGTTTCGTCTCGATCCGACGTGTGTACACAAAGTTGCAGCGTGTTCCAGAACTGACGGATACGGGGCGGTGTCGGCGGATACGCGTTGATTTCGGTGTGCACGCACATCCAAATCAACTTCTCCGAATTCCTATACGTCCGTATCAACGTCGCGCACGTTTTGGTAAAGTCCGCGTGCGACCAAGTCGTCCCGTTTGGCGGGGCGTACCCAGTTCCGGGGTGAATCGGGTCGTTGTTTTTCCTGTTTTTGGATCGCGTACTGCGATCGCCACAGGACGCGATGCTCCGAGCGGGTTGCACGGGCACCGAGATGGTTACACAGTCTACACGACGCAAATGACGAAATTGAAATCGAAATTACGAGGAGAGAGATATCGTTACCTGAACAGGGCTCCAGAAACCTGCGTTTCTCGTGTCCGACACGTGTCCGACACGTGTCGGGGTGCTGTCCACCCTATGGCTAGGGTTCTGGTTCGCCGGAGAGAGAGTCGGAGGAGGCTGCGTGTCAGGGAAGGCCGGCGAGGGGCTGAGGTGGCGCTGGCCGGAGGCGACGGCGTCGAGCACGGCGGCCAGAGGCGGCGTCGGCCGACCAGAGGCAGCCGGAGGGAGGCTACTGTGGGCTGGAGAGGGAAAGAGGGAGGAGAGGGCGGCGCTGGCGAGACGGGGCACGGCGAGGCTGGCGGAGGCGGCCGCCGCGGGGGAGGGCGGAGCTGCTCTGGCGGCCCGCGGGACGCACAGGCGGGGAGGGAGGAGGAGTGAGGGAGCGGGGAGGGAGAGAGGGAGCGGGGAGGGATCGGCTCCGCCGCGGCCGGGGGCTCCGGCGGCGGGGCTCGACGCCGGCCGAGGGGGGGGTGGCTGCGGCCAGAGTCGGGGGGAGAAAAGGGTTTTTTTCTGATTTTTATTTTTTATTTTCATTTCTTTTCTTTTTATAAAGAATAATATTAATATTATAACAAAAATATCTTGAGATATTTTGAGATATTACCGGGATATTTTCGGGATCTTTCCGGGATCTTTTCGGGTGAGTCCCGACTCCAAATGGACGGTGCCGATTCACCGGCCAATGAGGGGGTGACACCTCGTACTGCAATTTGCAGGAAAGTCCCTGTAGTTTCATAAATTGCGTAAAAGTCCTATTTTGGAAAATTGTGCAATTTACGAAATTGTCTGGAAAAATACCCGATTCCTGAAAATTCTAAAATTCACAGAATTGAGGGAAATTGCTATGTGAGGGTCCCGGGGAAATGGGGGTGAGTCTGGGCAGAGACTGGGCCTGATTTCTGGGTGATACGGCCATCGTATTTATTAATTAATAAATATTGCTCACGGTGTTCTCTAATTATTTAGAGGCAGTTAGGGTCATAATTTTTCTACGGTGTCAATACACTAAATGTAGTATACTCAGTGTAGAAAATTAACGTATTTTTGTTTGGCCAAAACAGGTGTATGTTGGGCCTCAAATCTCTATTGGTACAGAGGTGGGTAAAGAGCAAGAAATTAAATAGGAAATAATTATGGACTTTTGTAACGATAGTTGTGCGTCTCAAACGAGGCTCAAAATAAAGCATCTGGGAGTTGCACAAAATTCAGAAAAATAGTCTGGTATGTCTAGGACAGGTATGTGAACTTTGTTCGGGGATAACAGTCAAGGTAAAGCTCCAAATAATTAGGTGACGGACAGGTGCACAAGTCAACAGGATATATAGGAAAAATAAATTAAAATATTGCCATAAATCCTAAATTGTTAAAATAATCCTAAAAATACTAAAATCTGGTCGAGGGGGTTTATAATCTACCCAACTTATAAAAATTTTGTCCTCAAAATTAAAACTAAGCCACGGTAGAAGTCAAAGACGGCAATAGATATAATTTAATAAAGTAATTTATATCTTGGTTTACGAATAGGTTCGGAAAACGTTTACGCATGTCGTCCACACGCTCCAAGTAGATTCTCCTGGCGCACCGAGCTTCTATGTCACGCGGACCAAGGGAAATAGACTGATTTCTCAATACCATTTCTCGATGATCAAGGATTTCTACGGGCTGCTCCTGATACGACAAGCTCGACCTAATGGTGATCTCCGAATGGTTGAGAACCTGACTGCTGTCTGTCACATATCGCCTGAGTTGCGACACGTGGACTACAGCAAGTACTCCTTCAAGTGAAGGTGGTAGCGCAAGTTGATTTGCCACTACTCCCACTCTTTCTGGCACGTCAATGGTCCAATATACCTTGGCCTTAATCTTGCTGCGTTCTCCGAATCGAATGGTGCCTCTAGTGAGTGGTATCCTCAAGAAGACATGATTGTCTATTTTGAATTCCAAGGGACGATGATGACGGTCTGCCCACTACTCCTGTCTGTCTTGCACTGCTTGCAAGCGTCCTCGTATTTTACTTAACTGTCTCTACGGCGTTGACCACCAACTCTGGTCACGCGAATCCTTGTCTAGTAAAATGCTGATTGGTATGCCGTGCAATCTTAGAATTTGCCTCATATAAGTAATGTCTTCATATCTTCAGAGTAATTACGATGGTTGCAAGTTCCAACTTCTTCTCATGTACTCATAATTGTCTAGATGCATCTGTCATTACCTTGTCATCATGTATTAATACGCATCCCAACTTTTTCCTGATGCGTCTGTAGATCACATAACCGCCTGATCTGGATGGAATAGTCAATACGGGTGTTGTGGTCAGTCGCTTCTTCAACTCCTCGAAAGTGGCTTGACACTCGTTGGTCCATAGGAATTCTTAATCCTAATAAGTCAACCTAGTCACAGGTGCTGCTATCCTTTCAGGAGTCAATCAATTGTTTATCCAGGTGAAATTCATTTAGACTCCTGTCAGCAAAATGATACATCCTTTTTCGTAATACTTGAGTTCTGAATCTTGCTCCAAGTTACGAGGCAAAAATTTCATGCTGCCATAGTGATGCACGTACCAGGAATGTAAGTAGGTAGTGAAGGTCATCTAAAGGTAGCACAGTTTTAAAACTGCAATCTATTCTACTAATAGGGTTTGGTAATTACCCAAGAAACAAATAAAAATGGCTACAGAAACAATATACTTTCATATTTGTACTAAGCACGAGGTTTCGTCTTTCCGAAATAAGGGAATACTGAAAACAATAATCAAGAGTTCAAGGGGAAGGTAATAGATTAGAAATGTGGGGATCAAGGCGTTTAAAGAATTCAATGGGGTTTGTCAAAGCAGTTGTGGATTGAAATATTATTCTGGTAATCCCTATTCACATATTCATATTAGCCCAGCTAGGTAACTGATACAATATGCTCAGACATATCTAGAGGGCAAGTACATCTGTCTACTAATCACTATATATCTCAATCCACCTAAAGTAGTTATGCGAAGGGCGAATTAAAATGCACTAAGGTTGATCAGACCGTAATACACTGATTCTGAATAGACAATTGTATTAGTGGAGTGGATCAGGCCCCAATAACACATGTGTCATGAACAAGCTCGATAAGGAATAAGCTTGCAAAACTAGGCTATAATAGCAGTATGAGTCAAGGTAGTATAGTAAATATAAGTATGCTAGATTATGATACGAGAAATTATAAAATAATTCAAATTCACAAAAAGACAAGACTCTACAATCTCTACAGTTATTACTCTAATTCCTTGTCTAAGTCGCTAGTTGACCTAAAAGTGGTATGGCCTTCTAAGTTCTATAATCTTAATATACATTATAGGTTGTCCGTATAAAATAAAGATTAAGGTAGTCTGCGTAAAGTAGGGATATCAGAGCCGTTCGCGTAAAAGTTTGTGCGTAACAGTCTGCGTAAAAGTCTGGTGAAAGTCTGAGCGTAAAAGTTTTGCGTTAAAATCTGCGCAAAAATTAGCGTGCGTAAGGTTTGTAATAAGTCTGCCTGCGTGAAGTCTAGCACACGTTGCAGCGTAAAGTTGTACGAGAACTCATGAGTTTGTCAGTCGAATTAATGAATCCTAACACCTGACAAAAGTACTTGTACAACGACCGAGTGGACGGTTTGATGATGAAGTTGCACGGGGAACCAGGTTGTCGTTTAGGGACTGATTGGATACTAGTCATAAACGCTTGAGATGAGACAAAATTAGATGTCCTGTCAGAAAGCTGTTTCTCTTTTGCACAGGGCTCGAGGCGTATCTCTGCACGAGATTTGGTCATGCCTGGGGAAAGCTAAGGCTGTAACAAATACGCTCACATCCTATCCTTAGGTTACGCCTAATCAGGTTACTCTACGCTGGTTATCTAATATTCAAGAATCATCAAGTTTACGCAGGGCATTTATCTACGTTGCTTGCATGACGCAGGATAAGGAAGACTAAGGGACCGAGGGTAGCAGTTGTCATGACTGCGGCGTAAAGGAGATAATCTTTTGCATAATTTGGCTTTTATGCCAATAGGAAAGTCATTTGGTTTTTACGCCAACTGGGTAGTTGTTTTGGGTCCTATGCCGACAACGGTCAAATGGGTTTTACGCCAACAAGGGTAAAAGGTTTCTGGCGTAAAACTCTGGTTATCCAAACATAGGTTGAGGTTTAGTCTTAGTATTCCACTTTAGATTTCTATTGGATCCTCAAGACTAGGGTCAATACTGTGGTCAATTCTCTAACTAATCCTAGTAGTGTTTATACTACTCTCAAGTCATACAAAAATACGTCAAGGGATGATGGTAAGTTAATCTATAGGTAGTGATGCTAGGGTTTATTAGGTAGTAGGGAAGACTAGGGTTCATTAGGTAGTCTGAACTTAATGATACGTCCATGCCCTAGTTGTGTTATTAATAGGAATAATACTCTAATTATTATCCTATCAACAGGGATTCCTATATTCTAGCAGGGGCTATACTTAAGGAATTATCAGGGAAGCACATGAATTAAGCAGGATGCAATTTTGTAAGTAGGACAGACTGGAAGGAAGATAAGTCATAGTCAATTGGATGAGATCCTATCTTCTAATCCTAGGTGCAGGCTTGCTCGGTACAGTAACGTAACCGAGACAATATGCTATGAGACGCAGGCTTGCTCGGTACAGTAACGTAACCGAGACAATATGCTCTCGACCTGCATGGGCCACCACTAAAAACATTGTCACGCCCCAGTCCCAGAATACGTAGGACTAGGTCACGTAACCATGCCAGCTGGCCCGTATATATGGCAACTCCAATATATGGAAACCATATATACGTGCGTACGCTGTATAATGAACAATAATTCATAAGTGGTAAAACTAATTACAAGTCACAGGGTTATATCTAAATCTCATCCACAGAAATCACATAAAGATAACCAATAACCATGTAAATAGATCTCAATACAGATATCTAAGAATGACAGTCAGATGAAAACAAATCTACTGCCGAAATAGAATATAAAAAGGAACCAGATACACACCATAGAGAACAACATCTGACAATCACGAGGCTCGAAGAGAAGACCTCCTCGGAAAATAAGTAGCCTGTCCGGATCTATGCTCCTGCGAGTATTCAAGAACAAATACACCTGGCAGGGGACCAGGTCCTCAGAGGGACATAGCAAGATACATAAAAATGATATGCCATAAAGTAAATACTGAATAAATAAAGGGGTGTGCTAACCATCTAAGTGAATGCAATTTAAAGATCTTGTAGTACGCATGGGAATGTGTGGCTAGACATATGCTGACGTAATTCACCAATCGTCGCGACTGGCTAGTATATGTGTCATATGCCCCCGACTCAGGGAACTCTGCAATCGTCCATCTCCGAGGAGCATGGATCGAAGGATAAAGACTCAATGAAGGGGGTGTCCCATACGCCTACTAGATGTCTTCTCCGCCCAATATAGATGTACAAGTCGTGAAAACGACGTGGACACCTCCTACTATGATGCAAGTCTCAATAAAATAAACAACTGAGCTAAATACCGCTACACGTGTTGCTCACACTGATGGCCAGTCGCGCATGAGGCACGCGTCCCTACATGTACTCACTCTGTGACGTGTAATGATACGTGTCAAGGCCTGAGAAGTTATATCAATAACTTCACAACTTTAGGTGGGTCTACTAGACACTAGGTCAGACACAAGTCCTAACGTCAACGCCATCGTTGACTGCACCCGAGTTTTCTCGGACGCGCACATTTATATAATATTAAATAAATAGACATGTAACTAACAATAACTAAATTTAAACAGTACAACAAGGCAAGGTATACTTGCCTGGCAAGAGAGCTGCAAAATATAACGTCCAGATGTCAAGTGCCAAAAGTCAGAAACTATGGCCTCAGAATAAATGTCTCCGGATGCTGAAATAAATATCACTAACAGTCTCAGAAAATATCAAATAGCTAGAAATGCCTGTCCTTAAGTCTAATTTGGACACAGGGGCAAAAATGACAGTTTTCGGTCAAAGCGGGGTCCACATGTGGGCCCACTTTGCACCGAAAAACGTGTCAGGGTCAAAGGTCTCCAAATTCGTCAAACTTAGTGTCCACAAGTCCAGAACGTCGATACGAACCCAACGAAACTTCCAGAATTGGATTCCGGTGAGCCGATCACAAAATCGCCCGTTAAGTAGAGCCGGTGGGGCCCACGATACGCGATTTTGTCAACGTTCTCAGAATCGAACCAAACTTGGCTCACAGGACCAGCGTATTGCTACGAGTCCGATGGCGCAAGTTTCGTCTCGATCCGACGTGTGTACACAAAGTTGCAGCGTGTTCCAGAACTGACGGATACGGGGCGGTGTCGGCGGATACGCGTTGATTCCGGTGTGCACGCACATCCAAATCAACTTCTCCGAATTCCTACACGTCCGTATCAACGTCGCGCACGTTTTGGTAAAGACCGCGTGCGACCAAGTCATCCCGTTTGGCGGGCGTACCCAGTTCCGGGGTGAATCGGGTCGTTATTTTTCCTGTTTTTGGATCGCGTGCTGCGATCGCCACAGGACGCGATGCTCCGAGCGGGTTGCACGGGCACCGAGATGGTTACACAGTCTACACGACGCAACTGACAAAATTGAAATCAAAATTACGAGGAGAGAGATATCGTTACCTGAACAGGGCTCCAGAAACCTGTGTTTCTCGTGTCCGACACGTGTCCGACACGTGTCGGGGTGCTGTCCACCCAAGGGCTAGGGTTCTGGTTCGCCGGAGAGAGAGTCGGAGGAGGCTGCGTGTCAGGGAAGGCCGGCGAGGGGCTGAGGTGGCGCTGGCCGGAGGCGGCGGCGTCGAGCACGGCGGCCAGAGGCGGCGTCGGCCGACCAGAGGCAGCCGGAGGGAGGCTACTGTGGGCTGGGGAGGGAAAGAGGGAGGAGAGGGCGGCGCTGGCGAGGCGGGGCACGGCGAGGCTGGCGGAGGCGGCTGCCGCGGGGGAGGGCGGAGCTGCTCCGGCGGCCCGCGGGACGCACAGGCGGGGAGGGAGGAGGAGTGAGGGAGCGGGGAGGGAGAGAGGGAGCGGGGAGGGATCGGCTCCGCCGCGGCCGGGGGCTCCGGCGGCGGGGCTCGGCGCCGGCCGAGGGGGGGGTGGCTGCGGCCAGAGTCGGGGGGGGGAAAGGGTTTTTTTCTGATTTTTATTTTTTATTTTCATTTCTTTTCTTTTTATAAAGAATAATATTAATATTATAACAAAAATATCTTGAGATATTTTGAGATATTACCGGGATATTTTCGGGATCTTTTCGGGATCTTTTCGGGTGAGTCCCGACTCCAAATGGACGGTGCCGGTTCACCGACCAATGAGGGGGTGACACCTCGCACTGCAATTTGCAGGAAAGTCCCTGTAGTTTCATAAATTGCGTAAAAGTCCTATTTTGGGAAATTGTGCAATTTACAAAATTGTCTGGAAAAATACCCGATTTTTGAAAATTCTAAAATTCACAGAATTGAGGGAAATTGCTATGTGAGGGTCCCGGGGAAATGGGGGTGAGTCTGGGCAGAGACTGGGCCTGATTTCTGGGTGATACGGCCATCGTATTTATTAATTAATAAATACTGCGCACGGTGTTCTCTAATTATTTAGAGGCAGTTAAGGTCATAATTTTTCTACGGTGTCAATACACTAAATGTAGTATACTCAGTGTAGAAAATTAACGTATTTTTGTTTGGCCAAAACAGGTGTATGTTGGGCCTCAAATCTCTATTGGTACAGAGGTGGATAAAGAGCAGGAAATTAAATAGGAAATAATTACGGACTTTTGTAACGATAGTTGTGCGTCTCAAACGAGGCTCAAAATAAAGCATCTGGGAGTTGCACAAAATTCAAAAAAATAGTCTGGTATGTCTAGGACAGGTATGTGAACTTTGTTCAGAGATAACAGTCAAGGTAAAGCTCCAAATAATTAGGTGACGGACAGGTGCACAAGTCAACAGGATATGTAGGAAAAATAAATTAAAATATTACCATAAATCCTAAATTGTTAAAATAATCCTAAAAATACTGAAATCTGGTCGAGGGGGTTTACACAAATTCTCCAATCCAGTCCAGCTGTAGGCATGCCTCGACCGTGCCAACCTTTTGAAGCATTTTGAAGATAGAAGCTAGCAGCCAAGCAATCATGCAGCTTCGTGGCAAAGCAGTCGTTCCGACCCAAGGTCTTATATTTTGAGTTATAGTAAAGGATGTAATGTACAGGACTGCTATCTCATTTTGTGTCAACACTTTTGTAAGCCCATAGAGGCAAAATCCTATGACTCAGTTCAAGGAGTTTGTAATAGATGTTCATATTATCAATAAAAAGAGAACTTTTCCATGCTTCAAATCTGTGTTCATTTAATCTACGTACTCTGAATATGTGCTCGCTATGCGAAAACAAAATACTTAGCCTTGTGCGGTGCGTAACCTAGGCCCGCACGGCGGTCACGCCCGGGGGACGACTATCGATTCCACAGAATCGGGGCGTGACATGTTGGTATCAGAGCACAGCTTCAAAGTTCCTTTGATTCTTGAACTAGAAAAGTTCCCTTAGCGATAAAATTTCTGTGCGAACTCCTGAACTCGTTAAGTCCAAAATGAGATACGTTCATGCAATAAGTCCATAATACCTTATGATCCTGATGTAATTTACCTTCTTTCCAAGGAACGACGCAAGCGCAACCATCAGCGCTAGCACCAGGCGAGACACAGGCTCAAGAGAGCAGCTCCGGCACATCAGCTAGCTCTCGAAGCCAACGGGAGATGTCTCGAGCAGACCCGCTTCAACAAGTGATGCAAATGTTAGAAGCACAACGACAGAGAGATGATGCCCGCCAAGCCAAGTTCAAGAGCAACCTAGAGGCCCGGCTCTCAGTCCAACAAAGGCAGGTAGATACCCTGCAGCAGCTTGTTCAGACTATGGCCTCCAACCAGTCCGCAGCGACTCCGGTGGAACAACCAATCCTTGAAGTAGAGACTCCGCTAGTGCCAAGGACGAGGGAAGTGACTGCCTTCACCTTTGGTAACTTCAAGAAGGTCTGCAACACGCCATTTAATAGGACTGAGGACCCGATCGTGGCCCTAGATTGGCTCGCCGAGCTTGAAGATCATTTTTCTCTCCTAGAAGTGCCGGAAGACAAGCGCGTCACCTGTGCCCAACTACTGCTTCGCCTCAATACGCACGACTGGTGGGACGTGCATCGACGATCTCTTCAACTTGGCCATGGAGAGGAGGCGATCGCGTGGACGACTTTTTGTGCCGCGTTTGAGGAGGAGTTTATACCCCCGCCTGTACGCCGTCAGCGAGAAAATGAGTTTGTACAGCTACGGCAGGGCAGCATGACGGTTAAGCAATACTATGCAGAATTCAACAAACTGGCCAAATTTGCTAGTGCCTATCTACCGGATGCAGCGAGTCGTGCCAGACGATTCGAGGGAGGGCTACGTCCTGGCATCCACGGGCACGTAGTCGTTCCGCAGTATCAGACGATGAGGGAAGTCTTAAACCATGCCCTCTCCCTCGAACCGTAGTATCCTCACGTTGCTGCCGGCGCTGTGCAAACTTCCAATCACAAACGCCAAGGCAACGATAGAGGAAACAACGCTGCAAAGCGTCCAAATAACGGCGTAAACAGCGTGGAGACACCAACAAGACCTGCAACTTTTGCAGGAAGCCAGGGCATATCGAAAAAGATTGTCGCCGCAAGCTTGGGACTTGCCTCCGTTACGGCGATCCAACCCACCAGATTAGCAGCTGTTCGCTCTCTCCACCTCAACAATAAACTCAGGCGCCTGCACCTCAGGCCAACCGAGCTACGCCTCAGCAAGGGCGTAATCAAGCTCAAGGACGGGTTTATACCATGACACGGAAAGAAGCTCTAGCTTCGGATACCGTCGTGTCAGGTACTTTGCTTTTCAATAATATACCTGCTCGTGTTCTATTTGATTCAGGTGCAACGCATAGTTTTATTTCCACAAATTTTGCCGTGGAGAACAATATAAAAATGACTCCGTTGCACCTAGATTTAAGTGTTAGCACCCCCTCCGGTATGAAAATACATGTTCGTTCAGTCTGCCAAGGTGGTTACATCTGTATTGGAGAAAAGAAGCTGTCGCTCGATGTCTTAGTTCTAGACGTTCGGGATTATGATATCATTTTGGGAATGGATTGGCTCGGCGCGTGCGCGGCAACTATTGAATGTGCAGAAAAGCGAGTCGTTTTCCGTCTGCCCGGAGAAGCCGTGTTCTGTTACACCAGTAGTCCAGCAACGGATGCGACCAGGGCCTGCATGGTAATTTTGGCAAAATCTGCTCGGCGAATGCTCTACACAGGCTGCGAGGGATTTTTAGCGTCGGTTCGGGACACACGGCAGGACTACGCAAACGTCGAGTCTACTTCCGTTGAGGCGGAGTTCCCCGATGTGTTTCCGAGCGAGCTACCCGACATGCGGCCAGACCGAGAGATTGAATTCACTATCGACACATTTCCAAATACACAGCCTATCTCTAAGCCTCCGTACAGAATGGCCCCTGCAGAACTGAGGGAATTGAAATGCCAGCTTCAGGGATTACTTGATCGTGGGTTTATCCGTCCGAGCGTATCTCCTTGGGGTGCGCCTGTGCTCTTCGTGAAGAAGAAGGACGGAACTCTACGCCTCTGTATAGACTACAGGGAATTGAACAAAGTCACAATCAGAAATAAAAATCCTCTGCCATGGATAGACGACTTGTTTGATCAGCTACAGGGGCAGCAGTATTTTCTAAGGTCGATCTTCGCTCAGGTTACCACCAGCTGAAGATTAAGCCCGAAACACGCCAAAGACTGCCTTTTGAACCCGATACGGACATTACGAGTTCTCAGTGATGCCGTTTGGACTGATAAATGCACCTGCCGCATTCATGGATTTGATGAACTGGGTATTTCGTCCTTTCATCGATAAATTCGTGATGGTTTTTATCGATGACATCTTGGTGTACTCGAAGACTAGGGATGAGCACGCAGGACACCTGTGGATGGTGCTGCAAACCCTTCGAGACAACAAGTTGTATGCAAAATTAAGTAAATGTGACTTTTGGCTAGACAGTATCTCGTTTTTGGGAAATATCATCTCCTCGAAAGGCATTTTATTTTATCCGAAGAAGGTAGAAGCCATTATGCAGTGGAAACGACCGGAGTCAGCTAGCGATATCCGAAGTTTTCTTGGACTGGCAGGCTACTACCGCAGGTTTATACAGAATTTTGCTAGAATTGCTTCGCCCTTGACTCAGCTCACACGGAAGGGCGCGAAGTTTACTTGGATGGACGACTGTGAAACTTCGTTTACGCAGTTAAAGCAGCGCCTCGTCTCTGCACCAATTCTCACTTTGCCGAACGGACCGGATGATTTTAAGATATACAGTGATGCATCAGGTAAGGGATTAGGATGTGTCCTGATGCAACGAGATAAAGTGGTAGCCTATGCGTCGAGGCAGTTAAAGCCTCACGAGAAGAACTATCCGACTCATGATTTAGAATTGGCTGCGGTAGTGTTTGCGTTGAAGCTGTGGCGCCACTACCTTTATGGCGTGCCGTGTGAAATCTATACGGACCATAAGAGCTTGAAATACCTGTACACTCAAAAGGATTTGAATCTTCGGCAGCGACGATGGCTTGAACTCCTAAGCGACTTCGATTTCACGATCAGATACACGCCTGGAAAGGGAAACGTAGTAGCTGACGCATTGAGTCGAGTGTTTGTAGGGAGTTTGGCTATTGATGATAGGCTGCGCCGAGATCTTGAATCACTGGGCATTACACTGAAAATAAGATATAAGAAGTGGGCGCAAGTAGCACAACTGCGCCTCGAACCTGACTTGTTACATAAAGTGAAGGCCGCTCAGAAGGACGACCCGTTCCTGCAAAAGATTCATGCCCTTATCTCAGCAGGAAAGGCGTCCGACTTTGCGGTAGGCACCGACGGTATGCTCCGAGTGAAGGGAAGACTGTGCGTTCCGAACGATGCGGCCCTCAGAAAAGAGATACTCACGGAGGCCACTAATGGGTGAGTTTGATGTGTTGGTGATTACAAGTTTGCCCCTCCTCTTCCCTAATTTGAATTTGAAAACTAAAGGGAAAGGAATCAATTGGTTATAGAGAAAATCTAATTTGTTAGGAGAAAATATTCTATCCATGAATAAAGGGTATAATTATTTCTAAACTAAACCAATAAATTAATATAACTAATATTTCTAGAAGAAAAAGATAAGTTAACAAAAATACCCCTAATCAAGGTTTAGATAGTTACAGACGTGGATTCTTTTTACACGAATTGTGCTACTCTCATCAAGCGCATACAAATCGACCTATTGTTTGATAAAAACTAAATTTTAAGCAAATAGTTATGGTCACTCGAAGGCTGCTCTACGACATACGTTATTTTTTTACAGTAGCGCTAAGGGAACAAAGTCTACATTAGGACTATCAAAATTTTGACAGTTCCTAATTTAAAACTACTGGACTCTTAGGATTGTCAAAAAAATTGACAGTCCTAACAATAGTCAAGACTCAAAAAATTTGACTGCCTTATGATACTTAAGATTTTTAATCCTATGTTACACTTTTCTCTGTATTATTAGACTGTCAAATTTTTTGACAGCCCTATATAAAGTTAGGTCTGTCACATTTTTTTGACATTCCTAACTTTATAGGGCACTGTCAACAAATTTTATAGAACATCATCGTCCCCGTCATGACTGTGCGTGAATTTCAGAAGTTCAAAACCCTAGAATGGATTTGAAACTTCAGAAATTCCTCTCTAAACGAATCATAAACTATATTTTAGTCCCTAGAAGATGAAATATATGCATGAAAACAAAATCCTAACATATATGAAAAGGAAAAAAATAAAATAAAATTTGGCTTTTATACTCTTTAGTGGACTATTTTTAAGTAAAATAAACTTATAATTGTATCAAATATTTTTTGGCTAGTTCCGAATTTGATATGGTGTCCCGATAAATTTGTTTTTTAAACAAAAAATTTACTGTATCGATAAATTTTTTATAATAATTAAATACAGCGATAGAAGTTCGATAAATTTATAAATTGCAATAGGAATCGCCAGTTTGGCTGGCAAAAATTTAAAAAACTGAATTTTTGCCAACCCAGTTGGCGACCAAAATTCGACATGTATTAAAAACAAAAATTCAAAATTTTGCCAACGGAGTTGGCTAAAATCCGAAAAAAAATTAAAAAAATTTAAAAATTTTTATAAAAAATTAAAAAATTTAAAAAAAAAATCAAATTTTTTGCCAACTCTGTTGGCGAAAATAGGAAAAAATTAGGTTTTTTTTTGTTGTTGGTTCGATTCGGTTTAGCCCTAGTTATTTGATTTTTTGTTGGCACATTTGGTTTTGCTTGGTTCACTTATTTTTTGTTTGGTTTTTGCTTGGTTCACTTAATTTTTGTTTGATTTTTGGCTGCTATGCAACGAGGACGACTCCTCCGAACCCTCCCTTATTTATTCCAGGAGATTATCCTCAAGGTCTTGTTGCACAACGACAAGCACACCCCCTTAGGAAGTATACCACAGTTTGGTATCAAGATGATAGTCTGCCACTGCAAGATGACGATGTCCCTTCTCAGGCGACGGCTGGTGCGACGACTTCTCAGTGGGATGGTGCGGGCACTTCTCAATGGGCTAGTGCGAAAGTGCCCTTACCATCCCACTGAGTAGTGCTCGCACCGGCCGTCGCCTGAGAAGTACCCCAGTCAGGCCAATGAGAAAAAAAAATCAACTTTTCTCTATTTTCGCCAACAGAGTTTGCAAAATTTTGACTTTTTTTTTCAAAGTTTTGCCAACTCCGTTGGCGAAATTTTGAAAAAAAATTTCAAATTTTTTTTTATTAATTTTTTTTTTCAAATTTTTTTTTTTTAGTACATGTCGGATTTTCTCCAGCTGGATTGACAAAAATTTAGTTTTTCAAATTTTTGCCAACCCAACTGACGATTCCTATCGTCATTTATAAATTTATCAAACTTCTATCGCTATATTTAATTATTATAAAAAATTTATCGATACAGTAAATTTTCTGTTTTTTAAACACAATGTGAACCAAACATACATATATATATATATATATATATATATATATATATATATATATATATATATATATATACTAGTATATACGCACGTGCGTTGCACGTATTCCATATTACTTGAAAAAAATAATAGTTTATTAAAAGAGCAAACGATAATTTTTTAATTTTATTATAGGTGAAAATATAATAGGCAGGAGCATGAAAGTTGGGAGAAATTAAATGATGGGAATAGGAAATGTTTCTCTTATCTCTTGGGTTCATGTGCCTACTTTGCATGCATTCTTTATTAAGTTTTGTTTTATTCTCCAAACTACCTACTTTGCATACATGCATATCTTTGTTTTATTAACTATCATTTTCCAAGTTGCCTCATGCATGCATACATACATTTAATACGTATTTAATTACTTTTTTTAATTACTTAGATATCCTTATCAACGTTAATACATATTGAAATGTAATTAAGGGTATTTTTGGAATAAAAATTTTTACGGTGAATCTTAGTTTTGACATTATATAGTAGAATATATATATATAACATCCGCACAGTAATAAAAGATGCTTGATTTGTCCAGCTTGCAGATGTTATTTTCATGTCCTAGAAATCGAGGAGAGTGCGACTTATTGACGAGTAAAACTAAGACAGATTATATGACAGATGGATTCTTTTCTCTTTTGATAAAACGTACAAACATAAATATATAAATTTTACTGCTTATTGACTGATGGGAGGGCTATAGCGCTAGGCTCAAGCGCCTATTGCTTATCATTATCATCCCCTTAATTATTACTATATACTTAGGCTGCTGCCTATTTCTTAAGGTCGGCCGGAGGATATAGTAAGCAACCAACAACTCGTGGCCTCGTGGGGAGTGACTTCAAAGTAGGATGGAGAATATAATGTCTAGATCAATGCTCTTCTGATGGGACTTAAGAAACTCAAAGCTGTCAAGCATTCTTTTTGGAATGTTTTGCTTTGTCTATGATCAAATAAGGGATGATACCTGGAGCTACGACCTAGCCGCGTAGGCGTATGTTATCATCTTGCAATTATTTTATTTACAATTAAGTAATGTCCATATACCATTCCTCACTCGGTTGCCCAATCCTTAACATGCATATGCAACATAATCCTTGGATCATTTCCAAGCCTCTTGTGAGTTTTGAAACAAACAAACAAACAAAAATTTGCCAAGGGAATACATTTTTTTCTTAACACACTTCATAGTGGCACAGATATAGTTAAGTGTAAAAAAAAAAAAAAAAAAAAAAAAAATTTAAGGTCCAATGATGCAGTGTCATATCAGTATAGCTATAGCGTTATTGTCACATAGATATGACAAATTCTTATTTAAAATGTATTCTAATTCAAATATCAAATAAATTATAAAGATGACATGACATATAAAAAATATTGTAAAATTAGTTGTCTAGTTCTAGATAACAAACTTGACAATGACTTACCTCCCATCATCAATTATGAACAAAAATATTTATTAAAAATGAAGAAGATGAGAAGAAGTCGTGGAAGTTGGATAAAAGTAATTTTTATTGTCTTCTCAGTACTTTTGCATTGGAGAATACTTTTCTATCTCATTGTCTTTTGTTAATATAATCTTGTCATCAATGAAAGAAATTGTCTTGTGTCTCATACCACCTAAAAATTACAACACATAACAAGACAATATGGTTAGAGATGCTCTTATGGTGTGTTTGGTAGGAGAGAAAAGTGAGACGAAAAAAATTGGAAGAGGAAAAAAGGGAGGAAATAATTTATTTTCTCTTATTTGATATGTAAGAAAAAGTAGAAGAAAAAAAAAGTAGAGAGATTATTTTTTTCCTCGTAGTCTAGAAAATTCAATCATTTCAAAAATGAAACAAAAAGTTGAGCTTATTAACTAACAATTATACTCCAATATTAATTGTATTATTTAAAAATTATTCATGAATAGTAAATAAGTGTTTAAATTGAGAATAAAATTGATAATTTTTTTTTAACTTTTTTTTTTCTACTTTTACTTCTATACAAAACAAATATCTTCTCGAAGCCAAAATATGACCCAAATAAACTACTTCGTGGTCCATGAATGATTGTACAAATGGCAAAAAAAATCAAGTGATTCAATGGGAGTCCAACTTCCCAAACAATCAACACAAATTTAATTTAGAGTTATTTGTATTTACCTCCTCCCCTCCCTATTTACTATTTATAATTCTATTATTCTCACTTTTAATTTTATTAGTAATATCATTCTCATTTAATGTTAAATAATGGAGGATAAATACAAATGACAGTTGCTAAATGCATGAAATGAAAAAGTTGTAGAAATTAATTTAAAAATGATGGATAATAAAATTATAAATAGTAAATAGGAAGAGTAAATACATATGATTGATTAAACTATCAAGAGATAACCAACAGTCCTAATAAAAAAAAGCAAAAAATTTAGAATATGTAAAGAAATAAAATTAAATTAAAAAAAACAAAAAATTTGCTGTACAGAAATTATTTTTAAACAAATTAACTAAAACCAAATAATTTGTCAAAAAATTGAAATCATGAAAGCTTTCGCCATCTCTGATGGCGAAAATATGAAATAATAATTTTTTTTATATTTTTAAATTTTTGCCAACCGAGTTGGCGACAATCTGACAATGGCTTTTTTATTTTTTTGTTTTTGTTTTTTTTTGTTTGGTTTGGTTTGTTTTTTAGGTTTTTTTTGTGTTGATTTTTTAAAAACCAACATACGGGGGAGCAAAATCGATTTTTTTTTTTTTTTTTTTAAGTTGTTGTAGCAATAATTTTTTAAAATAAATTAGAAAAAAAATAAAATTTAACATCCAAAATAAAATATGCTATTAGTGAAGAACCAAAAAAAAAATTCTGCCGTAAAAATATTATGTCTCCCGTCGAGCAGATTTTTAGCGCCCATAACTATTTGTTTTGAAATCGTTTTTCGTCAAACAATAGGTCGATTTGTATATTTTCGATGAGAGTAACACAATTCGTGTAGAAATTTTTTTTATCCAAAACAAGACGCACATGTTACTAGCAAAAATATAAAATTTAAAAGTTTAAAATATCATAACTTTTTACTGAGAGATCGAAACAAGGTCCAGTTGTGCCAAAATGATCGTATCAAAAAGTATTACGGGATAAACCGTTTCATCGTTTGACGGACTTCCAAAAATTTTAGAATCGCAAAAAAATGATGTTTCGACCTCCAAATTTTACTTTTAGTAATTTTATTTTCGATTTTTTTTATTATCTATACTAATTTGTTATTATCTATATTAATATGAATGCTAATTTGTTTGTTATTTGTTTTAGTTAACTGTACTAATTTTTTGAGGTCAAAAATTTAAATAAATTAAATTAGTATTGTGATTAGTACTGTGATTTCAAATATTTCACAAATTGTTTCGTTTTAGTTAATTTATTTAAAAATAATTTCTGTACATCAAATTTTCTGATTAGTATTGTACTACAAATTTCTGACAATATAAAAAATTTTAAAAAGAAATTTAGTATTGTCAAAAAATTAAGAAAACCAAAAAAAAAAAAATTCCAAATTTTTGCCAACTCAGTTGGCAAAATTTTGACAAATATATAAGAAAAAAATTATTATTTCATATTTTCGCCAACCCCAACTTTCGTGATTTCAAAATTTTGACAAATTGTTTCGTTTTAGTTAATTTGTTTAAAAATATTATTTGTACAGCAAATTTTCTGCATTACCAAGAAAATAAACCAACAAAAATAACAAAAAAAAAATAAAACAAAAAATAACAAAAAATACCAACACCAAAAATCAAACCAAATCAAACCGTAAACATAAAACCAAAAATAAACAAAAAAAAAACCATAAAAAATTAACCGAGCATATTTTTGCCAACTCAGTTGGCAAAAATTCAGCTCAAAATTGCCATGTCAACAATAGAGCACTCCTAATTTTTGCCAACTCAGTTGACGATATATATCGTAATTTCAAAATTTTTAAAACTTACATCATTATACTTAAATAATATAAAATTATTATCGGTACAGTAAGTTTTTTGGAAAAAAAAACTACACAGAATTTATTTGGTTGTATAAAAGTCGCCCGATTTTGACTACTTTTGAGATTTCGGAAAGGCGAGTTTCAAATTCGATTTGGATAAAATAGAATTTAGCACTTGAAGGCAAACGTACCAAAGAAACAAGAGCTTTGTTCCGTGGCTAAACATCTAATTTCTTATTAATTAACGTTATCAATTATTAGAAACAACATTTGATAATTAAATATTAACTAAAAAGAAAATCTAATATTTCTTTAATCTTTTAAAAAAAACTCTTAATAAGAATTTGATTTAACATAAACAAATAATTAGTTAAATATAATAGTTAATTACTAGTCCAAGTAATATATTATAATATAATACTTTGAAACTTTATCTCTACTATTATAAAGCGACTTGAAAATGATTCAGAATGAGTTGTCCAAGTCATATGTATATCTTTCACTAAATAAAAAAAATTTCTAACCGCGTATGTACCTTCCTACGTAGTTAAAAATAAAAATAAAAAAATTTCAAGAGGAACTCATGAGTTACAATTTTTTCAAACTCATCAATTACCAATCGTTGGATTATATCACATAATCCTTTGATTGCAAGTTTCTAAAATTTCAAGGACCTTAATAAAAAAAATCCTCCACGTGTCATAATCCTGTTGTGAGTTTCTAATTTGAGTTACTATTTGAGTTTCTGTAGTGGATCTCTAAAAATAAAGTTTAAATCCTTTTAACTACCTTAACATGTAATAAATTTTAAAATATATTTAATATTCAAATTATTTAAACTAAGTATATGATATTATCTAACTAAATACATATCCAAAATTCTAAAAATATATCTATAACAAATTCTAAATAAAATATATTCAAATCATATTTAAAATATTTTAATATAATTTAAAATTTTATCTATTTTTTAATAATATATAGTTATTTCTTGTACGTGTAACGAACGTTACCGTGACTAGTAATAATTGATTATTTAAAAATAAGTAACTAAGATAATATTAGTATTAATTTCTAATAAATTAAATAATTATCTAGGAAGCATGGACATTCAAGAATTTTGGACCGTATCGTTTGACGCATATCGAAAATGTATTAGGCACACTATTGACACTCAAAAATTTGTATCATGGTCGTATCATTGTATCTTTATTGTATCGTATTGTATCCATGTTTGTGCAACATAGATATTAAATATTTTTATAATGCTAGTTAATACTAAACAATTAAGATACTTAATAATTAAAATAAGTAACCAACAATACAAAATACTAATATTATTTGATGATATTATAATTACTTAATAAACTATTTTGTTATTTTATTGTTAATACTTATAGTAAAAACAAGTTAAATAATGAGTATTAATAAATAACTATAAATTTAGTTAGATAATTAATTAATTTTTGTTATATTATAATATATATTTGATATTTTTATATCCTTAGACATCCAAACATGAAAATATAAATTTAATCACTTCCAAACTAACAAATATTGTGTATCTAAATATATTTCTACAATTGTTTTCAAACATGCTAAAATAATTTCTATGCATTTCAAAGAATGTATATTTGGCTTTATATGTATTTCAAAATTTGAAAATATAAATTTGACTTTATATGTAATTAAGAAAATATGTATGCTACTATGTGCTAAATATGAATGTTACACTTAAACATTCCTATGCACTTTCATGTATATGCAAACAGGTCTATATGGTTTTCGAAAGAAGTCTTACTAATATAAATTCTCCAACCTATATTAATTATAAAGACTATGCTATGAGTACAACCAAATGCCTACAATCCTCTTATAACCGTCATGTGATGGTCGTCCATTGGAGGAGAAAGAAGATGTGGGATCTGATGGCTGTCCAGATAATCGTCACGTGAGAGAAACGCCATATGACAGCCGTTCATTGAAGAGAGAGATAGAACCGGATGTGGTCCATATAGCAAGGAGGAAGGGTTGTAAAAGGGTTGTAAGCATTTGGTAGTCAACTTAGCATTATTGTAATTTTAATGTACTTTTGTAGCAATGATCCTGACATAGGAGGAACTCTAGTAGGTGTCGATGTGGAGCTTAGTGCCTGAGAACTGTATGGTCATGTGCTTATGGTTGGTGTGGGGGCTTTTCAGCTTAGATTTTATGCTAAATAATCATTGGAAAAAAATAAAAAAAACATATCTAATACATAACGACTAGGTGATGCACTGAATCCTTGCTAGCTGGCAAGTAAAGAATGTGCTGCAAACATCATCGAGTGTATTGCATCAAGGAGCACTATAGGTAATTAATAAGAGAAATTATTGGATGTGTATATTTTTTTTAGGTCAACTGTTAGATTATTATAAAGATATGTGCATGCACATATCTTCATACAATCTAACATATCTTCATGCAATCTAACGGTTGAAAAAAAAATCAAGTACACTACGTCCGGCCCATACACGATAGCGCCAAGGGAACAAATTAAATATACATTAGGTCTATCAAATTTTTTGACTCTTTTAAATGATTTGTTTGTCCATATGTCCAAACATGGACACCAGATTTCTTGAATATATTTTGAAGCTGCATAGCAAGCATGCAACAAGAAGGAAAATATATTCTCTTTTTCTTTTATTTTTATTTTTATTTTTAAAAGAGTCACTAGTACAAAAATGATTAACAATGAGGATTAAATATGTTTATTGATAATATTTGTCTAGTTGTTTGCGTCAACTTTATCTTGAAAAATCAATCACACTTCAACACGCATCATCTTTATTGGTAAAATTAAATTTTATGCGTCATCTTTATTTAAAAAAAAATGACTTCTACGTGTCATATTTATTTACAAAAGAGATGACTTTTATTATGAAAAATCAATGACAAGTACGTCATCTTTGTTGATAAAAAATGACTTCTACGCATCATCTTTTCCTAAAATAAAAATGACTTAGATGACTTTTATCCGTCATTTAATGTTCTATCCTTTTTATAGTACCCATTTTTCGGTCTGTTTTCTTTAATTTGTATTATATATACAACATCCAATATAACAACATAGAAGAAGAAAAGTAGTCTATAACAATATATAAATCACATCAAGCTAACCAATGACATGAGCCAAAAATAATTCTAAGTGCCTATATTGAATTAAAATAATATTATTTCAGTTAAAAATTATAAACGTAAATGAACAATGTTTCAAATATTTTCTAATGCATCAAATTTTCACAAACAACGGCAATGAAATACTGAGACAAGAAGCTCCAGAGAGACTCCACATATACAAATTGGGCCTCCAAGTGCAGAACATAACGAGTGAGCATGTTGGATCCAAAGAATATATCATATCCAAAGAATAGTTGGCATGTTATCAATATGAGTAAAGAGAGACCGGCTAGCACTCCTCGATGACAATAAACCTACTTAATCACACGTACATTAATTAAACGTGATAATATTATCACTAAACTTTATAAAAAGTAAGTTCTTCATTCAGCCTCATATTTCGAGTTCATTCAGTCTGACTAGTGTGTATAGTGTGACTGGTTTTCAACACATCGGAATAATCTGTTGTATGAAAAATAGAAAAAAAAATAACCCTACTTTTCTCCAACTATTTAGTCCCACATCGGTAAGGGACATTCAAGTTGGGGTGTACATATTATTTTCTTCCATTTGTCACTTTTGGATCTTGCGTGGGTTAGGGGTAAACAGTTTTAGGTTTTGGACCGGTTTAAAAAAAAGTTGGTTCGGTTTACCGTTTTATCCAAAACCAAAAAAATGAATAAGATATTAATATATATAGATATATACTTACAAAAAAATCGAAAATCGAACTGATTTAATTCGGTTCGGTTCGGTTATGGGCCATTTCGGTTCGGTTTCGATTTTGTTTATTCCGAATGCTCAATCCTAGTGTGGGCTATCGTCGTGGGCCACACGCATGCACCGCCGCCATCGTCCGACTTGCGTAACGTGTGCGGATGCGCACCCATATTTGCGGGCGCTGAATGCCTAATCGATTTTTTCTTCGGATACGGATTGTGACCCAATTTTTTTTTTTTTTTTTTTTTTTGCTGTTCATTTTTCTTTTACCCGTTTCTTCTGTTAAATATTTTGCACATTGGTTAGTTAAACTCAGATTCGGATTTTATGGCTCTTGGATTTAGAGTTGTCTATAAAAAACTGTCCATGCTCCTTCTTGTGGTTACGATTTTTCTTAGGTAAAAATTCATAAACAAAGTCATTTCATTCATTTTCTTCCGTGTTCATTCTAAATTGTTGGACAAGCTAAGTTCGGATCACTCTCTCAAAGTTGTGTGCAGTGACGAAAAGCCAATAGCACATGGGTTATCTCTAGGAGAATTCGAAAAAAGTCTACATATAGATCTCGGATAAACTCTTAGGACAATGTTTCATACATGAATTTTTTAGAGGCCGACAGTTCTAAATTTTGTTCATTTTTATGGGCATAAAAAGAAAAAAATTTGATAACATCATTGTTGGAAACGGAATGCGAAAATCGTTCCCCCAAACCAAGAAGCTGCAAGAGAACCAAACAAGAACAACGCACAAAACCAAACGCCAAACCACACAAAAAAATCATACGCAGACACAAGTAATTTTTACATGAAAAACCCAGATGAAAAAACCACGGGATGATTGGAGTCCAATCCTGAAAAGTTTTCACTATTGGAATAGAAGATTACACCCTCTACAAACTCTTCACCGATCTAACACGGATCACTACAACTCTTTGGAATAGAAAACTGGTCATATACAAACGAAGAACAGAGACGACGAGAAAGAGAATTACCCGAAATGATCTCCACTTTGAAATAGCCGTAGATATGTCCTTTCTCCTCCCAATAGTTGCAAAGCACTCTTGCCACATTTTGTTGTATTGCATGAGCCTTTTTATAAACCCTTGCATGAATTAGGATTTTCATGTATTGAAAATCTATATATGGAAGACAAAAATATTTATAGAAATCTAATTACATTCAATCATATATTTAATGAAAATAAAATCATAAATTGACTTGTCATAAATTGGAAATCTAATTATATGGAAAGTTAATATATAAAAGATCCAATCATAAATATATAATCAAAGTCAAAGATGAAAATCCAATATAATATTTTCTTACAATAAATGTTCCAATACGGCGCTCGATGCACTCCCCGAGCTTTTCCGACACATGGATGACGCTCATCGCACTTGGAATATTTTTCACATAGGATGGAGACCCCATCCACTCCAACAAATCTCTCCCTTTCCAACTAGGTGGATGAGCTCGTCATACCGATGATCTACCTACATTACTCAAACTTTCCTCTTAGTAGAACCTTCATAAGTATGTTCGCTCCATTGTCCTCTATCCCAAGAATAGTCTTCGATGCGCCCAAATCCTTCAGGAAGAAGGTCGGGCCCAGCTAGCACTTCAACTTCGCTATCCTAGTGGCATTCCGACCCACCAATAGCATATTATCTACATAGAGCAAAAGTATAATAAAATCATCATCGGCAAAGTACCTAACAAAAACACAATGGTCTAACATCGTCCGTGCACAACCATGCCCCCCCATAAACGACTCGAATTTCTTGTACCACTACCTTGGAGTCTGCTTCAGACCATACAGACTCTTCTTCAACTGACAGACTATGTATGACTTGTCCTGCTTACAGAATCCCTCTGACTGCTCCATGTATAACTCCTCTAAATTACCGTGGAGGAATATCGTCTTCACGTCCATCTGCTCGACCTCTTAAGTAAAAACTGGCTGCCAACGCTAGCACCATCCGAATAGACGATTGTTTGACGAGGGCGAGTAGCATCATCCGTCTGATTCACTCTGAATACCCATCGATTCTTTAAAGCTTACTTGCCCTTTGGCAACTGCACCAGCTCATAAATAGAATTGGCATGTACGAAACTTATCTCCTCCTATATGGCCTCATCCACTCCTGTATGTGTTCGTCTTCAATAGCCTCTATAAAACTTTCGGGCTCTCCCCCGTTAGTTAGTAGCATATACTCATCTGGTGAGTATTTAGTAGATGATCGACAATCTCTCGTGCTCCTCCTCAACGGAAGCTCTGGTGCTGACTGTATACGAACAACCTTCTACCCTATAAGAACTGTCTTCTTGACATGCTCATCCTCCTAAGGGTCACCCTGACCACCATTAGCAGGCTGATGATCAAGGTTGGAAATATCTCCATGTACTGGCTCTTCCGTATCTGGATCCTCTGAAGTGTCCTCTCAAAATGGCTTGAAACGAAATAACTCTAACTCAGGCAATTCCTCAGCCTTAGAAGGCATCTCAGAATCCTGCGCGTTGGTCATGGTCTCATCCTCGATGAATACCACATCTCTGCTTTTTTAGAGCTTTCTTCCCACTGGGTCGTAGATTCTATAGCCAAACTCATTCCGAATATAGCCGACAAAGACGTACTGCCTCCTCTTCGGCTCAAGTTTGGATCTCTCGTCCTTTGGTACATGCACGAAAGCCTTACAACCAAACACTCGCAGGTGATTATATAATGGCTCTTTTGTAATGACCCATTCCGCTCAAGCAAAGAGCCGATTCAAACGACGCCAGTGCGACAACTCGTCCTGCCTAGCTAAGCTAGAAGACTCGCTTGAGGCAAAGAAATTCAGACTTGGCCCTTCAGGAGATCAGACTTAGATTATCAAAGGCACGCTTGGAGTATTGCTAATCCGAGGCAAAATATCGCTAAAATGGGTGGTTACGATGAACCTGTCTTTGCTTAGCCTGCACACTTAAAAATACGGACGATATAAGCTAGTCGCTAGGCGAATCATCCCTACATGCTAATAAAGAATACAACACACCTAGATAAGGGAATAATCCCATCTTGTATTGCTTGTCTAGAACATAGAAAAATAAGTAACATGATAGATTTTCTTATGCGCCGCTCTATATGCCACCGAACGGTTTTAATACACGCACTAACCCTTTAGACTCGCGCTAGTGTAAAGGCTTATGTTTTACTATTTCGATGGTTGCCTGCCTTACGCGCTAACTAGTATGCGCTCGTCTAGTTTCAATGCTTGTCACATAGTTTCATGCCACGGTCAAATAACACAATTTATGTCTTGCATCATCTAGTTTTTGTCAGAAGACTATCAAATAGTCGTTCCGTGCAAGTTTGAACGTGGAAGTATTTGGGACCGTTAGGTCGCCAAGGCAGTTCCTGAACTAGGAGACTGCATCAAGTCAAATTAAGTGAGAACATGATCAAGACGCCTCGTAGAGCAATAATTGTTCAGGACAAGAATCAGACGGCTCTGAGAGCCCAGAAGTTTGTGAACAAGAATCAAAAGAATAAACCTGTACATGTTATATCGTGAATCTGGAAGACCCAAGACTTGTATGGTCACAAACAACTTGGTGCACAGGAGAGATTTCTAAATCTTAATCTATAGACGGTCGCCGGGCCACCTGGACCTATCCGATCTGAACGAAATTCCTATTATGGTAGTCGCATGTTGAGTGGGTGGAATGGAGTAAAATTCCCCTAGCCTTGCGTTGTACCCCATACCGTCCCGGGCGAAGATGGCATGTAGCGATTCTTACCTCACGCATCTAACAACCCAGAGACTATAACTCTTTATTTATAGCTATGTCAGTGACCACTTCATGTCCTAGTAGTCTCAAGTACTGTGCACGGGGGCCTAGTGCCCAATAACCATGCTGATGCTACTACTGACATGTTCATATAGATTAAGTTATCTCGCTTAGCGGCAATTCACGTGCGAGTCATTGAATCGAATCAAGTAATTTGAAAACCTGAACAATCTATTGCAACACATCTGAGTAACTCTAAGTAACATGTTCACCTAATTCAGAAATATGCTCATGACACTTGTGTTTGCTTATGCAATCCTTGATTTTATTATATATATTCGTGCTTGGTTTACCTTGGACAAGGAAGGACGAATGGTAAGTTTGTAATTTCAGTCGTGTTACTCTTATATCGCATGACGCACTGCCACATGAGTTTAGGTTGTTTATCATATGCCATGAAACTGATCCTAAGGCAAGACTAGAAAGACAATATAATAGACTGTGCACGTAACTAAGTGAATGTGTTTGGATTTTCGGGCGAGAAGTCTCTCCACCAGTGCATTCAATGTACTAATAACCCACCAGGTTGCTTGCAGGGTGCGAGAGAACCTCATTCGGTGCGGAGTACCCCCTTGTGCGCGCTAAGGCATAGATTTTGCCCTGGAGCCTTGGAGTGTTGCGTTCGGAGCTGAAGCATATATACATGACATAATATTGGAACATCGCCTATGTATCATTCTAAGGTTGTAAACCACTTGACATACTTTTATTGTTTTGAGAGTGAGAGCTTGAGCGACTTGCAATCTCGGCCTAGCGCCGCTTATAATACTTATTCAAAATCAATAAAGTGCTTATTTAGTTTCATATTTGTGTTCATTCTATGCTTCCGCTATATCGACCTTGCGAACCTGTTACCTTACCGCCCGTTCTTTGTCCGGCCTTGCGCAGGCGCAACTTAGGCTCGCGCGGCATCACGCCCATGCGAGGACGACCATCCATGCGGGGCCGGGGCATGAAACCTAGAACCCCAATAATTCTCTAAATATTTTAATATGTTAGCTTAGCATTCCCCATAGTGACTGTATATCATGCATTAGGATAGATATCGCTTATGACTTGAACCTTCCCGCATGGGTCAAACAATAGTACAATACATAATGGACTATGCCTTGAATTTAATACCATAATTGTTATCCTTTCCACTCATACAATGACATCGCATATGCCTCTGATCACATATTAAAGGCCTTATGCTGACCTAGTATCAGGGTATGTATCTTGGGTGTATATAAGTTTACCCTCAAGAGATGAACTACATCTTTATTTATACACTTAGGTGAGTTCTTTTCAGAGAGTTTAACGTAACCCAACATGAAGCCTTTTGCTTTCTTACGGTGCGGCGCCGCTATGACATGGCCCAAAGTCAAGGTCTACAACCTCTCGGTGGTGTCATGCCACTGTAGCATGAGGTCTTAGTCTCTTTATAGTATTGTACTACCACTCTCCACTTTCAGCATTAGGCTACATGTCTATGTACGGTGCTACGCTACTGTGACATGGCCAAAAGTCGAGGCTCAATCTCATCGTGATGTCACACCATTGTAGCATGGATACTAGCCCATTTGTAGAACTGAGCTACCCTTGCTTCCTACAAGCAAGTCAGACATTCCCAATGCCCAAAAACTCAATAAGGCTTAATGCCAACTTCCCACAGTATTTGCTCTATACCAAGAGCAAACAGTAGACCTACAGAGGTTCCGGGTATCCAATCCCAACTATATCCTGAAGGACCATCCTCTGTACCTGATATTCTTCCAGTCAATGGTCCTTCTTTGAACAAAAAGCTAGATGCCTAATAGATTTCTCTTTGAATTAATAGAATAATACTCTAGAATTACAAAGAATTAAAAGCATCATACCTTCAAGCCTATTTTTCTTGTTGAATCCTTGACCAGTTGGTGCTTGAGGCCTTTGGAGAACGAATTCGCCAGATTCTCTTAACTTTGAATATCAACGACTACGATGTTGCCATTCTTGATGTACTCATTCAGTGCTCTGTGATGAAGTCATACAATCATCTTCTTACCATTGAAGAGATCATTTGATGCCATTGTTGCAGCTACCTAGTTATCACAGTAGATTAGCACAGCCAGAATCTGTGCACCAACCAACGAAGGATCATACATAAGCTCCCAAAGATATTCTACTTCATCTGCTATAGCTACCAATAGATAGAACTCAGACTCCATCGATGAGTGAGAGAGAAAAGTTTGCTTGTTCAGCTTTCACGATATAACAGGTCCACCAATAGATAAGATGTATCATCCTATGGACCTTTCACTCTCTTCTTCTGAGCACCAAATTGCATTACTGAAGCATTATATTACTGTTGGATAGTCGTTGTAGTGCAACGCATACTTCTGAGTCCTTTTGAGATATCTTACGACTCTCTCCAAAAGCTATGTCATGCTTGTTGGCACTTGTAACATACATCAAACTCTCGATGATGCTCGAGTGTTTGACACTTTTTCCTGGATTTGACCTCATATTTTTTGACACATCTGTATAAAGTATCAATCCGTAGAAGATCTTGATATCCATAGCCTTTGAGCATCTTCTCTATGTAGTGAGCTTGTAAAAGATCAAGCCCATCTTCCGTTCGGATTAACTTTTTCCCCAAGATAACATCAGCATCTCCCATGTCCTTTATACCGAACTTGGAAGAGAGGAATTTTTTTGTCTTTGTGACATATTCTACATCTGTACCCAGTATTAGCATATCGTCCACATAGAGACAAATTAGCACACCTCTGCCATTAATAAACTTAGTATATACATACTTATTTGACTCGTTAACTCTATAGCCATTTAATCTGATGAATTTATCAAACTTCTCATGCCACATTTTGAAAACTTACTTCAAATCACATAGAGATTTCACCAACTTGCATACTTTGTCTTCAAGGCCCTTTACGACAAAGCCCTCGGGTTGATGCAAGTAAACCTCTTTGGTCATATCACCATTCAGGAATGCTATTTTGACATCCATCTGATGAATTACTAGCTTATAAATATGTCTTCTCCTAGTCCCAAAATACACGGGACCAGGCCACGTGGCAATGGCCAGCTAATACAATCTAGAATAGAAGTTCCAATTTAATGGTTTTATCTAGATGTACTATGCTGTAAAAGTATACTAATAAATATATCTGTCTCAATCCACAGGGAAACAATACATAAGAATGAACAATATTTATCATGGTAGGCAGCGCACTAGCATATATTTCTGAATAGACTCGGAATGAGAAATAAGAGTCCATAAACACTAGGCTATAATAGTAGATAACTAGGTGATAAGAATATGATACACATACCCAATAACAAATACATGTATACCAAGATAAAATCCACTAGTAGCTCTAGAATAACACCATGTCAATCAACTATGCAATCTGGCAAGGAACCAGGTCCTCAGAGGAACATAACAAGATACAAGAAAAATATTCCATAATATAAATACTGAAATAAACATAAGGGAGGGTAGACTAACCAGCTACGTGAATGCACTTTGAAGACAACATTGGTATGTATGGGTAGGTAAATAGGTATAAAGCGTAGCATTGAGACAGAGGTTGAATATATACACTAGCATACCTCCTGGACATTCCTAGCGCGTAGATAGTGACCACTACCAGATATATCCAGTAGCATATACACCCATAACCGGGAAACCATAGGCCATAACTGTGTAACCCTGAGGCTAATGACCCCATAGTCTCCTCCATGGACTTCGGTAGTCAGATGTCTGTTCCATATGCCTACTAATTGTCTTTCTCGCCCAATGCCAATTTACAAGTCATGAATACGACGTGGATATTTCATATCTATAATGCAAGTCACTAACAACCAAAGAACTATACCAACTATGCTAGGTACCATCATACGCGCTACTCGCACTGATGACCAATCGAGTACGTAAGCCCGTGTCCTAACATGAACTCACTCTATGAAGTGTAATGATACGTGTCTAGGCCTTTGGAGGTATAATGATAACTCCACAACTTTAGATACCTCCACTAGATACTAGGTCAATACACAAGACAAAACATCGACGCCTTCGTCGACTGCACCCGAGTTATTCTAAGACACACACAACTATATTTTATTAAGAGCAAAGAACATGAACATTAATATTTAAGTTTAAACAGTAAAACAAGGCAAGATATACTTGCCTAAAACTCCAAAATGGGTATGTTGCAATCCCAGTCCCGTCTCCGTAGTCGAACCGTCTGGAATGCTTATATTATATATGTAATAATATCAGTAGTTATTCTATATTTTTTACATATACACAAAATTATTAACCATATACACTTAAGCTAAAATATAAAATTAAGGCTTTAGTATAAATAAAGAAAACTAGTTCTAAGTCATAAGTCAATTAGTAAACCTAAAGGTTTATCCAAACCCTAACTTAACGTGGTTTAGGCCATAAGCCAATTAGTAAACCTAGAGGTTTATCCAAACCCTAACTTAACGTGGTTCCTATTCTACTACGTGACACATGTTTCTAGAGTTAATCATACTAAGTTTTAGTCTCAAGCAATGATCATTAAGACTTCAAAATGCATGGTAATATACTAGCAAATGTCCAATAATTAAGGCGTACTAACTTCTAGGTTGAAGTCTCGGGTCACCAATTTACCAACTAAGATAATAATATCTTGTTTGAATCATTTTTAGACCTTAATAACACATGTGTATATGTCACAAATAAGGTTAACTAGGATTGTTCCTTCAACTAGTCAAGTTTGACTACATGTACACTAGTGATTGACAATATCTGTAACTTGTCAGTTTGGACAGTCCCAACCCATACTGATTATTTCTATAGTCTTATAACCTTACAAACACTATTCTAACATATTTTAGCACATCATATATAATTAAATTTCATAATAAAATAAGTTTCTAAAGTTCAATAAAACCAAACTATGGGTTTTAGTCTCTAACTCGCATGTCATGTACGTTGAATTTAAAGTTACCATAACCTATTATTGGATAACAATTACCATACAAATTTATACTTTTTCATCACATAATATGGTTTATTTGACGCAGTTCGATGTTTGTTTTATTCCAAGAAAATTTTGCACATAAAATCATAATATGTTTCATGACATGTCGCATAATTTCAATTCTGGAATTTTCTAAACTATGCCAAGAAACCTATTTAAACCCAACCAACTTTAACATAGAACTAATATAAAGTAATTATATGGCATGATAGAGGGTTATGTTAAGGTTATGATTGTAAATATTTTGTACTAAAATATGAAAAATTTACACATAAAATAATAGCTACCGTAAAGTGTGACAGTTCTAGAATTTAATTTCTGTGTCGGTGTTTAAAGTTATTTTACTTAGTTCTAAGCCATTTTTATTAAGGTATATATCTAGGGCAATGAATTAGATAGTTAGTCCTTATGTCATATAACATTAATTGATGAATAACGAAGCTACTTACCTATTTACGGAATACAGACAACGTGTTTGTCGCCAAATTCAGACTGCACACTCCGCGAAGAACGTTCTCAGCGGAAGAGAAAATGGACAAAAAATATAGGAAATTATATACGTACATGATTGGAATTGATAGAGGTTCACAAAAAAAAGTTCGAAAGCATTTTACTTGGCATTTTGGGTTTGCGCCTCGTTCTTTGCACGACTTGTCTGCACAACACATATTCTGGACACTTTGTCTTGCAACAACGATTAGGGGGTCTAAAACACAGAGAAAAATTATGGGAAAAATATGGTACGATAGCCAAGAGTTAGAGGATGGGGTTTATGAAATATTTGAAGGTATTACCTACTATTTTGAGGGTTCAATATGCGGTAGAACTCAACCAATTCCAGCAGACTTTTTGTGTGCAAGGCTAAAAGTATTCTGAGTTTGGAGGACTATTGGGAGGTAAAAACTAATTGAAATGAGTGTAAATGAAGCATGGGGCTGTAGGGGGTAAATTAGGAATTAGTGGGAGGAATTATAGAAAAAATAGGGTGGTGGAGAGTTGGTTTCTCAACCAACAAGAGGTATGGGTTGTATATAAGGGGCGGCCTGTCACGTCCCAGTCCCAAAATACGTAGGACTAGGAATACATAACATGCCAGCTACGCATTCGACCAGACTCTGGTCTGACTCGAATACGTATAAGCTGTATTAAAATAGTCATTATCTATATAATCAAGTAAATATAAATATCTATGCCTCAATCCACAATGATCAGAATATACAAGAATGAGCTACATGTGCTAAAGTTGGCCGCCAGTAACACATAAGCTCGAATAGACTCGAGAAAGGAATATGAGTCTATAAAACTAGGCTATATCAGCAGATGAATAAATAATATGAATAATAACCATGACTCCGGAAGAAAATATATAAGTACCTGGTACCAATTCCTGTAAGACAAAGCAACACACATCAGCAACTCCAGGCAGGCTTCACAACGGTCTATGCTGCAAAACTGGCAAGGGACCAGGTCCTCAGAGGGACGTAACAAGGTACAAGAAACAGCATGCCAAAATAAATGCAGTGCAAGAGTAAATGGAATAAATAGGGTAACTATGTATCCATCTATGTGAAATGCAAGTGAGAACATCACTAGTACTCAGGCTGAGACCGCTACAAGCTCTGTGTCGGAGAGCCGGTAGCAGTAATAACAAGTAATGGGTCTAGCTCTGCTCGAGAGTCTACAACCTCACAATAGTAGTAGATATATATAGAACAGCCTGTAGCCTGTGTGTCTTTCCCCACCCAATGTAACCACACGTCTCATGTCCATAACGTCTCATGTCCATGTCACGTGAGATCATATCTAATACAACCAGTCATATAATCTCTATAAATATAATGTCTATGTCAATCCTGCATCCTACACAGAATCACCATGAATATCTCAGGAAGATTCTGTCATATGTATGGTGTCAAGTGTCCTGGGTTATAATGTACTTGATAAAAACAAGTACTAGAATGAAAAGGGTCACGAATGTCCATTTCTAGATGACGTACCCAACTCCGCGTACGGGGTTGGCACCCGACTATTAATCGGACGCTAAGTAAGTCACACGGCCCTAGGTTTAACCATGTACAACAATTTTATAATTAAGTTAAAGTAATAAATAACAGAACTGCAAGTTGGCAAGGTACACTTGCCTGAAACTCCAAGTTGATAATACAAAGAACCTGCTCTCGAATTCACACTCGTGCGATCCCAATAGCCTAAATATATAATATCATAAAATTAGTTACTATGACAAGGTTCACTAAGCATGCACAAGAGTACAACTATTCTATGTCATTAATCATTAGACAATTAGGGTCTAGTTTAATCAAGGATACCACTTATACAATGCCATCAATTATTTAGAGTCTAAAATAATTTGGGGTTCTAACAAAGTAGGTTGGCTAAGGTTCACTAGTCAAGGACCAAGAAAGTGTGTAAACACCAAGCCTACTAGTCACATAACATCGTCAAGCCTCATAAACATGGTTATAACGAAGGTTCATATAGGTACTAGGTGTTCTCACACTAGATTTCCATATACAATATATCATCAACCTTGGTATTCACTAAGTGTCAAACTATGTTAACCAACTTAGGGTTAGTTTTGTCTTATTAAAATATGCACATGAGCATTAATAATAGGTCAAGTTAGGGTCATCACAAATAATCATATACTATATTTCTCAAGTATATCCATTCATCCAACTATATACAACTCTCGTTCTACTACAAAATATCAAGTATACATAGACAATTCAAATCTGAATTTATAATAAGATCATGGCATATACCTCATTTCTTTCTTGTATTTGTCATGAAACATGTATTCAAGCACTACTATAACTAGTGAACAACCTTAGCATGACATCTTCTATATTCCAACATAGTGTTTATAAACAATAAAACTAGCTATCACAAAACCTAGGCAAAATGTACTACTAGTTGCACAATATTTAATCATGTCTCAACCATGCATTTATTTATATATAACACCATAAATAAAATTTATACATTCTGAAATTTAGTGATAATTAGAGTAAAAAATTATATTTTGCAAGTGGTTGCTTGGGTTTTAGATAATGGCAAAGTGAATAGGACAATAAGTGCATAAATAACATTCAAGTCTAGACATGAGAAGTAAAAAATATTCTTGGTATAATATCATAAAAATATGAATACAAAGTTAGTGAAATTTAATAAGGATATGAAGTACATATAGAAAGGGTTGAGTAGGAGGAGTTGGAGCTCTTACCAAAGTGAAATGGGAAGGCAAAAGAGGGTTGTGCACTGCTTGCACAAATCTGTCCAGATTTGGACACTTCATCTCGTAGCTACTGTCCGGGGCTTCAAAATATTTCTCCAAGTACTTTGCGGATTAGAGAGATTAGGAGAGAGGTAGAGGATGAAGATATGGTAGTTGTTGAAGGGGTTTTAGTGCTGAAATTGGTGGCAACAAGGTGTTTAAGTGGTGCTATTGCTGGCGTATTCAGCAGGGTGTCTTCGTTTTGTAAGGGATGTTTAGGGGAGTTGTAGGATGATTTAGGTGTTTAGTTATAAATGAAACTTGTTAAGGAGATGTAGGAGAAGGATATTTGGGTGCTGTAGTAGTGGTTTGGAGGCTATGGAGGTGGTGGAGTGGCCTGAGAAAAGGATACACTGAATTCGGATTCAGCCTGGACACCTCTGATGGAGGGCTATTTTTGAGAAACTTAGAATGAATTTTGATGGAAGATTTGTGAAGAGAAAGTGATAAGGACAGGGAGAGAAAGTAGCATACAAAATTTGAGAGAAAGATACTTACTGTGGAGGGAGATAGGGCCGGATTGGTGGGGGTATTGCTAAATTAAGATTCAGCCTGGGTAGGGTTGGATGGATGGAGGTGTGGAGGGAGATAAAGAAGGAATTTGGAGATGGTTTGTGAATAGAAAATGTGAGGAAGAGAGTTAGGAAGAAGTTTTATTCAGGTGGTTCTAATGGAGGAGGTGAAGAGAGGGGGGTTATTGACAGCCTAGTGGGGAGGGGAAGGGTTTGGAGTTACCAATGGGGTAAGGAAATGTCACAAGTTATAACCCATTTCCTTTCACATTCCATCCTAATGATTTAGTAAACCCATGGCTGTCCAAAACTGAAATGATGCTTAATATGGATGGTCAAACCTAGCTTAGTCAACCTAGGTTAAGTCCAACTACTTCTAGTTGGGTCAGGTTCGGGTCGTTGCGGTTTAGTTTGACTAGGTTGGTCTGATTCACTAAAAAAATGGTCATTTGTGACTATTGAGGGTAGGTAGCACATAGAGGTTCAATAGAGTGGGATACATGTATCATGTGTGTCTTAGACCTAGTATAGATCATGATCATGTATTAGGTCGAAAGAATTGGTCGAAATTGGATCTCCAATTTAAATTGGAATGGTCAACGGTTGCACTGTAGGTGCTAGAAATTAAGTTTTTGACCCAAATATTTTACATTAAAAATAGAGCACAAGGATATATGTTTGAGTGGAATATGATAATCATAAATTAAGGTGGGCTCGTCTAGATCATGCATATAAAATTTATTTGGAGATAATGGCTAATGTTGTGCTCCTAAAAATTAAAGTTACGAAAAATATTTTTAAGGGATAATTTTGTTTACTTAATCCAAATTAATAATAAAAATAATAATTTTAAATATTATATTAAATTAAAATAGCTAAATCTCTGGGGATTTACAATCTATCCACCTTAGAAAAATTTCGTCCTCGAAATTCAAAATCTATCTCTCCAACCACAACTCAGCATATCTCTAAATATATAAATATATCTTGGTACTTACTCATACCCATTCTAAAAATCTTAAACTTCCATATACATACAATTTAATCGTCTAAGGCTGTTGGTCCTCAAAATATATTTTCACCACCATGTACTATCTCATTATTGTTATCATGCTAATCGTCATATAGAAAAATTCACCACCTATAGGCCTAGGTTTCACAAAGATGCCGCAACACAAACTCAGTTTGAATCTTTCAATATTTACAAGGAAAATAATGCCATATCTTAACTCTCAAAGGAGTGCATGGGTTAGGCACTAAAATCTTACAAGCACAAAATATTCAAGACTACCTATGTTGTATCTAAATCCTTTATTCTACAACTAAGACTGCTATTATATTTTTATTCTTTCCTTGGTACAACGTCATCAACCTATAGTATCCCCAATAAAATATTCTAACCTAACTTCTTATAATTGCTCTTAGCAGCAATAAGTCTAATCTAGTCAGTCAGTCATACATAGTCTAGAATCTCAACTTAACGATTCCTAAGAGAAATACATATAATAAAATACGACATAAGCCCCTATTCAAATACGTAGTACAAAAATATATATATATATATATATAAATTATGTAATAAATATATATTCAATCATTCTAAATATCCTAGATAAAATATAATCAATACAATAAAAAGAATAAGATTTCTAAAATCCAAAATTCCAACGGCTATGGTAAATTAAAAATAGGTTCTCATCACCTACTACTGAGGATAGGTCCAGCAAGATCATACCCTATTAGTCAAAAATCTAAATCCCTGGCCCTAATAAGTTTATGTGTAAATTCACAATATTCAGCTATCATTCATATAAGATTTCTATCTTCCATTTACACTTTTCTACCATATGTAAATCTATAATCTAAGGGTCTTGTGATAATCCTCTACAGAATGACTAACAAGTCAGTATGTGATTCTGAACTTGTGTTTAATTCCTTAAAATTCGTATCACTTCGAGACTGATCAACAATTTTTACTCGCACTAAATTCTCAAAATTCTAAAAGCATTATAATTCATAAATGCTAAAATTATTATTCATGAACTCCATACCACAATCCCTTCTCTTTGGATTATGTGACCATAATATCTTTTTCTTATCATTTGTTTCCTACTCACCTTCATATCTTTTTAGTATGTTAATCTTGTTTTCAATTATAAGCTTCGTCAATCATGACCCAGTACTTTCAGCTTCGTAGTATAGATCTTCTAGGCAACTGCCGAGTGATAAATCTTCAGTCCTTCCTAAATCTTTCTCTTAATTTAAAATGCTCAAGATCATGTACTTCTCGTGACTCTTCTTGTTACCATTCTACCTTCTTCACATTGAACCTGAGATTTTCTCCTTATTCATTCCATGTATACCCTTTATCCAAACTATATGGTTACCATCTTGTTATAGCTTATCATCTATTATAGGCAATTTACTATATCTAACTCAAGACTATAACATAAAACTCTCATCCTTCAACCTATTTTCTCTATCACAGATACTAGCTTGTCAATGGGTGGTACTCACTTGTTCAATTAACACTAACAACCCAGTAATCAAATATATCTAATTTAATTTCGAAAGCTATACTTTAGTACTTGAGTTATCTAATTACTCAAACATTAGGTCTAGCAATCTACATATCTATTTAGTCCAGACCTATAGTCATCAATAATTTAAGGGGTCATAAGATCTATTTTTGATACTAAAATTCATAAGACAACTAGAGATTTAACCACTATGGCCTGTTACATAAGGTTCCAATTTCTTAAGGTCATAATATAATTTCTTGTATCACCATCATGAGCCACATTTGATCCCTAGCATATAGCTATGTATTCCATAAAGTATTCTAAACCATCTTGCTAACTTCTAATACTTCCAAATTACGGCTACCTTAAGCAAGGGTAAGGTTTTATTAGTTCTAGTCCTCTAATACTATATTCAATTCTCATGCTAACAATCTATACTAGCTCTAGCATATAGGAATAGCCTATCTACCTATCATATTAACGGTAACCATCTTCTCAAAAATTTATATCTAGCATGTCTTCTTCCGCGTTGACAAGGATCTGCTTTTGGAGGAAACACCATGCACGAACATTCATCTCTCTGAAATATGGAGAGATGATAAACAATATTAAGGATATCGAGGGAAATAAAAGAGTACAATTATGAAGTCCAAGGGCGATAATCAAATGCTAAAGAATTTTCAAATCAGTTGTGGATTGAGATACTAATACTATTAATCCTAATTACAGGCTCGCTCGGTATTGAAAAGTAACCGAAACGATTTAATCAAGACCTACATGGGCCACCACAAAAATATGTCACGTCCCAGTCCCAAAATACGTAGGACTAGGAATACGTAACATGCCAGCTACGCATTCGACCAGACTCTGGTCTGACTCGAATACATATAAGCTGTATTAAAATGGTCATTATCTATATAATCAAGTAAATATAAATATCTATGCCTCAATCCACAATGATCAGAATATACAAGAATAAGCTACATGTGCTAAAGTCGGCCGCCAGTAACACATAAGCTCGAATAGACTCGAGAAAGGAATATGAGTCTATAAAACTAGGCTATATCAGCAGATGAATAAATAATATGAATAATAACCATGACTCCGGAAGAAAATATATAAGTACCTGGTACCAATTCCTGTAAGACAAAGCAACACACATCAGCAACTCCAGGCAGGCTTCACAACGGTCTATGCTGCAAAACTGGCAAGGGACCAGGTCCTCAGAGGGACGTAACAAGGTACAAAAAACAACATGCCAAAATAAATGCAGTGCAAGAGTAAATGAAATAAATAGGGTAACTATGTATCCATCTATGTGAAATGCAAGTGAGAGCATCACTAGTACTCAGGCTGAGACCGCTACAAGCTCTGTGTCGGGGAGCCGGTAGCAGTAATAACAAGTAATGGGTCTAGCTCTGCTCGAGAGTCTACAACCTCACAATAGTAGTAGATATATATAGAATAGCCTGTAGCCTATGTGTCTCTCCCCACCCAATGTAACCATACCTCTCATGTTTATAACGTCTCATGTCCATGTCACGTGAGATCATATCTAATGCAACCAGTCATATAATCTCTATAAATATAATGTCTATGTCAATCCTGCATCCTACACAGAATCACCATGAATATCTCAGGAAGATTCTGTCATATGTATGGTGTCAAGTGTCCTGGGTTATAATGTACTTGATGAAAACAAGTACTAGAATGAAAAGGGTCACGAATGTCCATTTCTAGATGACGTACCCAACTCCGCGTACGGGGTTGGCACCCGACTATTAATCGGACGCTAAGTAAGTCACACGGCCCTAGGTTTAAGCATGTACAACAATTTTATAATTAAGTTAAAGTAATAAATAACAGAACTGCAAGTTGGCAAGGTACACTTGCCTGAAACTCCAAGTTGATAATACAAAGAACCTGCTCTCGAATTCACGCTCGTGCGATCCCAATAGCCTAAATATATAATATCATAAAATTAGTTACTATGACAAGGTTCACTAAGCATGCACAAGAGTACAACTATTCTATGTCATTAATCATTAGACAATTAGGGTCTAGTTTAATCAAGGATACCACTTATACAATGCCATCAATTATTTAGAGTCTAAAATAATTTGGGGTTCTAACAAAGTAGGTTGGCTAAGGTTCACTAGTCAAGGACCAAGAAAGTGTGTAAACACCAAGCCTACTAGTCACATAACATCGTCAAGCCTCATAAACATGGTTATAACGAAGGTTCATATAGGTACTAGGTGTTCTCACACTAGATTTCCATATACAACATATCATCAACCTTGGTATTCACTAAGTGTCAAACTATGTTAACCAACTTAGGGTTAGTTTTGTCTTATTAAAATATGCACATGAGCATTAACAATAGGTCAAGTTAGGGTCATCACAAACAATCACATACTATATTTCTCAAGTATATCCATTCATCCAACTATATACAACTCTCGTTCTACTACAAAATATCAAGTATACATAGACAATTCAAATCTGAATTTATAATAAGATCATGGCATATACCTCATTTCTTTCTTGTATTTGTCATGAAACATGTATTCAAGCACTACTATAACTAGTGAACAATCTTAGCCTGACATCTTCTATATTCCAACATAGTGTTTATAAACAATAAAACTAGCTATCACAAAACCTAGGCAAAATGCACTACTAGTTGCACAATATTTAATCATGTCTCAACCATGCATTTATTTATATATAACACCGTAAATAAAATTTATACATTCTGAAATTTAGTGATAATTAGAGTAAAAAATTATATTTTGCAAGTGGTTGCTTGAGTTTTAGATCATGGCAAAGTGAATAGGACAACAAGTGCATAAATAATATTCAAGTCTAGACATGAGAAGTAATAAATATTCTTGGTATAATATCATAAAAATATGAATACAAAGTTAGTGAAATTTAATAAGGATATGAAGTACATGTAGAAAGGGTTGAGTAGGAGGAGTTGGAGCTCTTACCAAAGTGAAATGGGAAGGCAAAAGAGGGTTGTGCACTGCTTGTACAAATCTGTCCAGATTTGGACACTTCGTCTCGTAGCTACTGTCCGGGGCTTCAAAATATTTCTCCAAGTACTTTGCGGATTAGAGAGATTAGGAGAGAGGTAGAGGATGAAGATATGGTAGTTGTTGAAGGGGTTTTAGTGCTGGAATTGGTGGCAACAAGGTGTTTAAGTGGTGCTATTGCTGGCGGATGGAGGTGGTGGAGTGGCCTGAGAAGAGGATACACTGAATTCGGATTCAGCCTGGACACCTCTGATGGAGGGCTACTTTTGAGAACTTAGAATGAATTTTGATGGAAGGTTTGTGAAGAGAAAGTGATAAGGACAGGGAGAGGAAGAAGCATACAAAATTTGAGAGAAAGATACTTACTGTGGAGGGAGATAGGGCCGGATTGGTGGGGGTATTGCTGAATTAAGATTCAGCCTGGGTAGGGTTGGATGGATGGAGGTGTGGAGGGAGATAAAGAAGGAATTTGGAGATGGTTTGTGAATAGAAAATGTGAGGAAGAGAGTTAGGAAGAAGTTTTCTTCAGGTGGTTCTAATGGAGGAGGTGAAGAGAGGGGGGTTATTGACAGCCTAGTGGGGAGGGGAAGGGTTTGGAGTTACCAATGGGGTAAGGAAATGTCACAAGTTATAACCCATTTCCTTTCACATTCCATCCTAATAATTTAGTAAACCCATGGCTGTCCAAAACTGAAATGATGCTTAATATGGATGGTCAAACCTAGCTTAGTCAACCTAGGTTAAGTTCAACTACTTCTAGTTGGGTCAGGTTCGGGTCGTTGCGGTTTAGTTTGACTAGGTTGGTCCGATTCACTAAAAAATTGGTCATTTGTGACTATTGAGGGTAGGTAGCACATAGAGGTTCAATAGAGTGGGATACATGTATCATGTGTGTCTTAGACCTAGTATAGATCATGATCATGTATTAGGTCGAAAGAATTGGTCGAAATTGGATCTCCAATTTAAATTGGAATGGTCAACGGTTGCACTGTAGGTGCTAGAAATTAAGTTTTTGACCCAAATATTTTACATTAAAAATAGAGCACAAGGAGATATGTTTGAGTGGAATATGATAATCATAAATTAAGGTGGGCTCGTCTAGATCATGCATATAAAATTTATTTGGAGATAATGGCTAATGTTGTGCTCCTAAAAATTAAAGTTACGAAAAATATTTTTAAGGGATAATTTTGTTTACTTAATCCAAATTAATAATAAAAATAATAATTTTAAATATTATATTAAATTAAAATAGCTAAATCTCTGGGGGTTTACACGGCCAGGACTGGTCTGAATTGATGGTTGTGCATACACAAATGTTTGTATGGTTTGGGTCTATTAGGGGTTTGGTTTGGGTCTATTAGGGGGCTTTTTTTAGGTCTCTAGGCACTATAGTTTGTGTGGGCAATATTTGAGCTCATTTGGGTTAGATTTGAGTAGGCTAAACTAGCCTAAACCATGCACTAGTCCAACCTAGTCAAGGCTGAATATACACTACATCTAATGCACCTAAACCACTACCAAACACATGTTACACATTGATTTATCTAAATACATTATTCCTTAATTATAGTACTATACTTATTTATATATACATACTTATATAACATGCACAAAAATATATATGCACACAAAGTTAACCAAACTAACTAAATTATTCTAGAAGTTTTTTTTTCCGGGGGGGGGGATGGTTTACATTCTACCCAACTTATAAGAATTTTTTTCTCAAAATTAAAATAAATCATGGTATAAAAGAATAAGAGAATTCACTATGGAAGAACGATAAATACGACCTGTCGTATCGAGTTCTCAATGTTAAAGATAAAGTACGATCTAAAGATAAAGATTTCAAAGAGTTGGAAAAAAAATTAAGTATGCAAGGTCATACCTTAATTCTCAAGAAAAATGGGGGTACTGCTACCAAAGGAATCCTAATTTGATGTCATATTCTAAGAACAAGGGTACACTTAGTTCAAGGTGCTACCCAACTTATAAAAATTAAGTTGGCAGTAAAACTCTAGCCATACTCCTATTTGAAAGGCTTCTGAGAAAGTCTATTTTCAAAAAAAGATAAGATAATATTTGGCACTTTTGACTTTAATCACAGCCCTTCAGAGGAGATATAGATACTAACATGGGTATTTGGGTCAATAACTCTATAAGAGAAATAATTAACATTTCAATACTGCTCCTAAGCAAGACAATAGAAAATAACTTGGTCAGATATAACTAGGACAAGTTGATACATAGGGATACGATCATCCCATAGCATGGATGATAAAGTGACAAGATCAAAGGAATCATGAAAATGAGAATTTATCGACTAAGATAAGCGGAATGATAATAAGTTTAAGAAGTATTTTCTAAGATTGGACTTGAAGGTTAGGCATGATTAACTAGATATATGGGGAGTTAAGTCATAGTGACTAGGTAAAAAAAATTATAATAGAAGAAGTACAGATACCTACGGTGATATGGTCATTAAATACAAGGAGATGTTTCGATCAATGAGTTGGCTTTCGAATTTAGGGCACGATTAGGGAAGAAATAAGTACTCTATCACATCAACCAATTAAAATAATTTTTCACATACACATCACAAGACTGCAATTGCAAAATAAGACAAGTAATAATAATATAAAGGATAGCGGTACAATTGATTATGAATTACACATCAGATAACCAGAACAATCCTAGATTTTAGATGATTAAATAGATTAAAGGAGTTGCACTCCTACCCATACTAGCATATAGTCTGACTATTCTCATTTTCTTAGGATAATATCTGATTCAGAAAGATAATGTGACTAACAAAACTCAAGCCACGACCAATCTTATATCATTTTAAGATTCCTATATCCTAACTCCAACCAATTCACTCATTCGTGTGACCTGGTTTCTTCAAGTGTCACTTCTAACCCTATAGTGTTATATTATTAGATGCATAACTTAACAAGGTCTTTAACTTATTTCCTTTCTCTATTTACTAGCAACTCAATCTCCAACATTTCTTTTCTCCAGTTTGTAACTCAATTTCTAGGTACACTTTTAACGATCTGTTTAAGGATACCTTCTTTACATTTTTTCCTCCTATTGTAACCTCAAATTTTTTATTTTTCTCCTTCTCTCAGACCATTTTACAGCTAGTTTGGTTCTTGAAAGTCTTCTAACATAATCATAAACATGAGTCTGAAAAATAATCTATGGTGCTATCAAATATTCTTGTATTATCATATCTTATATAAGATATCCATTCCAACCATTCATCACGAATATTGTATCATCTATTTTTCTGTCACGACCCGCACCCGAAAATTGGACATGAGACGTGGGTACGTCCAGCCTACGCCACAGAATCGGCGGTAGAACGCTGTAAAGGTCCGTTCTAGGTCAACCATATCTATCTATATCTCACAGAAAAATCCGGCATGACCTCTCCAAAAGGAGGGCAACCACACAATATATATATCAAAATCCTCTCCAAAAGGAGGGCAACCACGCAATATATATATCAATAATCTCAATCACAAAATCTAGAGGAGAATATAAGCACGATATGATATAAACAAAAAAACAGAACCAAGAGAGCAAGACAATCCAAAATAATACAGTCCAAGGCCATAATAGCTACAACATCTCACAGCCACAAAAGAATAAGTACAATCATCCAAAATAAAATACTGGGACCAACCCAGGAAACCCACCTAGCTAACTAGGGTGCTAACGGCGTCTCCTCGGCGCACTCCTCCTCGGTCACGGGGTCACAACAGTCGTCAACACCCGGCCCGTAGAACGTCGGGCAATAGTCCTCAGGATCCTCTGGAAAAAATATGCCCAGTCAGGACTGGAGCAAAGTACATAACTCTGAAAGCAACTCCAAATACATGGTAAGGTGTATATGACGAGCAATAGAAAAGTATACAAGATGCACAGAAAATAAATATATACTGGAGCACAATAAGTAGCTGCAAGTAAACTGGAGAACAAGACAAGTACTGGAAAAGTAACTACAGGTGAGAAACATGAATACTAGCTAAGTGTCTTGAGCATAAGTTCGTTATGTGATCGGCTTAGGTTGCACATGAAAAACACTACGATAACTCTGTTATGCGTGAGTTGCATAACCGACATACACATGAATACTGTTTGGCTTTGATCACATAACCAACTCCTACTCCCCTCCCCCACTAATACCATTGGATCCAACCACAACACGCTACGTACATGATAATAGCTCGCGCACACGAAGGCGAGAGCACAATAAGCACATGAGAATCAATATCCGAAGCACATGATGAAATACATGTAATAGAGTACCCGCTGAACACGGTAAGGGGGATAGCATCTTATGACGGGATCCACTAGTACCAGCTCATGTAATAATGTGTCAGAATTAAGTATTACAGTTCTAAAACAGGTGATATAAACGCTATCATGAAATGGAAACTATCAGAGGTAGGTACTCGCCTGATGTCCTGAGCAACTGATGAGGATCGAGATTCGGACCGGTGTCGCAGGGACCTAATGCGAAAAGTAAGAATTAAACAGGGTTCTAAGCACTTAAACTGATATAAAATAATTAAAAACAGGCTTCTAGGGCTATTCTAGGTCGAACGGGTCAAACCGGTGAAATTCGGGTCAAAAAGTCAATCCGGTGTCCAAAAAGTCAACTCTAGGTCAAAACTAGGTCAAATGTTGACTTTTATGGTCAACGGGGACAATTATGGTCAAAGCTAGGTCAAACTAGGGTGTCCCTGAAATTCTAGGTCAAACCGAGCTCATTAAGCTACTAAACTCACAAACTCGCCTAATCGAGATATCGGGATACCCTCGGTATCCGATACCTCGCCCTAGGCCACGCACCCCGCCTAAATCCGCTAAAACCTATGCTAGCACGCATAAATATATATATATAAACATATAAAAATCATTCTAATACATTTTCTAGGCTAATGCTCAAATATCCCGCTCGAAACTCAATACCTTGGATATCTCAAGGTATTGAGATACCTCGGTATCTCAAGGTATTGAGATACCGCTCTCGAACCCTCCTCTAACTAGCTATCTAGCTAATAATTATACCTAGTTATTAATCTAGGCTAGGAAATATAGATATCTACCATATTTATATATATCTAAGTATGTATATACCTATATACATATATATATACACACACATATACCAATACCCATTACCTTACCTATATACATATATATATATAACTATAGGTATATAGATATCTATATCTTAGATAGATATATATATATCTAAGTATCTAGCTATCTACTACCCTTCTAACTATCCATCTACCTATCTAGGTAACTATCTAGCTACCTATCTAACTATATGTATTTATATATATACATATAGATATAGATATATATCTAATACCTATCTAGATATCTATCTATCTATCTATCTATCTATCTATCTATCTATCTAACTTATTATCTATCTAACTATCTATTTATCTTATCTACCTAACTATCAATCCAACTATCTAACTAATTATTTAACTATCTATCTATGTATCTATTTATCTATCTATAATACTATCTATCTTACCTATTTATATATCCATCTACCTATCTATCTATCTATTGATATATCTATCTATCTATCAACATATATATATATATATATCAATCTCTCTTTCTCCCTCACTAGCTACTACCCCTGCATATGCTAACCCTGCTGCTGCTCTTGCTATACCTGCTGATGCTGCTGCTTATGCTGCTATTGCTGCTGCCTGCATTTGCTGAGACTGCTGCTGCTTGCTGCTGCTGTGCTGAAACCCTCCTGCTGGCAGTGGCTCAACCCCCCTCCTACTCACAAACACACACACACACACACACTCCTATACATATATATATATATATATATATATATATATATATATATATATATATATATATATATATATATATATATATATATATCTATATATATATATATATATATATATATACACACACACATATAACTATATATATATACTACTAGATAGATACATATTCACATACTTATATCTACACTCTAACACTCACACAAACACACTCACAAACACACTAATACACATACTCACACACAAATATATATATATATATATATATATATATATATATATATATATATATATATATATGCACACATACAAATATATATATATACATATCAGTACACACACACACTCTAAGATATATATTTACACATACACACACACACACACACACACATATATATATATATATATATATATATATATATATATATATATATATATATATATATATATATATATATATATATATATGCATATACACACACAAGCACACTTACACATATACATATATATATATACACATAGACTTATACACACACAAGCACAAAGATATAATACACACATATATATTTAAATATATATACATAAACACACATACATATAAATATATACATATATATATATATATATAGACATATACACTAACACAACACAACACAACACACAACAACACACAAACAACACGCCCCACTCACGCCCAACGATCCCGACACCAACACCCTAAAATATATAAAATATAACTCAAAAACTCTAGCACACACTTTCCGATACTAACCCAACGCACGCACAAGCCCGAAACGAGGAACCCAAGTCGAAATGGCCGTTCGGTCATTTCGACGAACACGTGGTGCGCGGCTCGGAAAATCTCCTGAAACGCACACCAAACGAACTCGAAATCGGCCCAAAATTTACCCACGCATTCTAAACGATGCCTAGATCCTAGAAAAAGTGCTTCCACGTCGATTCTAGGTCTGTGGCAGAAACGCACACACACTTAGAATCGACGACGACGAAAAACTCCAATTTTGCCCGAAACGCCCGTTTCTCCGCGACACGGCTTTCCGTGTCCGAACGGAGACACGCACTCACCCTCAAGACACCCGACAACATCTACCTAGGTCCGTCTAACCTAGGGCATCACCCAAAATTGGGCCAAATTCGGATTCCACCCGAATTCGACATAAAATCTAATGTCAAAGTCTCTAAACTCAACCAAACTAGTTCCAACTTCCTCCTACAGGTAGGCTTAGGGTCTAAGAAGGTTCTACAATACTAATTACACTACACAAAAATAATTAGCAAGGGAAAAGTTAGGTTTTACCTCTTGGGAGTTGGAATCCCAAGGCCAAAGTCTCCGATCTACTTGGAATCACCTCCCTCAAGCTCCAAGCCACCAAATCTAGCTCCCACACTAGATCTAAGCTCCTCACACCTAGGTTAGAGAAAATGCAAGGTTAGGGCTAGCATAAGAAGAAGGAATGGAAGAAAGAAAGAAGAAAAATGGAAGAAAGACTTACTTTGGAAGAAGAAGGAAGAAGAAAGAAGAAGTGGAGAAGAAGAAGAAGAAGAAGAAGAAAGAAGTGAAGAATGAAGAGAGGGGGAGAAGAAGCTGCTGGCTTCTTGCTGTTCCATGGGTGGGTTAGGTAGGGGGCCGGCCAAAGCACTAAAAATGTGTTCACACAAGTTCCAAATTCCCAAAACGCCCCTACTTGACTTGGTTTCGGGTTTCGGGTTCCTAAAGCACTCAAACTAGCTCCAAATCTCTCCCACTAACCTTCTAAAAATATAGTAAATATTTCTAAGCCCCAAAATAATTCTCACAAGGGTGTGGGCTGGGTCGGACATGGGTCCACTAGGGTCTGACATGGGTCCAGGCTAGCCAAAACCCTAAAACAATCATTAAAAAAAATATTACAAGCACTAAATAAATATAAATATAATTAATTAAATAAATACACAATTTACCAAATAAAAAAAAAATCCTATTTTCTAGAATTGGGTAGTTACAAGCCTACCCTCCTTAAAATAATTTCGTCCTCGAAATTAAAAGACGAAACTAGGACAGGAATGCAAAGAAAAGAACCATACCTCAGGGCTCGAAGAGATAGGGGTATCGCTCGCGCATTTCATCCTCCCTCTCCCAGGTCGACTCACATGGAGAGTGATGCCTCAACGCGACGCGAACCAAGGGAATAGTCTGGTTCCTCAACACCTTCTCCCGTCGATCCAGAATCTCCACCGGCTGCTATGGATAGATAAGAGTAGGGCCCACCTCGATCTCCGAGTGATCCAATACGTGACTGGGATCCGCCACGTACCATCTCAACTGTGACACGTGGAACACATCATGAACTCCCTCCAGCGTAGGCGGCAACTCAAGCCTATACGCCACGGCGCCGACCATCTCGAGGATACGGAAGGGTCCAACGAAACGTGGGCTAAGCTTCCCGCCTCCACCGAAGCGAATAGTGCCCCACGTCGGAGAAATCCTCAGGAATACCAGATCTCCAACCTAGCACAAACAAGGTCTCAGCACTTAGTCTAAAGCAAGCAATCACAAGCAAACACAAGAACAAAATCTAAATTCTAAGCTATACCTCGAACTCCAAAGGTCTCCGGTGGCTATCGGCCCAATGCCGCTGCCTGTCCTGCGCCACCCGAAGTCTATCTCTAATGAGCTTGACCTTCTCTGCCGCATCAACCACCATCTCCGGGCCAAGCAAAGCTCTCTCACCTACATCATCCCATGATAACGGAGTGAGACACCTCCGTCCATACAATGCCTCAAAAGGTGATATCTCGATACTGGCTTGGTAGTTGTTGTTGTAAGCAAACTCTACCAAGTGCAAGTGATCCTCCCAAGAGCCTCTGAAATCCAAAACACAAGTCTGAAGCATGTCCTCAAGTGTCTGAATGGTCCTCTTTGACTGACCATCTGTCTGCGGGTGATATGCACTACTAAACTTGAGCTGGGTGCCCAAGCTAGCCTGCAGACTCCTCCAAAAATGCGAAATAAAGCGACTGTCCCGATCTGATACTATGCTCACTGGAACTCCATGCAGTCTGACTATCTGGCGCACATACATCTCTGCTAGTCTCTCTGTAGACGTACCCACTTTGAATGGTAGAAAGTGGACCGATTTGGTCAACCTGTCCACGATGACCCAAATTGCATCCTTCCCGCCTGGAGAACGGGGAAGTCCAGAAACAAAATCCATGGTCACATGCTCCCATTTCTACTCCGGAATGGGTAACGGCTGGAGTAAACCTCCTGGCCTCTGCCTCTCTGCCTTCACCTGCTGGCACACTAAGCATCGGGATACGAAGCGTGCTAACTCCCGCTTCATCCCGTACCACCATACATGCTGTCTCAGATCTTTATACATCTTGTTGGCACCTGGATGCATAGAATACTGGGATCGATGCACCTCCTGGAGAACCTCCTCGCACAACGACCCACTCGGCACACACAACCTGGTACCGTGCCGCAAAGAACTATCATCAGCAATGGTGAAGTCATCTGCTAATCCCATCTGAACCTGCGCCCTGATGCTCCTCAGGGACTCATCCTCAAACTGTGTAGCCCTGATCCGGTCTACCAACTCTGACTGAATCTGTAGTCCCCACATCTGTATCTCAACTCCAGGCACTATCACCTCAATGCCCAAGCTCTCTGGATCTGCCAGAAGATAACGATATGTAGTCAGGCACATAGCTACCGGATACCTGCTCAATGCATCCGCAACTACGTTTGCCTTCCCTGGATGATACTGTAATGATATGTCGAAGTCTTTCATCAACTCCAACCATCTCCTCTGCCTCATGTTCAGCTCTTTTTGGGTAAACACATACTTCAAGCTCTTCTGGTCTGTGAAGATCTCCACACGCTCTCCGTATAAATAGTGTTTCCACAACTTCAGAGCAAAGATGACCGCTGCCAACTCCAAATCGTGGGTAGGGTAGTTCTTCTCATGAGGACGTAATTGCCTGGAAGCATAGGCAATCACCCTCCCATTCTGCTGCAACACACAATCCAGTCCCTTCCCCGATGCATCACTATAGATAGTGAAACCTCCAGAACCTGATGGCAACGTCAACACTGGAGCTGCCGTCAACCTCCTCTTCAGCTCATCAAAGGCAATCTGGCACTCCTCTGACCAAACAAACTCCATGTCCTTCCGGGTCAGCCTGGACAACGGCTCTGCAATCCGGGAAAAATCCTGAACAAATCTCCTGTAGTAGCTTGCCAGTCCCAGGAAACTCCTGACCTCGGCTACTGAACTCGGAGCACTCCATGCCTCAACTGCCATGATATTTCTTGGATCCACCGAGATACCCTCTCCAGTCACCACATGACCAAGGAATTCAATCTTGTCAAGGAAGAACTCATACTTCGAAAGCTTTCCATAAAGCTTCTCCTTCCTGAGAGTCTCCAGCACTATCCTCAGATGCTCCTCGTGCTCCTCTGGGGTCTTCGAATACACCAAGATATCATCTATAAACACCACCACAAACCTGTCCAGATGCTGATGGAACACCTTGTTCATCAGATTCATGAACACTGTCGGGGTATTAGTCAACCCAAACGGCATCACCAAGAACTCATACTGTCCATATCTGGTCCGGAAAGCTGTCTTCGGAATATCCTCCTTCCTGACCTTCACCTGGTGGTAGCCTGTCCTCAGATCAAACCTGGAAAACACCCTCGCTCCGCTCAACTGGTCAAAAAGATCATCAATACGCGGCAACGGATACTCGTTCTTGATTGTGAGGCTGTTCAGAGCCCTGTAGTCGATACACATCCGTATCAACTCATCCTTCTTCGGCACAAAAAGTACCGGAGCACCCCACGGGGAAGAACTAGATCTGATAAATCCCTTGTCATGAAGCTCATCCACCTGCTTCTTCAACTCTATCAGCTCACTATTGCTGACTCTATAGACGTGCTGGGATATCGGCTCCGCGCCTGGCACCAAGTCTATAGAGAACTCCACATCTCTGTCCGGAGGCAACCCTGACAACTCCTCCGGAAAGACATCCATATACTCCTCTATCAGTAGATGTAGCGACCTCGGCTCTACCACCAGGGCTCCGCAGAAAACTCCCTCGGTCTGCTCCGCTGCTCCTCTGGCAAACTGAAACTCTGGCTCACCTGGCGGACTAAACAAAACTCTGCCTCCATGACAATCTATACTAGCACAATGCGTACTCAACCAATCCATCCCGAGTACAATATCGTAGCTCGGAAGTGGCATTACGAGTAGGCACACACTAAACTCCCGGCCTCCTAAGGTAACTCTCCGGTCTCTACAGACATCACGGACTAGGATGATACCACCCTCGATCGTGATCTTGCAGAGTCTAGCTAAAGGTTCAGCAACAAGATGGTGTCTAACAGCAAAAGATACAGACACAAAGCTATGGGAACCACCGGAATCAAATAAAGCAAGTGCTGGAATGGAATCAAGAAGAACACAGATCAAAAGAAGTCAATACGGTGCAAGAAACGATATCATCAAAGAAGGACAGTAATATTGCAAAAGAAACAATTTCAGAAAAATTAAAGATAGCAAAAGGAATCAGGAAGGGTCCTAATTATGATTGAGCACACTCTCTCTCAGCCTATATCCTATATCCTATTATAGATAAACCTAAAAACAAGACCTGCATGGGCCACCACCAAAAATGTGTCACGACCCGCACCCGAAAATCGGGCATGAGCCGTGGGTACGTCCAGCCTACGCCGCAGAATCGGCGGTAGAACGCTGTAAAGGTCCGTTCTAGGTCAACCATATCTATCTATATCTCACAGAAAAATCTGGCATGACCTCTCCAAAAGGAGGGCAACCACGCAATATATATATCAATAATCTCAATCACAAAATCTAGAGGAGAATATAAGCACGATATGATATAAACAAAGAAACAGAACCAAGAGAGCAAGACAATCCAAAATAATACAGTCCAAGGCCATAATAGCTACAACATCTCACAGCCACAAAAGAATAAGTACAATCATCCAAAATAAAATACTGGGACCAACCCAAGAAACCCACCTAGCTAACTAGGGTGCTAACGGCGTCTCCTCGGTGCACTCCTCCTCGGTCACGGGGTCACAACAGTCGTCAACACCCGGCCCGTAGAACGTCGGGCAATAGTCCTCAGGATCCTCTAGAAAAAATATGCCCAGTCAGGACTGGAGCGAAGTACATAACTCTGAAAGCAACTCCAAATACATGGTAAGGTGTATATGACGAGCAATAGAAAAGTATACAAGATGCACAGGAAATAAATATATGCTGGAGCACAATAAGTAGCTGCAAGTAAACTGGAGAACAAGACAAGTACTGGAAAAGTAACTGCAGGTGAGAAACATGAATACTAGCTAAGTGCCTTGAGCACAAGTTCGTTATGTGATCGGCTTAGGTTGTACATGAAAAATACTACGATAACTTCGTTATGCGTGAGTTGCATAACCGACATACACATGAATACTGTATGGCTTTGATCACATAACCAACTGCTACTCTCCTCCCCCACTAATACCATTGGATCCAACCACAACACACTACGTACATGATAATAGCTCGCGCACACGAAGGCGAGAGCACAATAAGCACATGAGAATCAATACCCGAAGCACATGATGAAATACATGTAATAGAGTACCCGCTGAACACGGTAAGGGGGATAGCATCTTATGACGGGATCCACTAGTACCAGCTCATGTAATAATGTGTCAGAATCAAGTATTACAGTTCTAGAACAGGTGATATAAACGCTATCATGAAATGGAAACTATCAGAGGTAGGTACTCGCCTGATGTCCTGAGCAACTGATGAGGATCGAGATTCGGACCGGTGTCGCAGGGACCTAATGCGAAAAGTAAGGATTAAACAGGGTTCTAAGCACTTAAACTGATATAAAATAATTAAAAACAGGCTTCTAGGGCTATTCTAGGTCGAACGGGTCAAACCGGTGAAATTTGGGTCAAAAAGTCAACCCGAGGTCCAAAAAGTTAACTCTAGGTCAAAACTAGGTCAAACGTTGACTTTTATGGTCAATGGGGACAATTATGGTCAAAGCTAGGTCAAACTAGGGTGCCCCTGAAATTCTAGGTCAAACCGAGCTCATTAAGCTACTAAACTCACAAACTCGCCTAATCGTGATACCGGGATACCCTCGGTATCCGATACCTCGCCCTAGGCACGCACCCCGCCTAAATCCGCTAAAACCTACGCTAGCACGCATAAATATATATATATAAACATATAAAAATCATTCCAATACATTTCCTAGGCTAATGCTCAAATACCCCGCTCGAAACTCAATACCTTGGATATCTCAAGGTATTGAGATACCGCTCTCGAACCCCTCTAACTAGCTATCTAGCTAATAATTATACCTAGTTATTAATCTAGGCAAGGAAATATAGATATCTACCATATTTATATATATCTAAGTATGTATATACCTATATACATATATATATATATATATACACACACATATACCAATACCCATTACCTTACCTATACACACATATATATATATAACTATAGGTATATAGATATCTATATCTTAGATAGATATATATATCTAAGTATCTAGCTATCTACTACCCGTCTAACTATCCATCTACCTATCTAGGTAACTATCTAGCTACCTATCTAACTATATGTATTTATATATATACATATAGATATAGATATATATCTAATACCTATCTAGATATCTATATATCTATCTATCTATCTAACTTATTATCTATCTAACTATCTATTTATCTTATCTACCTAACTATCAATCCAACTATCTAACTAATTATTTAACTATCTATCTATGTATCTATTTATCTATCTATAATACTATCTATCTTACCTATTTATCTATCCATCTACCTATCTATCTATCTATTGATATATCTATCTATCTATCAACATATATATATATATATCAATCTCTCTTTCTCCCTCACTAGATACTACCCCTGCATATGCTAACCCTGCTGATGCTCTTGCTGTACCTGCTGCTGCTGCTGCTTATGCTGCTATTGCTGCTGCCTGCATTTGCTGAGACTGCTACTGCTGGAGCAGCTGCTTGCTGCTGCTGTGCTGAAACCCCCCCTGCTGGCAGTGGCTGAACCCCCCTCCTACTCACAAACACACACACACACACACACTCCTATACATATATATATCACCCTATATATATATATATATATATATATATATATATATACACACATATAACTATATATATATACTACTAGATAGATACATATTCACACACTTATATCTACACTCTAACACTCACACTAACACACTCACAAACACACTAATACACACACTCACACACAAATATATACATATATATATATATATATATATATATATATATATATATATATATATATATATATATATATAAACACCTATATTAATATATATATGCACACATACAAATATATATATATATATACATATCAATACACACACGCACTCTAAGATATATATTTACACATACACACACACACACACACATATATATATATATATATATATATATATATATACACACACAAGCACACTTACACATATACATATATATATATATATATATATATATATATATATATATATATATATATATATACACATAGACTTATACACACACAAGCACATAGATATAATACACACATATATATATAAATATATATACATAAACACACATACATATAAATATATACATATATATATATATATATATATATATATATATATATATATATATATATATATATATATATATATATATATATGTATAGACACATATACACTAACACAACACAACACACAACAACACACAAACAACACGTCCCACTCACGCCCAACGACCCCGACACTCACCAACACCCTAAAATATATAAAATATAACTCAAAAACTCTAGTACACACTCCCCGATACTAACCCAACGCACGAACAAGCCCGAAACGAGGAACCCAAGTCGAAATGGCCGTTCGGTCATTTCGACGAACACGTGGTGCGCGGCTCGGAAAACCTCCTGAAACGCACACCCAACGAACTTGGAATCGGCCCAAAATTTACCCACGCGTTCTAAACGATGCCTAGATCCTAGAAAAAGTGCTCCCGCATCGATTCTAGGTCCGTGGCGGAAATGCACACGCACTTAGAATCGGCGACGACGAAAAACCCCAATTTTGTCTGAAACACCCGTTTCTCCGTGACACGGCTTCCCGTGTCCGAACGGAGATACGCACTCACCCTCAAGACACCCGACAACGTCTACCTAGGTCCGTCTAACCTAGGGCATCACCCAAAATTGGGCCAAATTCGGATTTCACCCGAATTTGACACAAAACCTAATGTCAAAGTCTCTAAACTCAACCAAACTAGTTCCAACTTCCTCCTACGGGTAGGCTTAGGGTCTAGGAAGGTTCTACAACACTAATTACACTACACAAAAATAATTAGCAAGGGAAAAGTTAGATTTTATCTCTTGGGAGTTGGAATCCCAAGGCCAAAGTCTCCGATCTACTTGGAATCACCTCCCTCAAGCTCCAAGCCACCAAATCTAGCTCCCACACTAGATCTAAGCTCCTCACACCTAGGTTAAGGAAAATGCAAGGTTAGGGCTAGCATAAGGAGAAGGAATGGAAGAAAGAAAAAAGAAAAATGGAAGAAAGACTTACTTTGGAAGAAGAAGGAAGAAGAAAGAAGAAGTGGAGAAGAAGAAGAAGAAAAAAGTGAAGAATGAAGAGAGGGGGAGAAGAAGCTGCTGGCTTCTTGCTGTTTCACGGGTGGGTTAGGTAGGGGGCCGGCCAAAGCACTAAAAATGGGTTCACACAAGTTCCAAATTCCCAAAACGTCCCTACTTGACTTAGTTTCGGGTTCCGGATTCCAAAAGCACTCAAACTAGCTCCAAATCTCTCCCACTAACCTTCTAAAAATATAGTAAATATTTCTAAGCCCCAAAATAATTCTCACAAAGGTGTGGGCTAGGTCGGACATGGGTCCACTAGGGTCTGACATGGGTCAAGGCTAGCCAAAACCCTAAAACAATCATTAAAAAAAATATTACAAGCACTAAATAAATATAAATATAATTAATTAAATACAATACACAATTTACCAAATAAAAATAAAAAAATAATCCTATTTTCTAGAATTGGGTAGTTACATTTTCAAAGCTAACATTCTCATTCTTTCTTTGAGTCTCAAAACTCTACGGTCAAATTTACAGTTACTAAACTTGCTTAAGTCATACACTCCATGTAATCATGATTACATCATTATATATACTCTCTGTCATCATTTTAATTTATTTTATGCCACTTCTCAACTTCCATCTTTTTCCAATAGAATCTCTTTGCATTTCATCCTTACTCCTCTTCGATTATTTTTCTCAAACATAGTATTCTTACTATAATTCTATCCTCTATATAACCATTATGTGTACCTTAATATCAAATATAACTACTCTAGTTACTTTCTCTCAAGATTCCTTGGTAACCTGTATCAGTCAATGGTTTACCATAATTATTGGTAGTAGTTTGCTCAAGGTAAGACATCTAGCTCTAATTCTTAGTCCTTATTTATGACTACTCACATAAGCTAGGTAAATAAATTCTATCATTAAACTCTATGCTATACTTCTATAAGTTATATTCTACTACCCTTATTCGTACAATTGGCAATCTATCATTATAGATATCTATAAACACTATAAATTCCTTTCAAGTATATCACACTCTATACCTAGCTTAATATCCAGGTCAAGGCTAAGCTAAGCTGACTATTAACTATAATCCCTCGAACTGCTTACCTATTTCAAATGGAATATGGCAATCATGACCTCGACTTATCATACTTATTCTATTCCACTATCTATAAGAATATATCTCAATTTTAAGCATCTCATCCATTCCAGTCAATATCCTATAGCACCATTTTCCAACGTTGCCTCCTTTATCGCAACATACGATTCATGTATGCTCATTCAAGAACCATCTTTCTTGTGAGAGTTTCCTCGGATAGGCCGCTATCCTATTCCAAAAATCTTTTTTAACTTAAACACAGGGTCATGATTTTATATCCTCCTAGAGTGGGTATTAGAAGATTATGTGATATATCATAATTAGGTAATTTATCAAACAAATATAATTTAAACTCTTAATATCAACCTCGAAACTACCTATATAGCCTCTAATGCGCAAATTCCAGTATAAAGTCATCCAAATAATCGTAAATATTTAATTTACATGGAACGTCATCCAAATCCTCAATTCATAGTCAAGTTTTCACAATCAAATTCCTCAAAATTAATACTTTTTTTACTTAAATTCACTTATTCAAATCTGCAATTGCTAAATATTCATCTACCTATATACAATGGTAAGATTTGTATCTTTTATAACCAAATACCTAAATCATAATCTTACCAATCTTATTATATACAACTCACAAGGTCTTGAAGATTTAAAACTCGTATTTTATTTCACTAAAGATTTCACTAACCATTGTCTACCAATCAAACCTCTAGTCACATTATTCTTATGGGAATTCGAGTCACTTCATCATTTACCCACAAAATTATTATAGCATTATTGTTCCTCAGCCATCTTTAATAACTCTTATAATACTCTGAATAATTTATTTATTATTAAAGAATCAACTATTTATGGGAGACATCTACCCACCTCTGATATCACTACTCCCTCAAATTAATTATACACTAGATTCTATGCTTCCAAAAGAAAATTCGTAATAACTCTCTTTCCTAAAATACCACTATGTATGTAGCTTCCACAATAACTTCCTTATCTGCCAAAGAATTCATAATAAACAATCTAATTATACAAAGCACATAAGGAAAACTAGTTGACCAATTTCTTAACTTTCTCAAGGAACGAAGTTTGTCCCTCCGAAATATGAGAAATAAGAAGCAATAGTATGTGATGCCGATGACGAATGAGACGGAAGTCTGATAGCGATAATAGAGTTCAAAGAAATTGTCAAGAAATTATAAATTTAGATCATATTTAATCCTATCGCAGGCTCGTTCTGTACAGTAACATAACTGAGACGATTTGCTCTGACCTGCATGGGCCAACACAAAATAGCACCAACAGCAATCAATATTCTGATAATTGTCATTTGCACAACTGGAGCATATATGTCAAAATAGCCAATCCCCTGCTTTTAAGAAAACTCCTTGGCCCCTAGTCTTGCCTTGAACTTATCAACAGTTTCGTCAACCTTAATCTTCTTCTTGAAGATCCACTTGCATCCTATAGGTTTTGCTCTGTCATGTCCCAGTACCGGAATACGGAGATGGACATGGCCAGCTACCCCGTACAAGATATAGAACGTAGTACGGTGATCACGGTTGTAACTAGACAAGGGGGTGCGTACTATAAGCAAGTCACTTAGGGTCACATAGAATATCTATTGTCTCAATCAGTTAAGTAAGGACAATAAAAAAAAGAACATATATGACAAAGAAATAAGGTGTCCCAAAGCTTTGCCAAAATATTATGGAAACCAGTTGTACAAAATAAGAAGCTGGCGGAGTAAAAAAAGTAAATGACCATGATCAGCTGCAGTCTGATTAATTACAATCATATAAGAAAACTAAATGTCCAGATTTACGGCTAACAAGTGTGGGTAGCTAAATTCCCAAAAGAGAAAAATGTATAATAACGAGCAGTGATTAAGAAACCCACTTGTGTCCCCCAGTGGCCATCCATATGTTGTGCGCCATTGTTCAGGAGAAAGTAAGTTGGATCCTCGGGTGTCGGCTCTAAACCTGGCTATGCAAAACCAGTGAGGTTCGACCCCAAATAGCATGTACCACAAAGGAAGCACGAATGAAGAAACAAAACTAGAGAGAACACACACACACACACACACACACACACACACACACACACACATACACACACACACACATATATATATATATATATGAGATTCTGTCTCGTAGTTCAGTCCATGGCCTATCATGACACTATGATCTAACCTTACAACCAAACAAGGACAAGGGCTAAACCGTCGCACCATGATAGTCCATGTTTCTAACTACTTAACAGAAGATACAAGCACAATCAAGTTCAGTTACAAAATTGGCCAATCACTTGTATGGCTTGCTAGGTGGTCTGGGTTATTCCAGAGGTATTATGCATATAATAGGAATCCTCAGATCGATCCATGTGCTAGCAGGGCTAGCTGAGCCAAGAATCGCCGCATAGTACATAGTATTATGCATCGGTCCCTCGTAAGGCCACCGTGCTAAGATCGCATAAAACATATAGTACAATATAATAATCGGATATTGCAATCCACTAATAAAGATTTAAACAAAATCCATGGGGACCAGCCTGCACTCCCTAGATAAATATTTGAGGGTGGCTAGTTAAGCACGATCTTGGAATTTCGTCCCTCCCAATATTGCACATGATTTAGTTGCCTAGTTAATCCTACATTTAGTTAGAAGTACATGGTGTGGTCATAAGTTTATTTCTCCTATATGTCATACCGTAGTACGGGCACGCTAGATACGAATCCACTTTGTCACTTAGCAATTCAATTTGGATTCACCCGATTATGATACAACAATCAAATAACTCCTAGCCACGCTTGGTTATTGACCAACTATCATGTCCATGCTGGAGAAAATCGTATCATATCATATGTCACATAGCACGTAGGTACACCTCGGTATAAAATATATAACATAATCACGTAGGAACACTTAGCACGTATGAACATATAACACATAGTAAGTGTATCAACACGGATACCAATAACCGAGTCAAGTTACCAATCATTGGTAAATCACATAATTTCTAGCACATGGCAACACATAGGCTAAGTTAGGCACATAGGTAGTCATAGTCACTTGGCGTAGGGTTTATTTCTACACATAGTCGGGTCATGCGCATAGTTAGATCTAAGACATATTCATTCAGTTCTTATATACTTACAATAATTAAAATCACACAAGGAATCACAAAATCCAATAAACACATCCAAACCAAGTAAATTATAGTACGTGTACATAGGGCCGCATAAAGGGCTGTGGCGCATAGGGATCATGGACGTATAGGGTCAAAAACACATAGGATCATGGACGCATAGGGTCATAGGCAAAGTCCACTCATCGAGACAAGTGCTGAGTGACGGGAAATAAATGCAACTAAGAGAAGTGACTGATATAACAAGACAAAAAGTGTTAAAGAAGAGGCAAAACCATGAAAAGTCGTGCAGAGTCACGAAAGTCGAGCAGAGTCCTTTGTTAAAAGAAGAGACGCATGGCACTCTGTCGCATAGTCATCTGGGCACATGAATTATGAGTCTCATAGATTCTTGGCCTTAATGATATTTCATGCATTTAGTGTTCTAGGAGTCCAGCTTTCGAATGCATGCACAGAGCTGTCATACGCCCATCAAGATATGCGCATGCTGAAACATGCCACATAAAGCTGTGCCGCATGAGACTCCTTCATCCCCAAACAGCTCGAACTCCATGGAAAAAGCTCAAAAATTCAAAACTTATTTTCTTCATAAAAATATTATTTTAACTCCAAATCAACTGAACCAAAAGCCAAAACGCCTGAAATGAAATAGTCTATCACCTAGGAAAATGGGTTTTCTAAAATACCATGTTTTAATAGATAAAAACAAAGAAAAACTTTGGAACCCATAAAAACCCTAATCTTAAAATATAGATCTATACATATCCATCCATCAAAACTAAAAACTCTAAGTACTAAAAGTGCTTACAATCATAATGTACACATATTAGACTAATAAAATCCAAAGAAAGTGCAAGAATTAAAATCTAAGGGTTTCTCTATATCATGCAAGGTGTACTTGCCTAAAATAAAAAACGGAGGAGAAATAAGAGAATAAGGGAAGAGAAAGAAATAAGTTAGCTTAAATAGCTAGGGCTTGAGATTTAGACCATGGGTTCAACTTGTGACCAAACCAACCCAAACAAAAAAATTATGAACCACATTAAACCAAAGAATGAGTTTAGTCTCCATGCAACCAAATAAACATGCAAGCAAGAAAAATAATATGTTCCAAATACGTATATCGAAAACGAGAGTGACATGCTCCTTCAGGCAGATTGACCAACACCCAAGTATTATTGGATGTTATGGAGTCAATATCATCATTGATCATCTATTTCTAGGAAGCAGCATCTCTAGTCTTCATCACCTCATCATAGGTAGCGGATGAACTTCCACATGATAGGTGAAGAAATTATTTTTGAAGTTCTTCAGTCTCCTTACTCACTTTGAAGATAGTTCAGCGAGCATTGGTTAAAGTATTGCTTCTTCAACGACAACCTCTTCTTGGACTACATCTTCTTTGGAAGTACTGGCCTCCTCGATGCGTATAGTATTTTTTAAAATTTCACGAGAACGATATTCTTGTGTCTGGAAAACTTGTCTTCAAAGAATTCTACATCGCGAGATTTAATGATATAATTTGATTCAATATCAAGAAACTTCATCATCACTCTTCTTAGCATAACCGAAGAATATGGCCTTTGTAGTCCTCGTCCCCAACTTCTGAATCTTGATATCTGAAAGTTTCACATACGTCGGATACCCCCACACTCGAATGGTATTCATGTTGGATCTGACCTTGAACCAGAGTCTATGAGAAGTAAGATCTGATTCTGCAAATTGCACTTTGTTCAAAATGAACGTAGCCATAAGCGTCGCCTCTTCCCAGTAGTAATTTGGAAGTCCTGCAGTCAGCATCATAGAGTTCATCGTCTCTGTCAATATCATGTTCTTCCTTTCCGCTACACCATTTTCTTGGGGAGAATATGGAGCAGTCATTTTATTGACAATTTTATGTTCTTTGCAGAATGATGCAAATTCAATGGGATAATACTCTCCGCCTCGATCACTTCTGAGTATCTTGAGTTATTGTCTCGTTTGATATTCTACTTCAGTCTTGAAGTCTTTAAACTTCTCGAACTCTTCATCTTTTTTCTGGAGAAGATAGACGAAGGCGTACTTCGAGTAGTCATCGATGAAGGTAATGAAGTACTTCATCCTGGCCTTTGTCAAGAATTGGTTGAAGTCACAGATATCTGAGTGCACCAACTCAAGAAGATCTGTGCTTTAGTTTACTCGTCTGAACGACTTCCTTACAATATTCGTCTACGCACATACTTCATACTTCTCCACTTCCTTACCCCCATATTTGGAGATAAATTCTAGACTAAAATTTTTGTTTATTCTTTTATAATGTATAAGTCCTAGTCTATTGTACCGCAACTCAAGAGGATAACCAGAAGTAGACACTACGTTGATACATTCAGAAGGAGTTACAAGATGTAGTTTAAACATTCCTTTGGTACATAAAGTTTTATCGAAGTATAATTCTTTGTAGGACATCACAATTTGGCCAATATTGATGTCCATTATCAGTCATGCGTTGCAGAGCAGACTCCCTAAGATCTAGTTCTTGGCGATCACCAATACTTGCTTTACATTTACCATGGTAAGTGACTTCCCCGAAGTCAGTTTTAGCACTGCCGTCCCAATTTTTAAAACTTTTGCTTGTGACATGTTCGCCATCGAAACATTCTCAGAAGTAGGCTCGTCAGTAGTGAACAACTACTGCTTACAGCAAATGTGACAAAATGTACCTGTATCCACCCATCAGTCAGTGTCCGCAGTAGGTGAGTCAAACTGTGCAATCATAGCAACTAAGTTAAGCTCACCTTGCTCTTTTCGTTTGGGCTTGAATCTGCAATCCTTCTTGAAATGACCCTTCTTGCCCTAGTTGAAACACGCCCCGTTGAACTTGGACTTTCTCTTGAACGAAGCCGACTTCACCTTCAAATGGTTGAAGTCCTTCTTCTTATTGCAATGGGAAGCCACTACGTACCAAAACAAACGAATTACGATAGTTAGAGTTGTCCAATAACGACGTACTAAAACTGTCATGGCATTTTCAACGGATTAAAATCATTGTTTAACATAAAATCTAGTTTAGTATAAAGGTATATTTGGATTTGACGGATTTAAACTATTATTTAACATAAAATTTTTTAACATATCTTCATTAAAAAATTTTGCTCCCTATATTTTGCAAAATCCTGCGCCATCCCTTTCCACACCCCGAGCTAGAACCTTCTCAAAAATTTCTCCTCTTAAAACTTGTTTCTTCTCCAATCTTAATCTCCTTTCTCAAAATTTCTCTCAAAATCCATGCCACTCCCCTGTTGGAACCATAATGGTGTTTTTCTTAATCCACGGTGCCGCCGTCGTTCGTGCCCCCCATTTCACCCTCTCCACCACCGTGCTCGTCTGTAGCTTTACGGGGTCAGGGGACGGAAGGACGATCCTGAGGTGGGGGACGGGAAGGACGATCCATACTTGGTTTGACGGAGAGGCATCCTCGTCAGCTATCACCAGGTGCGACTGCTTTTTTTGTTGATCGTTATGTGTTTGATTTTATTCATTAATTATTTATTTACTTGGTTTTTATTTGAACAAAAGGGGAATCCGTTGTAAGATGAGAGGAGTATTTGATTTTTGGAATGAATGATATTGTGTTATATTCAACCTCAACTTGGCCTTTAAATAGCCATTTACAACTCTAACAGAATGCATAAAAGTAGCACCCTCTAACCATATTCTAACTAAATGATAACAAATCAAAATAAATCAAAGGCATAGAACAATTAACAAAATTCCTAAAGACTAGGGATTTATTGAAATCCTAATAACAACCTCTTCAACCTCCTCAACAGGATTAACTCTAACAAATCATCCCCTGAGCCTGTTGTATGAGATTCACCTCTATGACACCGAGCTTCTGTCTCATCTCAATGAACTTGACTCGCCCGAGCGCCTTGGTAAGAATGTCTGCGAGATGCTCTTCAGTGTTGATGTACTCGACCTCAACCTTCCCTCTCTCGATACACTCCTAAATAAAATGATACCTTGTATCAATATGTTTGCTTCGATCATGGAAGACTAGATTCTTGCTGGGAAATGGCAGACTTGTTTTCTACCTTGAGCATGACGCTGCCGGCCTCCTTGTTCTTTAAGTCACCAAGGAGTTTTGCAAGCCAAATGCCTTAGCTTGCAGCCGTTGTTGCGTCAATGTACTCGGTCTCACAGGATGACAATGCCACAATCTTCTGCTTCTGAGATTGCCAGCTAATGAGGCTACGATCGAGGAAGAATATAATGCTAGTGGTGCTCTTGCGGGTATCGATGTCACCAGCCATGTCACTGTCGCTGTAGCCGATCAACCGTGGTTTCTCTACCTTCTTTGCGTAGCGACAACCAAAGTAACATATGCCAGCGACGTAGCGAAGGATGCGCTTGATGGCAGCAAGGTGTTCGGTGGTTGGATTCTCAATGAACCGACTTACGTAGCCCATCGCGTACAAGATGTCTGGGCGCATGTGCACCAAGTACCGGAGGCTCCCAACGATGCTCCTCTAGGATGTGGCATCAGTCGGAGGGGCTGAGCTCACTTTGCTTAGCTTGAACCTTGGTTCCATGGGGATGTGGCAAGGGTTGTAATCCACCATGCTACTCTTCTCCAAGATTTTGAACGCATATGCCTCCTAACTGAGGGTGATGAAGCCATTGGACTGCTGTACCTTGATGCCAAGGTAGAAGGTGAGCAATCCCAAGTCACTCATTTTGAACAAGACCTTCATCTCCTCCTTGAACTTGGCAATATCTTGTGGGTCCGTCCCGGTGATGATGAGATCGTCGACATACATACCCACAAGTAGGCGAGCTGGACCTTTGCTGCGTGTATACACACTGTGCTCCTGTGCACTCCGGTATAAACCAAGTGATAATAGGCAACTATCAAGCTTGGTGTTCCAAGCCCTCGGTGCTTGTCGCAGCCCATACAGTGCCTTGTCAAGTTTCAGCACCTTGTGCTCCTGTCCTTCGATAACAAAGCCGAAAGGTTGGGAGACGTACACCTCCTCCTCGAGGTCGCCGTTGAGGAACACCGTCTTCACATCTATGTGGTGCAATGCCCCCTCCCCTCATGCGCGGCGAGTGCGATCAACAAACGGACGGACTCGAGGCAAGCAACCGGCACGAACACTTCCTCGAAGTCCACTCCTTTCCTTTGTACATAGCCTTTTGCCATGAGCCGCACCTTGTGCTTGAGGAGGACGCCATGCTCATCCTTCTTAATCTTGTAGACCCACCTCAAATCGATCGAATGGTGGCCGGGTAGGAGGTTAACGAGGTGCCATGTACGGTTCTCCTCAATGGAGCTCATCTCCTCGAGCATCGCTTGGCGCCAACATCGGTGTTTCTGGGCTTCAAAGAAAGTGGCAGGTTCTTCGTCAACCATGAGGAGCAGTTCGTCGACATCGAGCTCACGGACGATGGTCGTTCAAGCAAGCTCGCCAAGGTCCTGTACCTGCATGGCCCATCGTCATCGGCGTCGGGCATGACTTAGGGGTTGGTGGGTGGCGAGACAAATTCCACTCCATATTGTACCACCGAGTCGGATATTTTTGCCCCGGATGCTGGCGTCAAAGGCCCTGGACTGGGTGCCACTGGTGTTGATGGATCGCCACCCCCGTGCACCGATATGCCTGTGTGTTCAACATATGGTATGGAGATCATAGTATACTCAACAGTAAATGTCTCACCTATGTTGTCTTGTACGCCCCAGTCCCACTTGGCTTCCTCATCGAAGACAAAGTCACGTATGACATGCACGCGCTTGCCGACGGGGTCGTATACCCGGTACGCCTTGGTGCCGGGCTCGTAGCCGATGAAGACCATGTGCTTGTTGCGATCTTCTAGCTTCTGTAAGTTCTGCTTGACCACCTTAACGTGTGCGACACAGCCGAAGGTGCGGAGGAAGTGCACGCTTGGCTTGTGTCCGTGCCATGCCTTGTACGGCTTCTTACCGTAGATGCTCCATGTCGGCAAGAGATTGACGATGTAGACAGCCGTCGTGACCGCCTCGCCCCAGAACTTCCTGGGCATATCCTTTTCTTTCATAAGGCTATGCGCCATCGCGACGACCGTCTAGTTCCGACGCTCAATGATATCGTTCTGCTATGGTGAGTACGGCGCTGTGAGTTATCGTTTGATACCGAGGTCCGCGCAATACTCGCCAAATGATACGGATGTGAACTCGCCCCCACGATTAGTAGGGAGCGTGCGCAGTTTGTGCCTTGTCTCCACCTCGATGTAGGCTTGAAAGTGTTTGATGGCTGTTGGCGCTTCATCCTTCGAACCCAGTAGCATCAACCACATGTAGCAGCTGAAATCGTCGATGAGGAGCAAGAATTAGCGCTTACCACCGGCTGTTACCAGTGTGATCGGCCCACAGATATCACCGTGAATGAGATCTAGTAGGTTGTTAGCACGGTACTTGATCTCCTGCGGAAATGGCGTACGGTGCTGCTTCCCGGCAAGGCAACTATCACATATTTGATTGACGTGTTCGATCTGTGGTAGCCCGTGCACCATATTGCAATGAGCTAACTTTCTGAGTGCTTCGAAGTTGAGGTGGCCGGACTGTGCATGCCACCGCCATGCATCATCTTTGAGTCGTGTTGATAAACACGCTGGTTGTACAATATCAAGAGATAGAATGTACAGTCGATTTTGGGCACGTTTTACCTTGGCAAGGAGGCATTGATGACGATCTCGAATCGAGAGCACGCTGCCTTCGATCAAGACTTAGTAGCCGTTCTCATCGAGCTGCCCAAGGCTGATGATATTGCTTCGTAGCTACGGGATAAAGTAGACGCCGGTGAGGGCGTGGTGCTCGTCATTTTGGCATGTAAACATCACCATGCCACGCCCTCGGATGTCGACGACGGATCCGTCCCCAAACGTGATGGAGCCCGTGACTCTAGTGTCCAGTGTAACACCCCGTTCTGCTCAAGCAGACTGCCGATTCAAACGGAATAAGTGCATATCCCAACCCACTTTGCTCAGGCGAGAACACTCGTTTGAGGCAAAGGATATCCAGACTTGTTCCTACAGGTTTCCTACTTAGGCTTTCAAAGGCTCGCTTGACGCATCGCTCAACCGAGGCGAATCATCGCTAAGGTGGGTGGCTACGATAAACTTGTCTTTGCTTTGCCAGCACACATAAAATATGGAATGATACATGCTAGTCGCTAGGTGAATCACCCCCTGCATGCTAATAAGAATCCAACGCACCTAGCTAAGAAAATAATCCCAACTTGTATTGCTTATGCTAGAACATGGAAATAAAATATTGCTTATATATATGTTCAGACCCTCGCATGCTACCCTAGAACGTGTCGCTCGGGAAGTTCCCTAACGATCTCACTCATCGGCTTACCTTCGGGCCTGAGCTAACGTGAATGTTGTGTTTATACAAATGCATGCTTGTCTACTTGTATGTTGCCTTATTTTCATCCAAATCCCGGTGCCTTATTTTTATCCAAATCCCGGGAGACTACTACGTAGTCGTTCCATGCCTGAATAAACCTGCAAGTATCCGGGACCGTTGGGTCGCCAAGGCAATCCCCGAACCAGGGGCACGTATCAGGGTAACGAATACTGAATGAGAATACTATCATATGACAACTGAATGATAATCACATCAAGTTTATATCTGAACGAGAATCACGTCATGTAACGAATGAATCCTAACTCATGGAGCAAACGCTCATTTCAGATCACGAATCATGGATTATCATATCAAGTTGTGGATTTGGAAAGACCCTGACCTGCATGTCGTGAACAACTCGAAAACGAGGCATCGTTCCACGAGCGATCTTCGGGGCACTGGAACTGATCCGATCCGGATGGAACATAACGTAATAGTCTCACATGATTAACGGGATAGTTTGCAGCGCCTCACGTGCTTTCGTTGCATTCTCTACCCGCCAATGACTATGGTCCTTTATGGCTATGCCAGCGATAAACGTTCATATAGATAAGTCATCCTCGCTTAGCGGCTATCCGCATGCGAGTCATTGCATTGCATCGCATCAACTGAACACCTGAACGATCTGGATATAACGACTCTCATGTTGTATATGTTATTGCCTTAGTTTTCATTATGAATGCCCCTGAATGTTTATACTTGTCCGTGCTTGAATTAATAATATTTGCCTTGGACAGGGAAGTACAAATGGTAAGTTGGTAAGTCTCGCCGTATTTTCTCTCATGTCGCACGGCGCATTGCCACACGAGTTAGGCTATTCAATCTTTGTATGAAATTGATCCTAAGGCAACTAGCAAGATAACATAATAGTTGGTGCACGGAACCTATATTACGTGTTTGGATTTGTCGAGCGGGCGAGTAGCTTCCCCACCAGTGCATTCAATGTATTGATAATCCACCAGTTTGTATGCAGGGTGCGGAAGAACCTCGTTCAGTGCGGATGCCTCCTTCGCGTGTGCTAAGGCCAGGAGTTCCCTCTGAAGCCTTGGAACGCTGCATCCGGAACTAAAGCACATATACAAGACATAATGTTGTGAATATTGCTTGAACATCGTCTGTACAATCATTCCACAATTGTAGCCACTTGGCACGCTTTTACTGTTTCAGAGAGAGAGGCTTGAGCGACTTATAATCTCGGCTATGCACCGCCTATAACACATGTTTATATCAATAAAAGAGTTGCTTTACTTCAACTTGTGTTTCAATGCTTCCGCTATATTGTCAACTCAGTGAACTTGTTACCGATCCGCCATGCGTTTATGACTTCGCTGCACTCGGACAATCTGTGCGACTCTGTGGCTTAGAACTCTTACCGCCAGCCAATGAACTACGGTCTTGTACGGGCGTGGCTCACGCTGGTGCGGCATCAAGCCCGGATGGGTCAAAGCGATCGTTTCGCGGGAGCGTTGGCGCGGTGATTCTCGCCTAGCGGGAACGACCGATTTAGCCCGCGGGAGATCGGGGCATGACATTCAGCTCAGCGAAGACCTCCTTACAGTCCGTCATGTGGTTGCTGGCGCCGGTGTCGAGGTACCATGCTTCATCGTGGTGGTCGTCCTCACGGCCCAGATGTACCTGAGCGTGCACCTCGTCGAGTACGATGTAGTTGGACGTGCCAACGGTGGTCTCGGCGAGCGTGTACTCCTGCGCCATCAGCAATGCGGGCTCATCGTCGTCGACTTACGTCAGATTGGCGGCTCATCGAGCTTCGGCTTGCGGCAGTCCTTCGCCCAGTAGCCGTAGATGCCACAATTGTGGCACTTACCCTTTTTGTCGTGTATGCCACCGGACGCGTTGCCGTTGCCGTAGTTCGTGTTGCCGTAGCCACGATCTCTTGGCTTGCCGCACCCGCGACCACAACTTTTGCCACCTTCGGAGTAGGCCTCGCCTTCCTTCCTCTGCTTTGTGCGAGCGAGCCACTCCTCTTCGGAGAGGAGAAGGCGGCTACTTCTGTCGTCGGAGTTGCTGCCACGATCGTACCTCTCCTCGACGGCTAGAAGACGACTGGTAAGCTCTTCAATTCACAGCGTCTTGAGATCCACTAAAGTCTCAATGGCGATGGCGACTTGCGTGTACTTGGATGAAATGACTCGAAGAAATTTTTTAACTACCATCTCGTCGTCATTTCGTCGCCGAGTAGTTGCAGGCCGCTGACGAGTCCCGTGAGCCGCATTGCGAAGTCCTCGACGGACTCGCCATCCTTGAACTTCATTGGTTCAAAGTCGGCACGCAATTTCTCGGCCTTGGCCTCTCGCACGCGTTCGACCCTCATCCGCATCATCTTTACAGCATCCCATGCTTCCTTGGCGGTATCTTTCACTGCTAGTGTCCGCAGCATCTCTGGCGGTACGGCACGGAGTATGACGGACAGGGCCATCCTGTTGTCGCGGTAGTCGGCTTTCCCGGATTCGATAGCCTCCCACAGGCCTTGCACCTGCATGTTGACTCTCATTAAGAGAGTCCAATCCGCGTAGTTGATCCGTGTCAGCATGGGGTACTTGAAGGTGAATGAGGTCTCCTTCATAGATGTCGGCGTCGTGGGGCTTTGCTCGTTGTTGGTTGCCATAGCTCTGATACCAAATGTAAGATCAGAGGAGTATTTGATTCTTGGAATGAATGATATTGTGTTATGTTCAACCTCAACTTGACATTTAAATAGCCATTTACAACTCTAACAGAATACATAAAAGTACTATCCTCTAACCATATTCTAACTAAGTGATAACAAATCATAATAAATCAAAGACATCGAACAAATAACAAAATTTTTAAAGACTAAGAATTTATTAAAATTTAAATAACAACTTCTTCAACCTTCTCAACAGGATTAACTCTAACATCTGTTGCTTAAGCATATCCACAACGTGTCGTGGGAGTTTTTAGATATAGTTTATGGATATACTATCCCTAGACTTCTATTTGCACGATGAAGATACGTGGAGCGGAGAAAGGGTTTCAATCATGCTCAAAGAAGATAATAATGCCTTCTCTTCATTCCTTATTTTCGTTTCATGGTACTTAACTCAGTTATATATATAATTTTTTTTCTTTTAATTTTATGTAGATAATGGGGAGCTGTCATGTCAAATATCCTAGCGATTTGCATACATGGGCCTTGGAGTGACATTTAGCATTGCTTCATATTATCTTATTGGCATACATGATTGCTCAAGGTTGTGGTATGTTTGTCTTAAAACATGTATATATCAAGCTATGCAATTTTCTTTTGATAAAAAATATGGTGTATGCCCACATTAAAGTATTAAACAGTTGAATAGCTGATGTTGATGTGTTTTATCCATTTTTTTATCAACTTACTTAAGTTGGCTTCTATATATTCAATGTTTCGAAATTGAATATAAATTCTGAATGTAGTCTATAACATACTCATGATAATAGGTCCCTTGAGTTAAAAAAGTTGTAAAATTTGCTAATGTTAAAGAGGATATGACCCTTAGGATTAATGAACGAAGGAATATGATTCATTCAACTCCATGGGCAGGCCCAGCTTGTCCATCAAATATATTAAATGACTCAACTTTCTTCTTTGACGATGATTCTAGGAAATCTCCCAGCTTCAGATGGCTTCTATATCACTTCTTTCCAATTCTTCTTAATTATGTTTTTACAGCAAAATTTATATTTTTATTCATTCAAGTTCATTCATAATCCATGTAACACTTTTATGCCTGCGACACAAGTAGATTTATTTAATATATGTCATGAAATTGATCCTAAGACAAGACTAGAAAGACAACAAAATAATTGTGTGCACAAATATTTACTAGAGTGGGCAAGAGATTTTCCCACCAGTGCATTTCTATGTACTAATATTCCACCATATTGTCTGCATGGTGCATGGAGCAAATCGTTCGGTGCAAAGTTCGCTTATATGTGTCGAGGCGCTGGAGCGTGCTTTGACGTCTTGGAGGCGTGGCGGCCAGACCTGGAAGTTCATGTATACATGACATAATGTATGGAACATCACCTATTGTATCATTCTCGAGTTATAAGCCTCATGGCATAAATTTATTGTATATATATATATATATATATATATATATATATATATATATATATATATATATATATACAGAGAGAGAGAGAGAAGGAGAGATTGAGCGATTGTAACCTTAGCCTAGAGTCGTTGTAATCTATATTTCAATATCAATAAAGATAATTATTTCATTGTCTATATTGTGTTGATTCAATTTTTCTGCTTAGAATTTCTGTGCCACTTAGTAATTTAGTTGTTCGATCGGCCATTTCGGTGCTTGTCGTGTACGAAAACAACTTAGACTTTCACGATATCACGTCCAACGAGAACGTTCGATTTTGTAAAACCAGGACGTGACTCTAGACACTGTAAAGTATTATTCTAGAGTCCAATTCCAAATAACCCCAACAATATTTTACTTACTGCATATAACTAAAAAAACAGTGGATTTCTACAGCACAACAAGCCTGACCTTTCATTATAAATGTGATGATAAAAAGTATTGTTTAGTTAACCACCACTACTAGAAAAAGCGCTATTAGCGACGTATTTTAGCGACGTCAAAAGAAACGTCGCTAATAATATATAATTAGCGACTCCTTATTAAAACGTCGCTAGACGTCGCTAAATGGCGATATTTAGCGACGTTTAGCGACTTTTATTAAGATTTTAAAAGTTAAGTCGCTATAAGTTAAATAAAGGTCGCTAAACGTCGCTAATATGTCTAATTTAGCGACGTTTAGCGACGTATATAGCGACCTTTTTATTAAAAATATTTAGCAACGTGTTTAGCGACGTCAATGACGTCGCTAAAATTTAAGTTAGCGACGTTTTACTTGGACGTCGCTAAACGTCGCTAAAATTTGGTTAATTAGGGCTCGGTTTCATTTTTCCCCATCTGCTGAAAATTCGAAAAGAGAAAAACTCCCCCCCCTCCCCCGCGCTCCGTCGACCGGCTCTCCACCCTATTCCGGTAAACCCTACTCTCTCTCTCTCTCTCTCTCTCTCTCTCTCACAGGACACATGTGACATTGACACAAACACTACACACATAGACACTGACACAGACACAGACACGGCACACACACACACTGACACAGACACTGATGAGGACCTAGGGTTAGGGTTAGGGTTAGGTTTGTTGACATGGGGTTAGGGTTAGGGTTAGGGCCGACTGGCCCAAGTCTACGAGAGAGGTAACAGCAGCAGTGAGCACTGCTTACTAGCTTTGATTATCAAATAAAATAAATTGATTATCAATTCGGTTCTGTTTCGGTTATAGATAATTTATTTCAGCTTTGGGTTTTTAAAATTTTTACTTATTCGATTTTTATTATTTCGGTGTTGAAACCGAATAACCCGAACGCCCACCCCTAGCTAGACCTGACAATTGGACCGGGATGACCAGCCCGGCACGAATCCGGCCCGCAAAACCCTGTCCGAATTATCGTGGGCTCGGCCCGGCCCGACCCAATATATAGGGACGTGTCGGACCTCATATCTCGGCCCATAAGAGAGGTCCGGCCCCGAAGCCCAGGCTCGTTCCGACCCAAGGCACAGCTCGGCCCGGCCCGACACGCTGCTGCTTGCTAGCCTGATCGACAACCTGGTTTATACTATCTGATGTATTATACACATCCATGTATTACATAGTCCTACGCCAATCTATGGGATTTGGTATGCATACAATCTGCCAAGTTCTTGTATATAGATTGAAACAAATGGATTGTGAATCTCCAAGACAAATATGAAGCAAGAACTTGCAGTGTGTTATTTTTTTGTGCTATGTTTACATATCCCAAAGTAGAGAAGTTCATCCGAGAGAGCATACCATCTGTGTTGTTTCTCCCGGAAACAAATGCGCTCCCAACCATCTCCTATGCACATTCAACCCTACACTTCATAATTTAAAAATAAAATGTTAGTTGTTCTTCAATCTCTACTTTAAAGTCCTTGTAGGGTTCACGGAATCCCAAGTCCGATCCGGTCCGGCTCGGTCCAGTCTGAAACTCACTGTGCCGTGGGTCACGTGTCGAACTGGACTTAGATTTTTACCCTTAGGTCCGGTCTGACCCGTTATAGTGCATGGGCCTGAGAGGCCCGGCCCACTCGACAGCTCTACTCCTAGCTATGGCATATTTTCATAGAGCAATAGCCCGTGTACTTGGGAAACTTTTGATGCAAAAATTGTTCAAGCACCAGGTGCCTTAGTGCAATGCCATGACTGCTTTTCCCATAACGGACACTGACCTAGGAGTGTGGTTGGGGGCAGCTACAGTTCTATAGTATGACACACTATTTGTAGTGTTGACTGCACACTTATAGTGCAGTTCATAGTACTATGGGGTTGGGGGCAGCTGCAGTTTTGATAAATGAAAATATGTATTATATCAGTTATGATTTTTATAGTACGGTTAATTTTGCATGTAATGATTTATATGATAGCTTATGTCAATTTTGCAGAAGTTTCTAGAAATGGATATGAATTACTATCTGTGTCATCGTTCGTGGATGTACAACCGTCATCCTGATGACATGTGCGGTGTGCGGGATGAATTCATTGAGGGTGTACAGCAGTTCCTGCAGTTCGCAAAGGCGTTCCCTCAATACATGGACGGTACCAAAATTAAGTGTCCGTGTGTGAGATGTCGCAACAGGAAATATCATCCTGAAGTGGAAGTTACATATCATTTATACTCGAAGGGCTTTACGCCGAATTACTATCAGTGGACCGCGCACGGAGAACTTGTATCTCTAGCATCGGAGTCGGAGCCCTATGTGGAGCCGTATATGGATGTCCAAGACCACGATGCTTACGACGACGGGTTGGTGAACATGGTTTATGATGCTGCGGGGCCTAGTTTCAATCCTGACAATTATGATGCGGCGGGATCTAGTTTCAATCCCGACAATTATGATGCAGCTGAGGAGGCACCGAATGCCGATGCTGCAAAGTTTATGGAGTTGCTTGAGAATGCAAGGACTCCACTATATCCTGGTTGTGAGGATCATTCACCGTTGGAGGTGGTTACAAGATTATTGAGCATCAAGTCCGATTTTAACATGTCGCAAGAATGCTATAATCGACTGCTCGATTTGATTATAGAGATCTTGCCCGAGGGTGCAAAGTTGCCTAAAGACTTCTATCGATCTAAGAGGATGGTGAGATCGCTTTGGATGGGATACGAGAAAATTGATGCATGTCGCAATGGGTGCATGTTGTACTACAAAGATGACAAGGATGAAGATGCGTGCAGATTCTGTGGTGCTGATCGCTACAAGGCCACTGTTAGAGGAAAGTCTGTCGGTGCAAGGAAGCCTACCGATTCGATGCACTACTTGCCTTTGACGCCGCGGTTGCAGCGGTTGTTCATGGTTAAGGAGACTGCAGAAAACATGAGTTGGCACAGGCGAAAACAGATCGAAGGAGTATTGGATCATCCATCCGATGGAGAAGCATGGAAGCACTTTGATCGAGAGTATCCATATTTTGCCGAGGAAGCGCGTAATGTCAGATTGGGGCTCTGCTCTGACGGTTTTACCCCATTCGGACTTTCGGGCTCCCAGTATTCGTGTTGGCCTGTGATCGTCACTCCGTACAATCTACCGCCTTGGATGTGCATGAAGACTCCGTATATGTTCCTAACCGTTATTATCCCGGGTCCGAACAATCCGAAGAGGAACATCGATGTGTATTTACAGCCTTTGATAGATGAGTTGAATCAGCTGTGGAAAGTCGGTGCCAACACGTACGATGTTTCTAGAAAGCAGAATTTTCAGATGAGGGCAGCACTTATGTGGACCATCAACGACTTTTCGGCCTATGGAATGTTATCGGGATGGAGCACCCATGGTCGTCTCTCATGTCCGTATTACATGGACCGTTCTCAGGCTTTCCGTTTGAAACACGGAGGCAAACCGTGCTTCTTCGATTGTCATCGATAATTTTTGCCGAACGATCATCCGTACCGGAGGAATCGGAATGCTTTTCGTGCGGGAGTTGTGGAGAAGGCCAATCCACCGCCAAGGTGGCCCGGATGCACGATATGGGAAGAGGTAAAAGATTTACCAAGTGCTATCCAAGAGCCTGCTAAGGGGTACAAGTGTGACGGATTTGGTCGCACCCATAACTGGACGAAGAGGAGTATATTCTGGGATCTGCCATATTGGAGCACCAATCTGATCAGACATAACCTTGATGTCATGCATATCGAGAAGAATGTGTTTGATAACATAATTAATACTGTAATGGATGTAAAGGGGAAGACGAAAGATAATCCGAAGGCGAGGTTGGACTTAGAAGACATATGTAGACGTCCTGCATTGCATTTGATAGAGGAGGGGAATGGAAAGTTAAAGCAACCTAAGTCAGTTTTCTCACTGGATAAAGAGGATAAAGGTAGACTTTGTAGGTGGATTCAGGGTCTAAAGTTTCCAGACGGGTACGTGTCGAACTTGAAAAGATGCGTCGACCTCAAGGAGAACAAACTAGTAGGTATGAAGAGCCACGATTGTCACGTATTCATGGAGAGGTTAATTCCGATTGCATTTTGGGAATTCTTACCGCAGGTCGTTTGGGACCCATTGACAGAGCTGAGCATATTCTTCAGAGATCTTTGTTGTACTAAGTTGCTCGTCGATCGTCTAGAAAAGCAAGAGAGGGACATTGCGGCAACACTATGTAAGCTCGAGAAGGTGTTTCCTCCTGGATTCTTCGACTCTATGGAGCATTTGCCAATTCATCTTTCCTATGAGGCACGTGTTGGCGGTCCTGTCGGTTATCGGTGGATGTACCCCTTCGAGCGCCATCTGAATCACCTAAAGAGAAAGGTGAAAAATAAGGCACGGGTTGAAGGCTCTATTTGTGAAGCTTATGTTCTCGAGGAGATTACAAACTTTTGCTCGACGTATTTCAATCCGCATGTTGCTACTAATAGGACAAAAGCTCCCAGAAACGACGACGCATATCAGGAATCTAATGATGCAATACTCAAAGTATTCAATGCATCCGGAAAGCCCTCGGGAAAAATAAAGAAGAGATATTTGAATGACGATGAGCTAAGGGCTGCTCAATTGTATATATTACTCAATTGCGACGAGGATGAAGTGGAGAAGCTAGAGGGGTAAGTAATTAACGTCCACGTTTACATCATCTCAATGTAATAGTATAAGATACTATTATGCTACTAATCAGCAGTTGCTTCATTGTTTTTCAGCACATATAATGATGAGTTGAGGTCGGTTAGGCCCTACATAACAGACGAAGAAGTAGAACAAGATATGAGATGCCATTTTCCTTCTTGGTTGAGCGCATATGTAAGATGCTTGGTAATTACTTTTTATTTCTGCACTTGCAAAACAAATAACTTACTATCGCTACTTTGGTATTTAGGTCGATCGTCTAATATCACCTGAGACTGAATCTATTAGGACTCTAGCCAAGGGACCAATTACTGCCGTAAAAATATGGCCAAGTTTCTGTGTGAATGGGTTCAGGTTCAAGTCAACAAATGCTCCTATTAGAGACAGCTTTCTGGATCTTGATTCCACGAAAAACAGTGGTTTGTGTATCAAATCTTCAAACTACAAAGACGTCAATCCGGGCAATGATTTTTTTGGCATCTTACGAGAGATTGTGGAGTTGACATATAATTATGGCCCAGAACCTGCTAATATCGTGCTATTCAGGTGTGAATGGTTCGATCCGATTCAAGATCAAGGTTGGAAAATTGACAAGCATGGCCTTGTGGATATAAACTACAAGCGTAGATATCAAGGCTACGAACCATTTGTCCTATCAAGTCAGGCTCAGCTCGTGTACTTCGCAACTTATCCTAGACGGGGGACAGCGAGGTCGGATTGGTGGGCAGTATGCAAGACTAAAGCTAGAAATACCTTTGACATTGACGAAATAGCTTATCAGGAGGACGATCTACCTCTTGTAACAAATATTGTAGATGTGGACTCAACGGAAGTTACTCATTACACGAGTAATAATGTAGAAGATGTAGAATTATCCGGAGAGGACGACGAAGTAGATGAAAGTGAAGACGAGGAAGAGGAAGAGCAGGACGAGGAAGGCGAACAAGATGAATTTTCTGAAGATGATTGAAAATATAAAATATTCCATGTAGAATGTAACTATATTTGGACTATAAATATTGCATGTAGAAGTAGATGTTGACATTAACGAATATATGTATTATATTTTGACTGTATAATACTTTGAGATATGTATCACATTCCGACTGTAGAATGTAGTATATATTTGTGTTTCTCTATATTCATCATATGTTGTTATCAGATATGACAGGACGACGCGGAGGATTCGGCAGGTCCCGAGGTAGACAGAGTGCCACTCCGGTACTGCCTACTGTTGGTTCCGGATCATCGTCGCCCAGTACTCTAGTATATCGAGCAGTCACATCTCCGACTGCGACGACGTTGCGTGGCATCACTCCTGGGACGAGTAGTTCCAGGCGTGATAGTACTCCCTCGTCCAGCGTTCCTCCTGCTGACGAAAGCATGGAGACAGATGAGCATGTAGAGGAGGTCGTGCCGACGTTGTCCCAGCATCAGCAAGATCCTCCATGCGCACCACCGGAGGAGACGAGGACAGAGATTTAGGCCGACGGTACAAAGTAAGTCAATTAGATGGTTTAATATATATTTGTGTTTCTCTTTATTCATCGTATATTGACTTTTTCAGTAATCTAAATTATTATTTCTGTATAGATATCGTCCATCGTCGGTTCAGAGACGCCTGGGCCAATTTCTGAGAAACAACTACGGTGGCCCTTGGATCAACTATTCGGAGGCTCCGGAGGAGAGGAAGGCGTTCTGGTTTGCGCACTTCCAGGTAAAAGTATATTAAATAAATCCTCTAATTTATGCATATTCGTGATGCTAACTTAATGAATTATTTATTGTAGCAAACGTATTTTTATCCTCCGCACCGGGCCGAGTTGATCGAGCGGCTCTTTCCTACCGTTGCCGCCAAGCTTATCCGAGATGCTCTGGATGACCAGAAGGCTCGTGATCGTGCTGGAAAACCGATCCAAGGTTGGATCACGCCTGAGCAGTGGACTGCGATGAGGGCTAGATTCGACGATCCGAGCTACAAGGAAAGGTCTAAGAAGGCCAAGGCGGCTAGGCAGAATGCTGCCAAGTGGTGTGGTGGCTCGATTCCGATGACGGAACATTTCCGTCGTTTGGTATATTTTTTCTTTTAAAATATATTATTTTAATATAAGTACCATAAAATGGTACTTGGAATAAATATTTAAGTTTAGTAATAAAAAATATATTTTTAACAGGTACAGAGGGGTGAGGATGCGAACATGGTGACCGTCTTCTTGGCCACCCATCGCAAGGACGGAAATCTCATTGATGAGAGGGCCTCACAGACCTATGTAAGTATTACTTTACTTTGTGTTTATTTTAATATAACTTAGGCAATTATTGAGTTTCCAAACCTTTTCTAGGCCGAGTATCTTAGGCTTCGTGAGCGGGCGACTGCTAGTGCACCTACACCTGGAGAGGCTGGTGCTTCGTCGCAGCCCGGTCCATCTCCGTCGGCGGACGACCTGTGGGTGACCGCAGCTGGTGGTCTCCAGAGGGGTACGTACTACGGTACGGGCTCCTATGGCGCCCTGGTTGCGACGCAGTCATCTAGGGCCTCCCCGACAGCTGTGCATTCCACACATCCCTCGCAGTCGCAGCCCTCGCAGTCGTCGGCCAGAGTCCAGGAGGCCGTCCAAGAGGCCGTTGACCGTCAGATTGCGTCTCTCCGTGACGACTTGCTGCGAAGTATGGAGGACCAGTCCCGGTCCCAGCCGCAGGCGGACGATCCGATGCTTATCGCACGATTGGATATGCTCGACCGCAGCATGACAGAGCTACGAGAATTGACAAATGATATTAGAGCCTCCAATGATCGCAACATCATGGAGCTGCAGGCGTCACAGCTATCGATGGGCGAGAAGCTGACGAGGATGCATGCGTCACAGCTATCGATGGGCGAGAACCTGACGAGGATGCAGGATTCAATGGGTGATAGCAGTACGAGGTTGTTATCTACCCTGGATTCTTACAACCAGCGACTCGCAGATTTGGAGCAGGCACGGCCGCCACCGACGTCACTGCCTTCTCCATCGACATCGGTGTCGATTCCACGGGACGAGTATGAGGAGTTGTTATCCTTGAAGCGCGCCGCTGGTCAGCCTCCTGCAGATCCGTAGTAGTCTAGTTATTATTATTATTATTTATGAATTATTGGTACTTCAACAATAGACATGATGTATGATGCTTCTTGTGGTCATTAATTTTTTAGTTAATTTAATTGGATTATATAGTTATCCACATTTAATTGGATTGATACTTCTTGTGGTCTTTAATTTAATTGGATAATATAGTTAACTAGATTGAATCATGTTGGTGTGTATGATGAAGATGATGTAAAACTGCAGGGAATCACAATGTTTGATTCTGGGAATTTTTTTTAATTTTTTTTAAAAATTAGCGACGTTATTAGCGACGTTTAGCGACGTTTAGCGACGTTAAATTACGTCGCTAATTACGTCACTAATTAGCGACGCCGTAAAACGTCGCTAATAACGTCGCTAATAACGTCGCTAATAACGTCGCTAATGACGTCGCTAAACGTCGCCAATTGCTGACATGGCAGTATAGCCAGGTCATTAAAGACGTCGGTGTAACGTCGCGATAGATGTCGCTAATCAGCGACGTTTAGCGACTTTTCTAAACGTCGCTTTTTAGTGACTTGGCGTCGCAAAACGTCGCTAAATTTAGCGACACATTAAAGTCGCTAAAAAACGTCGGCATAGCGACGTTTAGCGACGTTTTTTGTATTAGCGACTTGGTATTTTCCGACTTCTTTAAAACGTCGCTAATTACGTCGCTAAACCTAATTAGCGACGATTTTTGGTTATTTAGCGACGTTTTTAGACGTCGCTAATTTGACTTTTTCTGGTAGTGCACCCTGAAAGTAAGATATGGTACGATCTGAATGTATCTATATATAAGTGGAAAGTAACAATTGTAACCTTAGGATCGAATAATAACCTTTGTTTATTCTATTTTAACCTCAGGCTCTTTTAATTTTACCTTCTGTTTACTCCTTTAAGGATGTGTTTGGCAATTGTAGGGATAGCGATTATGAGATATTTTTAGAATATCGATTTTGAGTGGTCCGATTTTAGGTGGTTTTAAGTGGCTGTTTTTAAACCACTTCAATCTATACTTGGTAATTCATTAACATACAGTGCTGAAAGTATTTTACATACATAAAATTATCTATATATCCATATATAAATAAAATGGTCCTGAGGACGGAAACTGCCATCCGAGCCTAGGAACTGTCACCCGATAGAGCACGAAACTGCCACCCTGTCTATGTCTCGATCAGGATGTAAAAGTCACTATTTGACTAAAATAATAGAAACACATGAAATAATAGAAATACCAGATAAAAGTAGGAGAGAAATTTTCAAAATTAATGGAAAAAATAGTCATAATTTGGAAGAAATAGAAGAGAAACACAGATAAGAAAGAAAAAATAGGATATGATATTAGTATATATAAATATATATTTTTGGTGAGGATCTAAATAGAATAAACTAATAAATATTTCAAAACCTATCGATTTGAGGTGTTCATGAAAAAGTCCAAATATATATTATATCTGGTTTGAAAAAATTTTGAGCCGACCAAATTACTGCCTTTAAAAAATTAACAAACAGTAGTTTTCATAAACGATCGGTTCAAAAATATTTCAAGTATGTGAAAACATCGTCACCGAGTAGACCCTAAGCCTCAGGTGCTTGGTCCAAAGTGAGCACTTGGCTATACACGCGTTGAAACACTATCATGCCCAATAATATGTAGACATTGCGGGGCTGACAAGTGTGCCCTTGATGGAATCATAGCATGGTTTATATAATAAGTTGGCTTAAACCTAGCTTTAGTGGGAACCATCGTCTAGCTTAAAGCTTGGATTTATGAAGGTAAAGCACTTGTAGACCTTTATTCGCGGTAAAATAAGACATAAATATGATCTCTAAGACCAAAGTTCAATCCATCAAATTTAGATGTGATTCAATGGAACACTTATATATTACCATCATATCGAAAACCTTATTTTTAGCATCCAAGCAACCTTCCTTTAACATATTCATATTCATTGGAAGAACAAATGACAACTTGAAACGAGAGGTTGCTTTTGGTTGGTTATACTTGTTAGTAACAAAGTACAAAAATCGTTACTCCAAACTAAAAAGATCGCAAGAACCAAGCAATAAAAATGCACACAAATCAATTCGTCAATATCACACAAATGTCAAAATGCAGACAACAATTTTTGACGTAAAAATTCTTACGAAAAAATATGGGACGATCGGAGTCCAATCCTAAAAAGCCTTCATTATTGAATTAGAGTATTATAGCCTCTATAAAATTTTCTCCGATCCAACCGGATCACCACAACTAGTCGGATGACTAATATGGATTACAGACTTCTGAAGAACAAAAGACAGAAAAAAATTAGCCGAACTTGTCTCTCCTTCAATGTAGTCGTCAATCTCCTATTTTTCTTCTTCAAAAGTTACAAAGTATGTTAATGGAATTTAGGTCAGGAAAGACCATATATATAACCCCTAAATCCATAACAAATCTGGACCATTTGATTTGTCCAGTTGTGTATAAAATACATCCAAAATGGCTTCAGCGCCCGACAACAGTATATTGGTGGTATACCGATGGCATGTCGGTGAATGTGAAAGATTCGCGGAACAGCGGCAGTACACTGACGGTATAGTGCATGTATAAGGGTATATTGGGTTTCGCTGAAAAACTCCACCTTTTCTTCGCCTCTGACTCCCCGAGCTTCTCCGATACATGGATTATACTTGTCGCACTCCGAGTGTTCTCTAAATAGCTTGGGAACCCCACCCAATTCCAACAAATCTCTCCCTTCCCAACTAGGTGGAGGAGCTCGTTATACAGATGATCCTCCTGCAATATTCAAACTTCTCTCTTAGTGGAACCTTCATGAGCATATATACTCCATTGTCCTCCATGTGAACCTTCTCATTGCCTCAAGCACATCTCATATACAATGATACCGAGTTATAATATTTTTGGACCGACTATGAAATATTGGGTGCTTCCAAGATGAATAATACTCTGGCTGTCGCGAAGCAAAACATACTGTTTTTGCTTAAGCCTATTTTCTATAGAAACTTTTTTATCCACATTAATTTCTTGGAAGCACCGTCGATGCAATGAACTTTGTCTCTGTCATAGACAAGGCAATATACTTCTACAATGGTGACTGCGAAGAAATTGCTTCACCATCAAATATCATAACATAGCCTGAAGTCGAAATACTCATTTTTACATCTTCATCCATATCAGCATCAGCATATCTAACAAACTTTGACTCGTCACCACAAAAAAAACTTTAAATCAGTAGTGTCATGATGATATCGAAGTATTCACTTGACTTCACTCTGAGGTATCCTCCCTGAATAGGAAAGATACCTTCTAACCACACTAACTGTGTGAGCAATATCTGATCCCGTACATACCATAGCATACATGAGACTCTCCACTGCTGAAGTATACAGAACCCACTCCATATCTTTATTTTCGTCCTCAATATATGGACACTTCTCCACAATGAGCTTAAAGTGAGCTGTAAGGGGGTTTCTAACTTTCTTCGACTAGTCTATCCCAAAACGTTGAATTTCTCGATAAATGAACTTTTTTGGGAAAAGTAGCACAACTTAGACTCTCTCTCTCTCTCTCTATCTCTCTCTTATTTGATCTCCATTCCAAAAATAGTCTTAGATGTGTCCAAATTCTTCAAAGAGAAGGTCGCGTCTAATTGCGCTTTAACTCTATTATCCTGGTAGCATTTTGATCCACCAATGCATATCATCTACATAAAGCAATAAAATGATAAAATTATCTTAGGAAAAATACTTAACAAACACAATGGTCTGAAGTCCTACATGCATAACCATTCCCTCCATAAATGACTCAATTTTTTTGCACCACTGTCTCGGAGCAAGAATAAGACGATATAAACTCTTTTTCAGATATGCAAACATGGAATGGCTTAGGACCATTGGGTAACTAAGGTAAATCCTTAGACTCAGAAGAATGAGACGAGTGATGGCTCGAGGAAAGTGTCATGACCTACATCCAGATATTCGGGTACGAGTACGTGGGTACGTCCAGCCTACATCGCAGCATCGACGATAAAATCTAGTGTAGCGCTCTCAATATCGAAGCAACGGTAAGGTACAACAATCAAATAAAAACACAATAATAATTTATAACCTCAATAATTAATATCGAAGATTACTAATTAAATCCATAATCCTATACTTTGGTCAGGGGTTCATCTAGTGGGATTCTAGGTCTAGTCTACTAACTCATACATTAAGAACACTATATATATATATATATATATATATATATATATATATATATATATATATATATACACATATCATGTGATTATTTAAAATAAATATACACAATACTTATAATAATTAAAAAGACAAAAATACCCCTATTTCAGAATATGGTAGTGACAAGTCTACCCTCCTTAGAAAAATTTTGTCATGAAAATTTAAGATCCTCAATAGTTGTATTTATTTATTTATTTTACCAACAAAATTTAAATTCATCAAACCATATAATCATGAAGTAAATCCATATTGTTATTACACAAAATCTTCAAAATTCTATAAATCTCATATTCCTAAAAATCTTCAAATTTAAAATCAAACTCCATTCTTATCACAATCTCCTCTAAGATTTTAAGTTAATATCTAAATACGAAATTTTAATATCCAATCCTCTAATTTTAAATCCAATCAATGCATATTTATAAAATTGAAATCTCATCCCAAAAATTTGAATTCAAACACTAATCCATTAATGATCTTACTCCTCTATTCTTTTTTTACATCATACTCAAATAATATAACACTTACAAAATCTTCAAATGCAACATTCAAAATATAAATTTTAAATTTATATCTTGCAGCCAAATAAATATAATGATAATCTCCTTAATTTTCTCGAGTTTTAATGACAAATTCAATCGTATCATAATCTTTATAAAAATCAATGATTTAACAAAAAATGTTAATTCTGCCATATCAACTTCTCAACTCTTAATTTAAATTAATATTTATCCTCAAAATTTAAGGCACATTGTCTCTCTCTGTCCAGTTATAACTTCTTCACTAATCTCCACTACGGTCAAACCCTCAACGATCAAAGTCTAAAAAATATCCTACCTACGGTCATACAACATGCATTCTAGAGAAAATATGTATGGTTATGACACTTTTGTCATGGTATAGCAGTCTCTCTTAGGGTGTACTACTAACTATATTCTAGTAAGAAAATCATTGATACAAGCTACGGTACTAAGAAATCAATCAATCAATCAATCAAACAGACGGAAAAAGAACAAAAAAAAAAGAACAGAACATAGCCTTCTAACACAACCATGGTTTAATGATGTATCCAAAGTTTGATACCCTTATCCTTTGGTACCACTGTTTCTACTACATGCACACCCACTGCTAACTCTCTTACCTACTGTAATTGTTTATACTAGTTGTTCTATTCACTCAAGTGCACGCCAAGTGCAACACAACACACTAAGTACTGCTCCCTCTAATACAACACTAGATGGACACCCAAGTCAGTTTGCAGTGCCATCTCAGGCATGCTCAAGCCAACAGATCCTTACACATGCACTTCATCCACTCATATATTGTTATACATGTCTTACCCACCATAAAATTTTATCCTCAAAATAAAACCCTCAAAATTTAACTTCTCGAACAAATTAAAAATAAAATGCATATACTTTCCTCAAAAGTCAAATATTTAAAAATAAAAATAAAATTTAATCACTTCCAAAATTTTTTATAGCTTTGACTATGTTTATTGATTTGAATTTGAATCCTCAAAAATTTTAATAACATAAAATCTTAACTCCTCAAAAAATCTTAAAAATTGAAATTTATTTCCAACCTTTAATTTAAAAATTTAAATCCACATCTATCTAAGTATACATATATATACTCACAGTCTCTAACACACAAGATACACACAAATATACCAATTATCTACAACCTTCAACTGTGTACTAAAATTTGTACTGTCCGAATTACTTGCACTATTACTTCCAATGATTTTCTATCCATATTAACTGATACACCATTCTAATATTATCACATAAAGTACTTACTGTTACTAGCATAATTTTCAACTAATCCTTGATATAGAACACTAGCACTATTGGTATAGTAACACTAACTTCATCATTAGATTACCTCATCACACTCACTAGAACTCATGGTCACTTACACTTTTTATAATACACATGTTTCACTTCGCTTTCAAAAGCAGGCATATGATTCCATATCTCGATTGATGTATACGTATTTTCTCTTAAATCTTTTATAGACTGATACACTAATCAGTGATACACTATATATCTTCCATTACCAATCTTGATATTTCTCAACCCATGGCACACTATTGAAATTTTCTAATACTCATGCTTCCACTTTCATGAACTTCCACACTGGTACTCAACACCCATTGTGCATCATGCACATAATTTTTAGACACTCTTTTATATATTATTTCCAACATTCACTTGCCTCAATATCAGGTGATACATCCATCATTAGTCATATACCGGTACACTCATATCAAATAACATATCAAGGCCCTACTTTTATCTGTAACACAAGTCTCACTACTTAGCATAATTTATTCTTATTCTCTCACACTCTCATATCCACTTATGGGTACCCTCCTACTATGGCACACTCATTAATACCCTTTATGCATATACATTTCTTTACTCTTGACACACCCAAGTATCAACCACCAAATTGAATATCATGCTCCATTAATTTTTGACACAATTTCCTCGATACTTAATTGTTTACATGAATCACCCAATTACATGAATTCATGACTATCCAGGACTGGCATGCTGCCTCTGATACTAACTCCTGGAACCATCACTGATACTCTTTACTCCTCGTTCTACCTATAGTACCAATACTAACTATAATGGCACCTATTATAGAACTATTGCTATAAGGTACTACGCTATGGGTTAACTCTAGATTGATGCCTACTGCTCACATATCCAACCAAGAAATACATAAAAACTTACAAGCCACACTCTCAACAGTCAACACTGATACAAGACATATACCTAATTGTAATTCACCAATTATCACACTAACAAGGAACCCTAATGGAAAGAAGCTCTATAAGGAACTGGACTAAGGACTGAAGGTATCTCTACTGCTAGCAAAGAAAATGATGGAACCAAATCCTATTGTTTGATAATAAATGGAAGAAATAAAATTAGGTTTATACGAAACTCTTTCTTAGGTTTACAAACAAGGAGTACTATTAATCCTATACGAGGATGTTAAGTACAAAATTTAATCTGGGTAAATATTGCTATAGGAGTCTGATCTGCGATCGATCACTTTGTCCCTTGGACCACACGATGATGAAGAAGTGCTGTAGAAGAAGGAGATGCTTCAAAGATTACAAGAGGGAATGGATGCTCGATGTCAAAATCGTCGATCACTACTCTCTGTCTGTGCTCTTCTCTCTCAAGAATAGATTTCTGACCATTCGATCTTCTGACTTCTATTCTCCGAGTTTTTGATCCTCGACCTCTATTCTCCGAGTCCTTCGACCTTTTTCCCCGACCTTTGACCTCCGTGGACGGAGGTCTCTATTTATAGAGTTTAGTGACAATAACCGTCCAGTCGGCGTAGAAGCCGGACAGTGGAGAGTGTGGCACTTTTTATGCGACGGTTATAATAACTGCCACCCACGTATAAATGATCTTCTGAATCTGCGTGTGATACGTGTCCCATTATGAGGTGACGCGTATAACTGCTGCGAAGACCACGATATGCAAGCCACGTAGGTAACTGCTCCTCGCGTAGAAAAGGTTGGCATAAAAGTCAATAACTGTCATCATGGCGTAGAAGCCAAATAGTTGTCAAACTGGCGTAGAAGCCAGGTAGGCGTAGAAGCCAGGTAGTTGTCAAACTGGCGTAGAAGCCAGGTAGGCGTAGAAGCCCAGTAGTTGTCAAACTGGCGTAGAAGCCAGTTACTGCATGGATAGGTAGCTAGCATAAAAGATAGCCGATCCTCCTTCTTTGACTGAGGTCTTAAACGTAGTCTGAACCAAGTAGCCTTATCACGCACCAATACAAATATGGCCTGAGTTGGCGTATTCCGAGGAGATAGCGTACAGCGTGCTCCTATAGCTGAAAATATCCTGATGGCGTAATATGCAGAGGTGATGATGTGGACATATTAGCCGTAATTATGGCTCACCCAGTCTTTAAAAATAGAACCAAATCTCGTACATTAAATGCAGAGATCTGCCCCCATCACATGCATTAACTGCAGCGACGTGCCTCGAGCTCTGTACGAAGAGCAGCTTTTGACATGGCAGTTCGTTTTGTCTTCCGGTGAGCGTAAAAGCTCACATCCGCCTGTATAAAACTAGGTAGCGTATTCCCTTGAATGCATAAAAGCAACTTGTATCAAGGAAATGTCACTAAACGATGGTCTGGGTCTCTATGTCGAACCATCATTACAGCCGTCGTCTGGGTAGTCGTACAGTACTCTTTGTCAGGAGTCAGGTTCACTGCATGATCTGACAGGTTCGTTCGAGGAATACGAAAAGTTCCTCGTACACCTTCCCGCTGCATTAAAAGCAGATGGGTTTTACGCTATAAAGGCAAGATAACAACCTTTTTACGCTAAAGCAATCTGAAAATACTGTATTACGCGGGTTATTCTGGAGCTATATTTTACGCTGCACTAGCGATGAAGCTCTGTTGTACGCCGATGGCTCTTGAAGTCATATCTTACGCCAGATAGTACTGAAACTCTACTTTACGCGGGTTTTTATGCATACTGCGTATAATTTTGTAGCGTATTTTTTTTCATGCTTCTACAAGACCCCCTTCAAAGTTTTCAAATTCCTCGTAATTTGAAACACTTTGAATGAAGCATGAAACGGTCAAGTCTGACTCGTTCCTCGAGGCTGATTTCTTGGCAAATATTTAGGGATTTGTTGGGATTTGGTGTGTTCTCCTCTGCCTATAAAAAGGTGATTGAGTTAACATGTTCTTCCTATATTTCCTTCACCACACAGAGATGATTGCCGAGGTTCGTCTTGCTGACTTGAGGAAGAAGAAGATCATATTATTCCAGCATGTAAGGAGCCAAAAAAGAAGGCGTCTTCGAGCAAATATCCTCTGCAACGATGGATCATGGAAGGATATCATAGATTCCTTTGCTCGGGATGATAAGCAATTTCATATAACGATTCGTCCGGGAGAGAGAAAGGGTCATATTAGACCACACAGCTTGCAAGCTGTATTTTCTCCCATCACGATGGCGGACGAGGGCAGACAAACTGACCCTGTCTTCCAGTATTGAGTTGGGTCTAAATCCCAACTCAATCTGTCATGGCGTATGGAGGGTGGACTCTTGAATAATTTAAACAAGCCCAGTTTTGTATCCTCCCGCCATTAATTATTTTCTTGTTAATCGGCCACAGAAATCGACTAATTGCTGAAGAAGACTGAAAAGATCTCCACCAATACGAGAACCTGGCAGAACAGACTCTTGGCGTGATCCTAAGTGAAAATGAGAAACCCTTGGTAGAACAAGGATTTCCATCATGTGTAATCATGAAGATAAAAAACCCTTTGTAAACTGGATTTCCATCATATGTAATCATGATTAATAAAATTGTATTCTTTTACACATCTGATGATTTATCATATTTTGCTATAATGAAGTCTGAATAGTGTGCAGCTTCGGCACGTCTGAATAACTTTATGCTGACTCTGATAAAAAGAGTATCTGATCTCGCCCCGTCTTTTACGCGTAACTGAGGACGCGTAGAAAACTGCTTAGCATTTAAGTCAAATATCCGAACTGTCCTACTGTTTTGAACGAGGAGTGCGTAAAATCCTGAACTGTCACTTCTCTGATAAGAAGAATTCTTGTCCATCATCTTCAAGAATGATTTCCTAAAAATCCTTTGAAGTAGGGCGAGAAATGGCTGTCAAAACTGACCATGCTTGAACTGTAGAGAAAATATTCTGACTGGATTTTGGATAAACTTCCAATCGACCCAAGAAGAAGAGTCATTTTAAATGCTAAACTCTGTATGTTTTGGGTACTCGGGTTGTTTTGAAGCCAAGAAGGAGCATCTTCTGCGTGAACCCCTATAATTGGCTGTCTTGAGAATTGTTCAGATATACGCATACTCTGGCCTGCGTATTTTGAGATATGTGGAAAGTCATAGATCCGTAGTGTAGATGAGCGTAAAATCATAAGTTTGTAGCCTCTCGAGCGTAAAATCTGCTGAGCATAAGAGCATCCGGGCGTAAAACCATAGATTTATAGCCTCTGAAAAAAAAACTTCCGAGCGTGAAGTCGTAGATTTGTCGCCTCTGAGCGTAAAAAGCTTCTGAGCGTGAAATCATAGATTTGTAGCCTCTGAGCGTAAAGTCGTAGGTTTGTAGCCTCTCGAGCGTAAAAGCTACCGAGCGTAAAAGCATCTGGGCGAAAAACCATAGACTTATAGCCTCTGAGCGTAAAACCGTAGATTTGTAGCTTCTTGAGCGTAAAAGCTCCTTAGCGTAAAATCATGAATCTGCTCTGCACGAAAAACTTTTTGAATTCGCTGACTGTCCGTCTTCCCTAAATGATAGGCTGACGTAGTCTCCAATCATAACCGAATATTAAATATCGGATTTGGTTAGGGATTCGAAGAGTTTATCTGAACTCTATAAATACTCCAAGGCCTTCAGAGAAGAAACTCTTCATCTGTCTTTTGCAAAGACTTTCGTCTCTTTGAGAACTCTTCTTCGTTTCTTTCTCTGAGCACTCTGAGTTTTAGCAATGGCACCGAAACAACCTTCCACCACTAAGGGAAAGAAAGCTGCCTTCTCTTCTCGCTCCTCTGCTCAAGCACGAGCGACTCCCATTGGGCTGAACGAACCTCGCTCTGAATGAAGTGTCCTACCGTCAAGCTGTGCACCAGGCGTTATAGGTAAAGCTTTTGGGACGACAAAAACGAAAAATCCTTCGCACACATTGTACGTGAACGCGCTAGGTCATCTTCTGTGCTGAGAGCCTCTTCGAGGATGATGATGCACATAGATATTTTGTCATTTACGTCCACATTCTTAATGTGTCAGCGTAAAAACTCCATATTTTTGCAGTCTGGCGTAAAAGCTTTGACTGTCAAAATTTGGCGTATACTACAAATTTTGGGTGTTACGGTCTGGATGGAAATTCCGACGTAAAATCCTAAAATTTTGGCAGTCTGGCATAAAACACAGATTGTCGGATTTTTTGTGTATACTGCTATCTTGAATTTTACGCCTAGGAAATAGGTTCCAGCGTAAAAACTCAAGTTTTTACAGTCTTGGCATAAAAGCACAGACTGTTGATCTTTGGCATAAGCTGCAAGACTGTAATGTCTAGTATAGAAACTGACATGTTCTTCTTACATTTTGTAGTTAACTTGCAAATACCTCCGTTGACTGAGGTGATGGGTTCTGCTGCTGGGATGCTGAACTCTAATTACCTGGAGGATTTGTCCCATGTGACATTCCCTATTTCTGGAACCCAGTATCCTGAAGGAAGGGGAATTCTGATATTATCTCAGAAAGAACGGATGCTGTTGAGTATGATCAAAGGAGAGCCCCTGACGTATATAGATGGGGCCAAATATATAAAACCAGCTTTCCTCTTCGGGAATATGATTGATAAACAATCCCAGACGAAGCCCAAGAAGGAAAACTGGGTTTTTACTGTTGGGAGCATGGTCATGTACCTGCCCAGGATGCCGAGATACTATCCTATCTCGGCATTCTTCTATGCCACGCATCCCAGGAGGATGTCGTGGACCCTGACCCCTAATCTTCACGGCCAGCCAGGGAAGATATTTTATCAGAAAGGATCAGACCAAGGATTATTTGTGAGCTGCCCTTCAGGCCCTGTAATGCCTTTCAGGAGATTATTTTCGGGCAGTGTCCCGAGTGAAGACACTTTCCTGCTCCAACCAGTCCAATTACCGACTTTTTACAATGACTTCATGGGACATGGAGGAGTATACCCCAAGGTTAATCCTCGGACCAATAGGTGGCTTACCCCTTCAAATCTTCGATGGGCTCGTTTATCTGCCTGAGCCCTGAAGCATTTTCAGACGGAGCTGGAGAGCATTGGTCTGTTCGCGGCTGTGAGTGCTACCAGTGTTGGACTGCCTCCCAACCCCAACCTGTTCTTAGCTTTGGTGGAGGGGTATATCTCGCTCACTGGGACTTTTGCCACTCCGCTAGGGGAGTTGGGATTGGCCATTCACGAGATGACAGAGATTTCAAGACTGCCAATGGGGGATACTCCTTATGAAGAGTATGTTCTCACAAACAGAGAGTTGGGAGATACAAACCTTCGGGTGGTGGCAGTGTACCAGGAGCTAATGAGCCATTATCTAGCCTGCACCACCTTCTATAATGAGCCCTCTGATTTGGCTTATACCAACAAATGGGCGTCCTATCTCTTCTTTCATCAGGCCAGAGATGTGAAGCCCGAAAAAGTTGTGGATAGCAGGGAGATAAGCCTTTGAGCCTTTTGAGCGTGCTTAATGCTCAAGTAGTCGATGATCTTATTGAAGACGTCAGGGCTTTAGATCAGGTTCTTGATGAGGGGATAGGGAATTATCCTGCAGGCACTAAAGTTTACAGTTATATGAGGCATTGCCGCAGGCCTCTGTCCAGTGAAGCTCAACTGGCTGGCTTCCTCTCTGTATGGCTACGCCGATTGGTAGTACCTGACATTGCATCTTCGGATCGCATTCACCGTAACACCTTATGGCCTGCAGTGTGTTTGGTGTTTGGGGCAAGACTGGGCCTGCTCCCTGCCATGGTATGCCGGATACAAGCTGGTCTGAGGGCCATTACTGATGGGCTGCTTGCCGACGAAACATGGCGTGGCAGCTTTCCCAGGGTAGAATTACCATTCCTGTATCTGATGGGATGGTTAATTCTTCATAACCCTAGGGTGATGTCTCCCGGCTTTGCCAGTAGTTCGGGGAATAATTTCTTGTTGAATTACAAGAATTCTACTCGGAACGTGACTACCGTCGTGGACTGTCGGCGAGCATTAAATTTTGCTCATAGCTGGAAGATTTTCGGTACCGTCCCTACTGTACATATCAATCAACAGGGGACGAGACTTCAGGATTCAGGTGAAAGGAAGACCGTTCTTTCTCCTGAAGCTTTTTATTGGTTGGTCTATATTAGACCTTCCCATTTGTTATACAGAAGTGAAGACCACTGCTTCTTGGAGCCCTATCTGCCTAGTCGGTTCGCCAAGCAGTTTGGGTATGACCAATTGCATGTGGAAAATGCCCTCACCAGCTTCAAGTCCAGTGGTGGACTTATTGATGGCGGGAGAGGATGGCGGTACTTTATCATGGGTTATACTGGAGCAGCCTTTACTGTGCCCGCGACTTCTCTCTCCATGGAGTTGCGCATCCTCCATTCGTACGCCCAATTTTATGTGGCCACCAACACCTTCCATCGCAATTTTGATATGCGTAGAAGTTTTAGGATACCCTCTTCTAAGTCCGCGGGAAGAGAGGAAGTCCCATCGGTTTCCTCTGACGAAGGTGAAGACTCTGTCGGTACAGATGAGTTTTTGCTGACAGTACCGAGAGGCGTAATACCTCTACCTGTAGAGCCTCTGGTTATCCCTAGTAAGCGAAGGGCTCCTGTTCTGAAGGAGACTTCCCTCGTAAGAAAAAGAAGACTATTAGTGGTCCCGTCAGGACTTCCAACCATGAGGCTCCTAGGAGTGAGCCTGCTGTTTTCCCTGTCGGGGACAATCCTTTGATTAGAGGTTCCTCGCCTTTTAGAGAGGGAACCTCCACAGTTCCGACTGCTAGTGCCGGAGATTCTTTGCTCGAACCTGTTGTCGCTGCTACCGCTTTAGGTAGTGCTACGAGATCGCCTTCGAGGCCGAGCCAAATAAGGATATCTTTATCCAGCCCAATAATGGGTCCAGCTCCTTCTTCATCTGTAAGTATCTCCAGCGAGATTCCACCTGATGAACCTTGATTGGATCTGGGTGAAGACTTGGATGACTACCCTCAGTCGTCATTCGGTGCACCCTCCCCTCCAGGTATGACAGCTTGCTTAACATCATTAAGAGATAATTTAGCTGTACTGGCTGCGGACACGACATATATACCATCAGCCGTGGGTAAATGTCGTCTTTACGCTTCTTTTTAGAGAAATTTACATCAGGTTGATTTAACTTTCTCTTGTCTTCTTTTCAGGGGAAGATATCTATGGGGAGGGCAGCGTCGATGCAACTTTTGGCTTTGATGCAGCTCCTGCTGATGAGACGGCGGTGCTCGACCTTGAAGAGAAAACATTTTTGGGTGCCGGCTCGCCCAATATAGTTCCAATATATTCAGAGGAGGATGAGCCTGTCATCACGACGATGCCTCTTTTGAGTACGCCAGCCGCTTCGGCCGTTGTTGGCGCCTCTACTTTTGTCGCGCCATCTGCTGAAGCGACGACTGTGACGACACCCTCTGCAGTCGTTCCTGGAAGGGGATTTGCCGATATTACAGCCACTCCCAGCGTCCATTCGGATCTCGCCATGCTAATTGAGCAGTATACTAGTATTTTCTACACCACTTTGAAAACGCTGATATCAAGGGTGCTGGAAAAGACTCTAGGCTTCGAGGCTCTGAGGAGGTCCTTCCAGTTTGCGATAGTGCCGATCAGAGACTTCAACGACGCTGGGAGAGCTGATGCGCTGGAGCAGATAGTTAATGGTTTGGAACAACCCATTAACAATTATCTGTAACTATCCCAGGGCAGTATTGATGATCTGATTCAGGCTGAATATGACTCTTTGACTGCGAGGCTTGTTAGGGAGATAAAAACTCTGAGCAAGTCCATCGAGGCTCAGCAAAAAGAGATGAATGAAGAGCATATCGTATTGGAGTATGTCATTCCCCAGCTGGCCAAGTGCGAGGCCGAATATGATAAAGAGGCAGAGAGGGTCCGCAAATTGGAAGACGACCTCGCTAAGGCCAAGGAGAGGGCTCTCTCTTTGTCGGCAGCTCGAGATATGTTGAATGACCGAAGGGAAGCGGCTCAGCAGAACTTGGCACGTGCGGGTGTCACCCACGCAGATTTTGTACGTGCTCGGTCTGAAATGTCTGCCTTGAACAATGAGGAGGCAAGGTTGGAGCGGGCTCGCGCTACAGTTTTAAACTCCAGGAACGAGAGAATGGCCTCTCTGGCGCAGCAGATCCGCGACTTAACTGCTCCTCCCAAATGATGTACCCTTTTGCTTTTATATGTAATTTGCTATTTCTGGAGGTAATAAAGAGACTTTATCTGACTTTGGTGGACCTATCATTTTTGAATATAAATGACAGGCTAGGGTGAAAGTGATATCAGAGGTAATATGGACGTGATATACTTTCGGTAAGCTTCAGCTGGACATATCTATTCAGAGGTTATATGGACATGATAGAATATGATCCAATTAAAATTTGTACACAAAACACTATCCGAGGTAATATGGACATGATAGGTTTTGGAGTTCCAAATTAGTTAAACATATCTATTCAGAGGTTATATGGACATGATAGAATATGATCCAACTAGTTCTTTGGACGTAGTGTTGTCAGAACGGGATCTTCACCATACTCCGTTGAGCAAAGGAGATTAAGCATAGTACCTCTTCAGAAATTTACCGTTGATAGGAGCCATTAATACGTCTTCGTTAGGCTTGGCTAATCTGTAAGCGTCGTTTGAGGACGTCGTCTTGATCACATAAGGGCCTTCCCATTTGGGCTGGAATTTACCCTTACTCTTGTGAGTAATGATCAATGGCCTTTTCACAGCTAAAACTAGCTCGCCAACTTTGAACACCCTTTCCTTTATTTTTTGATTAAAAGCTTTGGAAATACGTGCCAGGTAGAACGCAATGCGTTGTTGAGCTAGGAGGCGTTTCTCGTCTAATCCTTCCAGCTATTGAAGCCGTAGTAGGTTATTCTTTTCCTGAGTCAACTCATTAGCCACTGCTATCCTGAGTGACGGAATTTGGATTTCAATGGGAAGAACTGCTTCACTCCCGTAAACCAATGAGAATGGGGTACAACCCGTCGGTGCTCGAACCGTTGTGCGGTATGCCCAGAGGCATCCTCCGAGCTTCTCATTCCAATCTTTTTTGTTCGAAGAGACGAACTTCTTCAAAAGTTTGATAATAGTTTTGTTGAAGGCTTCTGCCAAACCATTAGCAGCAGGATTATATGTCGTAGAGGCCATATGTTGTATCCGATTTTTATCGCAAAATCGGTGAAACGCTTGGCTGATGAATTGAGGCCCGTTGTCATGAATTATCCTTTGGGGTATCCCAAAGCGATAAATGACATGGTGCTTGATAAAGCTGATCACATTGGATGTCTTTACCTCGGCAAGGGAGATTGCCTCCGCCCATTTAGAGAAATAATCTGTGATGGCCAATATGAACCGATGACCTCTGGAAGAAGACGGGTGAATAAAAGCAATGATATCCATACCCCATGCTTCAAAAGGCTAGGATGCAACCGTAGGATGTAGATGTTCAGAAGGTTGATGTATAAAATCTGCATGAACCTGACAGGCTTTGCATTATCTTGTATATTTTATTGCATCTGTGATCATAGTAGGCCAGTAATAGCCCATCCTCCTGATACGATCTTGTAGCTTAGGACCAGGTTGGTGTGCTCCGCATACGCCATCGTGAGCCTCACGGATAATCCGCTGTGCTTCATCACCGGAGAGGCATCGTAATAGCAGTCCATCATAAGTCCGTCGATATAGACATTGTGAAGACGCATCAAAATAGAAGCGTAATGATCGTCTTTTGATGGATACTGCTTCTTTAGGATCCTCTGGTAAGATTTCGTATGCTACAAAATCTATAAAGTGACTTCTCCATTCTCTCTTGGGAGGATCTGTGTTCACCGCGTATCTGTATTCTATGTGAAAATTGTTTTTTACACAGAATAAATCTCTATTAAGAAGGATCACCGAGTTCTGCCTTCTTATAGGAATAGCTAAATCTGCAGCTAGACTGGCTAGGGCATCAGCTTCCAGATTGTGAGATTGAGGTACATGCTCTAGGTAGAACCCTTTGAAAGTCATTGCTATCTCGATCATTGCTTGGTGATAAGGAATGAGGTCTGGATTACGGTCTTCATATATTCCTCTGACTTGATTGACGATCAGTAGAGAATCACCGAAAGCTTCCAGATATTCGACGTCCAATTCTTTAGCTACTTGGAGTCCGATGAGTAGGGCATTATATTCTGCCACATTATTAGAGTAGGGCTCGCTAAGAGAATATGCTCGATAGATGACGAGTTTATCAGGAGTGACCAGGACGATTCCTACTCCTGAAACCACGTTTCCCCTGGGACCAGTCCTAGAGGCACCATCGAAGAATAGCTGCCATGTAAGACTTTCCATTGCTGAATTACATTCTGCAACTTCATCGGGAATATCCTCGTATAGTTTAGAGGTTTCCGAAATTGGATGAGCAGCTAGAAAATCAGCCAATGCTTGGCCTTTTATGGACTTTTACGGGACGTACACTATATCATAAGGTGTTAGTAACATCGCCCAAGTCGCGAGTCAGGAATTGAGAACACTTGGCTTGTTCATCAATACCCGAAGATGATTGATCCTGGAGATGATATGAATAGTCTGGCCTGTGACATAGTGTCGCATTTTTTTAATGGCGAATATTAGGGCCAAGCATTCTTTTTCTACTAGATTGTACCGGTGTTCAGCTCCGACCATCATCCTGCTTAAGTAGTAGATAGCCTGTTCATGACCCTCATCGTTCTTCTGTGCGAGGATAGTTCCCAGAGAATGATCCATTGCTCAAACATACAGCAAAAATAGTTTTCCTATGACGGGAGGCACCAGAACTGGAGGATTAGTGAGGTAGCGTTTAATATCATTGAACGCTTGCTGACAGGCTTCGTCCCAAATGAATGATACACCATTCTTCATGAGACGAGAAAAAGGCTGACATATCCCAGAGAGGTTGGATATGAATCTCCGGATATAAGCCAGACGACCTTGAAATCCCCTGAGTTCTCTCAGATTACGGGGTGATCGCATTTCTAGGATGGCCTTCACTTTATCAGGGTCCACTTGAATGCCTTTAGCGGTAATGACAAATCCCAGGAATTTGCCACTGGATACACCAAGAAAGGACTTTGTAGGATTCATTTTGAGTTGATGTTGGCGTATCAACTCAAACACTGTCTTCAAGTCTTGGATGTGATTATCCTTGATACAGCTTTTGACAGCTATATCGTCTACGTAACATTCCACTATTTTGTGTAGATGCTCGTAGAATATGTTACTCATGGTCCTTTGGTACGTAGCCCCGGCATTCTTCAATCTGAAGGACATGACTATGTAGTAATATACCCCCAGTGGTGTGTGGAAGGCAGTATGCTTCTTGTCTTCAGGATGCATCTTGATTTGGTTGTATCCTGAAAATCCGTCCATGAAAGACATGCATTCAAAATTGCATGTATTATCGATCATGACGTCTGTGATGGAAAGAGGAAATTCATCCTTGGGGCAGGCTGCATTCAAATCTCGGTAATCGATGCAGACACGTACTTTCTCACTTTTTTTCATGACCGGGACAACATTGGCGACCCAGTCAGGATGTTGTTCTTCCCGAATGAAGCCACAGGCTATCAACTTTTTGATTTCAGCTTCGATGGCTTCCATCATATCCGGACAAAACAGGCGTTGATGTTGCTTCACCGGCTTTGAATTGGGCAATATGTTAAGTTTATGAGTAGCCACTTTTGGATCAAGACCTAGCATATCCTCATAATTCCACGCAAAGACGTCGATATATTCTCTTATCAGCGGGATTATTTCTTCCCTTTCTTCTTCGGAAAGATTGTTACTGATAAATATCGGCTTTGGCGAAAGTTTATCCCCAACGTCGATTTGGATAACTTTATCTTCAGTGGAAGGTTCTCTCTGCTCGAACCAGAGTTCCCATTGTGTATCCATTTGCTGAGCCCAAGGGTCATTCTCAAACGGTTCAGATTCTTGTTTGTCTGCTTCGAGGGAATCTGTTAATACCATATTTACTGATAATGCTCGTTCGAGATCATCAAATAAGCCGGAGGACGATGAGCTATCTTGAGGAGAGGAAAAGATATCCTCATTTGACTCAGAAGTTACAAGAGAGGTGGTATACCCTAACCCAAAATGAGTTCGTTGACAGTAGGGATCACCGTGCAACGATATTCGCCTGCCTTTCCCGTAGTTGAGGCCTGGTTCTAGCTTTAAGTCATAACCCATACTTTGCATAATATTCAAAGCTTGTGGGCTATATCTGTGAACCTGTATTTTTCCAACATCATCATTGGGAGAATCTTCTTGCACAGTCGGTTTATTACGCATGCGACCGAAGACTATTGGATGCTGACTGCTGCGAGTAGGCGGGACAATAAAGATAGACTCCTCTTATGGCCCATATGTCGTGATGACATTAGATGGTGATGCTACTTCCCACACATACGGATGATAGGAATCTATAGCTTTCAAGAATCTTTGTGCTATAGGTTCTATATCGTTATAGGGAGAGGATTCCTGATTTGGAATTTGAGCGTCAATGTACTAGAAAAGAGGATCTTTATTATCGTCAGAAACCACGTTCCTGGTTATATTTATATCAGTTGGCTGCTTGTTGCGCTGGAGGTTGATGACCAAAGGTCGAGGCTTCTGGTTCAAAGTGATCACTAGAGGATCACCTCCTTGTCCTGACTTGGTTTTGTTCAGGTGGATAGCCATGGGTTCCATGACTTTCGGACGAGTAGTTCGTCCTTTCACCTTGATTGACAGAGGTTGCTCGGCAGAAGGTTCTTCTGGCTCCTGGTGGGATTCCTCCTCTGTTTTGCCTGACACCTCCTCCATGTAGGCTTGGGTGTACAACATGGAATCAGAGTAATAGGATTCTACTCCTTTAAACGGGTTAAGATCAGCAAACTCTGTTTGTACTGTTCCTTGGGCATCTACATATTTGAAGCATTGATGTAGAGTCGAAGGAATGATGTTGTGGTCATGGATCCACGGTCTATCCAACAGAATGTTGTAGGACACCTCTGAATCAATGACATAGCATGTAGCCACTGATCTGAGGTCGCCAATCTGGATCCTCAGACGAATCTTCTCCAACGGCTTACTTTTCCTAGCGTTGAAGTCCACGATTGTAGTGGTGGTGTAAGCCAATTCGCTGGTAGGAATCCTCAGCGGCCTGAGTAGACTATGAGGAATGATGCTGATCGATGATCCCGGATCTATGTGAATTCGGTCGACCTCCATGGAAACGATATATCCGGTGTAATAAAGGGGTCTTTCATGCTTGTTGTGTTTCAACAGCATGTCATCTTGAGTGAAAGTGATATTCGGGACCACCTCCATCACACTATGGAATTGAGGACATGCCACAGGGTCTTCATCAGGAGACTTGAGATGGGTCAAGTATGCATCCGCCTGCATTAATGCTTCACTCGGGGCTTGACGAGTGTCTTTGGAGAGCCTGAGTAGTTCAAAAATGGATAATCTGGCTGTTGTATTAGCCAACTGGGCCAGGATGTCGAAGTTATATGGCTTCTCCAAACCTTTGTTTTGCATATTCTTCAAAGGTTTATCAAAGCGCACTTCTTTTTGCTTGCCCTTGTCCACCGAAGTTGGTCTAGAAGGACCTGCCTCTGGTACGACAGGTTCAGGTTCTGGAAGTTTGGCAGCTGAAGTGTCTGCCGATGCATCTTCCAAACTTCCTCCATAGTCCTTGAGGTAGGCTTTTCCTGAACGGGTTCCAGTAGCCATAACCTCTTCTTCTGATGTCGAGGATATAGCAACCATATGACATGGTTTATGTTTCAAATTCTTTCTAGACTTAGCCTTAGTAGCTTGAGTCTCTTCCTCGATCTCTGACACCAGATCTGGATGAACCCACATAATCTCGCCGCGCTGGGTAGTTAGGGGTACCAGGTCATGATTTTGATCCCTGGTTGGAGGGAGATTAACAATGTTCATCGTTGTCCGGGAAATGGGTACAACACCATCCGGAACTTCTTGGGGAGGCAGATAGCCAAATTGAAGAGAGATCATGTTGGCTGTGACCGTCTTCTCGCTATTGCGCAGAGTGATGGCCTTAGCGTCGATCAACTCCTGGATTTTCCTCTTTAGTACATAACATGCTTTTGTGGGGTGATGTATGTACTTATGGAAAATACAGTACTTGGGGTTATTGGTACTGCCGACTTCATTAGGCCGCTTTACCTCAGGGAGAGTAATCTTGTCGCTTTTGACTAGACACTCGAATATGCTCGAAATTTCGTCATCGTCAAAAGAATATACTTCAATGGGCCTGGAAGTCCCAGGTTTTGTCTGTGTGGTTGCCGCAGTCTTTTGCCTGGATGTATTGATCGCCAGAGCTTCTTTTCCTTTGGAACCACGATGATGGTCGTTGTTGGAGGATGACTTCTTGCCTCTATCAGAGGTAGATATCATAATTTTATTATCACGCGCCTTCCGACTGTTGTCTTCAGCGGCCACCGCTGAGATGATGAACGAGGGCCAATCATGGAACTGATACGGTCCTGTGAACACCGAGATCACTGGAAGAAGATTCTTCCTACAAATGTCCACCAATGCCGAGTTTGGAACTCCGGGAGGCATTTGCAAAGTGGCTTGACGAAAATGTTCGATGAAAGTGCGAACGTTCTTTTTCTCCTTCTGCTTTACTTCGATGAGAGAGGACATAGACATATCCATCCCTCCTTCGTAGAATCACGCGAAGAACAAAGTCTTGAAATCTTCAAAAGAAGTAATACAGTTGTCCGCAAGACTGCGGTACCATTAGTAAGTCACTCCCGAGAGACAGCCTTTGAACACTCAAGTGAGAAGGGCGTCATTCCCTTACAATAACACCATCATCATACTGAAGTAGTTCATGTACTGGCACGGTGATGTCTTTTCCTCAAACAAAGCCATAGTCTGTGGTTTGTATTTAGGAGGGAAAGGGATCTCATCGCAGATAGCTGGATAAGGCTGGTTGATCCCCAATTTCTTGAGCTGATCCTTATGCTTTAAGGCATCAAATTGGGCTTTCAATTCCCGCACTGCCTGCATCGGATTTTTAGCTGACAGAGGGACAGCGGAGTGGTGAGAGATCGGTTGTATCGTAACTCCAACATGAGGCAATATATTCTTCGAATTAGGAAGTGGAGGAGCTGCTGACTCCTGATCTAGAGCAGGCTCCTGATTCGCATTGGATGGTGGTAAGTCCACCCCCTGTATCCTCCGATTTCCAAATTTCTGAAATAATTAGATTTATAATTTATTTTAAATATCAAGTTTATAAATTATTTTCTCCTTGAATTTTTAGTATTAGATTTTCGAACAATGTTTGATTTTAGAAGGTGATTTAAAATCTTTTATCAAAATCATTTTTCCTAAATGTCGCTTTCTTATAAAATAAATAGATAAATAATGATGTAAATATAATACTATAGCTTCGAATATTTATTGGCTTGAAATCATGAAATTATTATTTTAAAAAAAAATTATTTGAAGGACTAGTTGATAAAATATAATAAATTTTATATTTATTGGGATAGTAAATAAATAAATTTCATACTTTCTAAGATTTTGCAATATGGATTAATTAGTAGCTAATTGGGAATCAGTTAGCTTTCCTAAAATATTTTTTGAAATTATAATCTTTTCTTTTTAAAATTTTACAAGTTTGCCATTTCCCATTAACTAGCCAACACACCTTCATTCCCACATGAAGAACTTATTCATGTATAATCTTGGCCATTCATTATTGGGCCAATCCTCACCCTTCATCCCACACCCTCTTTCCCTAATTAAAGTCTCTCATCACCATTCCCAAGAAACCCTAGCTAGCCCTCAAAAATTCCCACAAGCCAACAAGCCATCACCATTTATTTGAGTGCTCGTGTCCGTGTGTCCAGCATTACCGTGTCAGCCGTGTTGGCCTCGGGTCCGACCCCGGGTGTCCCACCGTATCCATTCATTTCCTGTGTCCAGATTTATAACATTACAACCAGATTTTTGTGTCCGACACACCCAGACACATCCACCTCCACCACAGCAAACATCATCCTCGTGTCCACCATCTGGACACATCCCTACCACAGTACATCATTTCTGTGTCCAACACCCGGACATGTCCACCCCAATACCACAACACCACCATCGTGTCCAGCCTCGGACACGATCCAGCCCGACTCGTACACAGAATCCAAACCCTAACCTAGATCCCGCTGCCGCCGGCGACTGGGACCTCCTCCTCTGAGTCGAGCTGCCGTCCTCTCCTTCCGCCGCGTCGAGCTCGAAGATCCGCCGCCGCCGCAGCCAGATCCGTCGACCGCTCTCGAGTTCCACCGCCGCCGCCTCAGATCCGGAGCCGACGTCCCCGCTCTCGAGTTCCACCGTCGCCGCCTCGGATCCGTCGACCACCGCCGAGTTCGACAGCCGCCGCCTCGAGCCAAGCTTCGCCGATCCGTCGTCGAGATCCGCTGCCGCCGCCGAGCTTCAACCGTCGACGCCGTGTCGCGTGACCTCGGCGGACTTCCCCGACCGTCGACGCCGGAAAACCCCAAGGTGAGCCTCCCTTCTCTGTCCTTTTCGATTTCTCAGGGTGGGGAGTGAGCAAAGGGAATTAGGTTAATTATATAATTAATTATTTAATTATATAATTAGTTTATTAATTATATGTAATTAGTTTATTACTTATATATAATTAGTTTATTAATTATATATAGTTTTGTAATATATAATTAGTTTATTGTTTATAATGTATGATTTTAGTTATTTATTATGTGTAAAAAATTTGGTTATATTAATATATAATTAGTTAGTTTTTATGTAATTAGTAGTTGCGTAATAATTATAAGGGTTTTAACTATGTAAAAATAATAATTTCTGGTTTACATTATTAATTAAGAAATAGTTCCAATAATAAAAATTAGTTCAAAATTATTATTTGGACTGGTGACCGATTTTTACCATAGATATAAAAATATGTGATGGCTTTTACATAAATTCTAGATTTTTATAAATAAACTTTTATTTATAATTATTGTTCAAATAAATTCGAAATGATTTTCATTAAATTAAGGTGTTACCTTAATTACAAACAAACGACCCTTTCCCCTATTATCCTGGTATCCTTATCTCGATTTTTGTGCCGAACTCCGATCTTGGACTTCTTTATATAGTTTCTAGCTATTTGGACTGCTCCGGACTCATTGGAACGAACTGCTACTTCATTTGGGATCACCTTGAGAAGTGTGGCATTATATACATTCTTTGATTAGTTATATATATATAAAATGGTTGATTGATATATATATACAAATATGTATTTTGGTATAAAAATATATATTTATATACATCTATTAGTGTATATACACATATACGTATTTTGTACAATTACTAATAGACACTTATATATATATTATATACGTTTTATTGGTATATACTTTGAGTGTAAATGTGTATTATATACGTATCCCTACTAGATGACCCTAGTTGACTAGAGCCATGCCTGGCATAACCCTGAGGCCAGTGTATTTCTATTGTGTGTTAGTGTAGCATCTGATGCAAGTGATATTATTATATGTTTATAGGACTGTCGGATTCTCCAGACGATACTCTGGGACAGGACATTGGTATTGACAGCTAAGGACCCAAGGCGAGTACATTCTCTGATTAGTTTCTAATTTATGATATCTCCTATGTTCACTGTATCTAGTGTAGATATACATGCTCTTGACACGTTGGTTACACGGATTGGTATACACGGATCTCGTCATGAGATGTTATTCCTTATTCATGGTGTAGCTTGTACAAGACTTATTTTCTTGTTATCTTGTGCATGTACAGACACTGATTTCCGGGGAGACTTGCAACCTCCCTAGGGAATCCCGTGCCATAGCATACCATGATTGGATCTACTATACCAGTCGGGAGAGGGAAGTATTTTAGTATAGATATGTGATCATACCAAACTCTACATGCATCATAGCTCACCCCACATCTCACGTCGGGTGCGGCCTGACCATTTACATGCTTCATAGCTGTTACGTGTGATTAGCCTGACCTCTACATGCATCATAGCTAACCAACGGTTAGCCTGACTTTACATGAATCATAGTTAATCACATGTAACCAGCCTGATCAAGTTCCTAAACCGATCACATATTTAAGCTAGTACTCACACACTTAGTCATAGGGTTCTTGCTCATTGACATATTGTTTCTTCTCCTGCATTTACTTACAGTATTTCCAATATTTCTTTTATTTCTCGTACCTATACATGCTTCTCGTATATTTCCATCTAGAACTGCTACATAGTTTATATCATTAATATAGAACTGCTATTTAGAGATGTACTTTGCTCCTTCCTGACTGGAAAATATTTTTTCCAGACTGTGACCTTAGTAGACTAGTTTCTGACACACTTGAGGATTAGAAGTTAATTATTGCAGGTATGATTATTTTGTCGTTAGACTTGCTTGTATTTCTTGCTTGCCTTGATATCTCATCGTGCTTTAGTTTATGTGATTGAGTATCCAGCATTATTTTATGATATCCACGTCTCCTTATGGAGTTGGGTATTCTTGTGAGATGGATTAGATAGTTACTTGACCTAGACAGCGTTCTACCGCTGATGCTGCGGCGTAGGCTGGACGTACCCGCGCACTCGTGCCCCTAACCGGGTGCGGGTCGCGATACCCCCACACGTATCTGAGTCGGGGGGGCCGATGCTTGAGCTATAGCGGCTGTGTGTTGAGTTAGTATCATCTAGTGTATATTCTCCATCATGGACTATACCTCTTTCAGAGATGTCTCCAATACAGCGATGCGTTGCTCAGTACTTTCTGACGAGGAAGCCTTTTTGCGTTCATCTTCAATGGCATAGACTCCCATTTCTCTGGATGTCATTGAAGGGCTAGAATAGGTCTCTGTAGAGAATGACTCTATACTTTCAGCATCCGATTCGGGAAATTGGCGACCCCCAGTGTCGGAATCAGAAGAATACGAAGCCGGTTGTCGTGACCTCGAGCGGGTGTTTCGGAACACCCCATCTTCAATGTTCTCAAGGAGTATATTGAATCTCCTTTGGCTTAGAGTTCTAGAGGGATGACGTCTTGAATTTGACCTTCCTCTAAGAACGTGTGAAGCCATGTTCACTGATGCAAATGTAGGCTCTTCTTCCTGTAAAGGCAAAGAGTAGTGCAACCGGTCGAAAATTGACCGTTTTGCTTCAGAACAACAATAATTAACTACAATTTTATGACTATTACAACAGTGCTCCCTAGGAGGCGTAACAGACATGTTGGAAGATCCTCTATCATTGCGCTTCTGGATCAGATATTCACGCAAGTCGGGAGGATTAACAGAAGAAGAAGAAGAAGAAGAAGAAGAAGAAGGCTTGTTCTTTCTGTTTACATCAGTTGGAATACGGATATTGGGAAGCCCAACCCTTTCTCTGCCACCTATATACAACAGTTCATCCATATGAGTAGCAGCTGATCCATAAGGAACGTATCTATCCACAAACTGGGCTTTCTTTACGCTGAGGGGCTTGACCTGGCGTAATTTGGAACTCTGGTCAGGTTGGCATAAAACTGAGGAAGTCCTCAATCGGCCATCAGCTTCTCGCGTAATCTGGAGAGCGGGCAAATTCTTCTCTTGCTGGCGTAAAGGCCGAGAAGTTGAGAGATTCGCCACTTGTTTTCCCGTGCATAGATTGCAGGGCCCATCTACTTTTCCACGGAGGGAAGATATATTTCTACGCGCGGAGCGCGTTTGGAATTTTTGAATTGGCGCTGAGGCATTATCAAAAATTTTGTCTGCCACATGATCGACGGGAGACTGAGTTTTATGCGCAGAGCGCAGAGTAGACTTCTGGATTAGCACTGAGGCATAACCAGAAGCTTTGTCTGCCACATCACAGACGGAAGACAGAGTTTTACACGCAGAGCGCGGAGTAGACTTCTGGACTATCACTAAGGCGTGGCCAGAAGTTTTGTCTGCCACGTCATCGACGGGAGACAGAGTTTTACGCGCAGAGCGCAGAGGTTGCGAAGCTACAACCTTGCTGGTCTGCGAAACCAGAGAGTCAGCAGGAATGGTAGGGGATGTCCAGGGCATCCATACTTCACGCAGTTTCCTGTTTTCTTGGATAGAGAGGGAGTGAGAGCTACCCCCTGCTCGAAGCATGTCTTCGTAGGCAGTTTGGTCGAATTGTACGACCAAGGTCTTCTTCATTAATCCTACTGATACTGTATCGTGTTGAGCAATTGCTTTCTCATCAGAAGAGAAAGAGATCACCAGCAGAGTCGTTATCTTGTGTTTGATAATAAACGGAAGAAATAAAATTAGGTTTATACGAAATCCTTTCGTAGGTTTACAAACAAGGAGTACTATTAATCCTATACGAGGATGTTAAGTACAAAATTTAATCTGGGTAAATATTACTATAGGAGTCTGATCTGCGGTCGATCACTTTGTTCCTTGGACCACACGATGATGAAGAAGTGTTGTAGAAGAAGGAGATGCTTCAAAGATTGCAAGAGGGAATGGATGCTCGATGTCAAAATTGTCGATCACTACTCTCTGTCTGTGCTCTTCTCTCTCAAGAATAGATTTCTGACCTTTCAATCTTCTGACTTCTATTCTCCGAGTTTTCGATCCTCGACCTCTATTCTCCGAGTCTTCGACCTTTTTCCCCGACCTTTGACCTCCGTGGACAGAGGTCTCTATTTATAGAGTTTAGTGACAATAACCGTCCAGTCGACGTAGAAGCCGGACAGTGGAGAGTGTGGCACTTTTTACGCGGCAGTTATAATAACTGCCACCCACGTATAAATAATCTTCTGAATCTGCGTGTGACGCGTGTCCCATTATGAGGTGACGCGTACAACTGCTGCGAAGATCACGGCATGCAAGCCAAGTAGGTAACTGCTCCTCGCGTAGAAAGGTTGGCGTAAAAGCCAATAACTGTCACCATGGCGTAGAAGCCAAATAGTTGTCAAACTGGCGTAGAAGCTAGGTAGTTGTCAAACTGGCGTAGAAGCCAGGTAGGCGTAGAAGCCCAGTAGTTGTCAAACTGGCGTAGAAGCCAGGTAGGTGTAGAAGCCCAGTAGTTGTCAAACTGGCGTAGAAGCCAGTTACTGCATGGATAGGTAGCTAGCGTAAAAGATAGCCGATCCTCCTTCTTTGACTGAGGTCTTGAACGTAGTCTGAACCAAGTAGCCTTATCATGCACCAATATAAATATGGCCTGAGTTGGCGTATTCCGAGGAGATAGCGTACAGCGTGCTCCTATAGCTGAAAATAGCCTGATGGCGTAATATGCAGAGGTGATGATGTGGACATATTAGCCGTAATTACGGCTCACCCAGTCTTTGAAAATAGAACCAAATCTCGTGCATTAAATGCAGAGATCTGCCCCCATCACGTGCATTAACTGCAGCGATGTGCCTCGAGCTCTGTACGAAGAGCAGCTTTTGACGTGGCAGTTCGTTTTGTCTTCTACTGAGCGTAAAAGCTCACATCCGCCTGTATAAAACTAGGCATCATATTCCCTTGAATGCGTAAAAGCAACTTGTATCAAGGAAATGTCACTAAACGACGGTCTGGGTCTCTGTGCCGAACTATCATTACAGCCGTCGTCTGGGTAGTCGTGCAGTACTCTTTATCAGGAGTCAGGTTCACTGCATGATCTGACAGGTTCGTTCGAGGAATACGAAGAGTTCCTCGTACACCTTCTCGCTGCATTAAAAGCATATGGGTTTTACGCCATAAAGGCGAGATAGCAACCTTTTTACGTTGAATCAGTCTGAAAATACTGCATTACGTGGGTTATTCTGGAGCTATATTTTATGCTGTACTAGCGATGAAGCTCTGCTGTATGCCGATGGCTCTTGAAGTCATATCTTACGCCATATAGTACTGAAACTCTGCTTTATGCGGGTTTTTATGCATACTGCGTATAATTCTGCGGCATATTTTTTATGCTTCTACACCTATAATAACAGAAGTGGATAAGTATTGAGATGATACTTTAAGATACAATTTAAGATACAACCTGATAATCATACACGTCTGTCCAAAATTATGATACTCAGAATCCTCACCACGCCAGTGAGCATAGATGCGATAAACGATAGGTTCCATAACTAAGGTATGCAACTCTATAATCACGTCATCTAGAATCCTTGCCATGCCAGCCGGTATGGCTGCGAAAAACTCCAAATTCATAAATAAGATATGTGCATCCGAAGTCAGGTTCCTACGTTTCTGCCACGATAGCTAATGTGGCTGCGATAAACTCTAGGCTCCATAACCAAAGTAGACGTTTTACCTTTCTCACTGTCCTCATCAATATATGTTATCAGATGATACGGTATATTTTAGTCCGTGAAGTTCATCTTGATATGAGATCAAACTTAACAACGACACCAAGAATTAAATTTAACAACCGATCAACAAGAATCAAATTCAGTAACAACAAGTAAGAACGGACAAAAACAAGGGAAAATATTTAAATTGGAAATTAAATCTCTCAAATAATTTATGATTGAGTATCATCTCTCATCCTAGTATCCTATATCCTATATCATATCGCAGGCACGCAGTAGTACAACTAAGACGTCGTACTACCACGATATCGCACAACTTGCGAAGTCTGACCTGCATGGGCCACTACTAAAAATATGTCACAATCTGCACCCAAAATTTAGGGCACGAGTACGTGGGTACGTCCAGCCTACGTCGCAGCATCGGCGGTAGAACGCTGTCTAGGTAACAATACTATCTAATCAATCTCACACAAATATCCAACTCCATAAGGAGACACGGATATTATAATATAATATGGAATACTCAATCACAGAAACTAGAGCAGGATAAGATCTCAAAAAAAAATAACGAAATACAACATAAGTCTAAATAACAAAAATAGTCTAACCTACAAACAATAATATCCAAACTATTGCAGGCTCACTAGGCATGTTACCATACCGCAAGCGATAAACATGACCTGCATGGGCCACCACTAAAACCATGTCACGCCCCAGTCCCAAAGTATACATGACCAGGCCACGTGGAAATAGCCAGCTGACACGTCTTTGAGGATATCCCAATTTAATGGATCCTAACAAAGAGTGCTATGTTGTACTAAATTACTAACAAGTCCAATATCAACATCAAACAGGTAATCTAATCTCATCCACAATATAACCAAAAGTACTAAAATAAATATTAGAAAATAAACGCCAGTCTGTAATATCATAGTACAACCCAAAATATCTGGTGGGAACAAACCTACTACTATGACAAAATAAAAGTACTAAAAGACAGATAAAAAGAGTAATGACTAGAGCATCGGCTGACTAGATAATGATGCTCCCATCCTAGGCGGAAGGCCTACCAAATGATCACAAAAAATCTGACGGTAGCACCTCTAGCTCCTCCTCGGATGCGTACCTCGTCTCCTGTCCGGATCCGTACACAGTGGGATAATATACCTCATCCAGATCTGGAAAGGAACCAGGTCCTCAGAGGGACGTAACAAGATACATAGAAGGATGCCATAAAGTAAATACTGAATAACATAAAAGGGGTGTGCTAACCATCTATGTGAATGCAATGTGAGGACAACATTGGTACGTATGGGTAGACGTAGGCATAACGTCCAACACTCCGAAGAGCGTGGCATCTGAATAGTATATCGTCCATATCGCTCCGTAGAACGTAACATCTGAATAGTATATCATCCATATCGCTTCGTAGAACGTAGCATCTGAATAAAGGAAGTTATTGGATCCGTGGCTCCTCTGGATACTACGGATTCTAATGTGTGTACCCCATATGCCTACTAGTTGTCCTCTCCGCCCAATATAGATATACAAGTCGAATACTCGACGTGCATACCACGTATCTATATGCCAAGTCTCTACTAATTATATGATCCTAAATTACGTACTAAACTGTGATACATGTCACACGCACCGATAGCTAGTCGAGTACGCGAACCCGTATCCCAACATAAATTTGTCACCGTGATACGTGTAAGAGTGTCCGGTCTCGGAAGATATCAGAGTATCCTCCCAATGGGGGTGAGTCTGGTAGCGACTAGGTCAAGTACACTACTCATCGACGTACCCGTCGACTGTACCCGAGTCAATCTCGGACGCGCACAGTTGTATAAAAGAATGCAACAAGATATCATACAACATTTTTATAATTTAAATTAAACAGTAAATATTGCAAGGTATCTTGCCTGGGTCCTCAAGCTGTGAATGACAATAGCCTGCTCCTGAAGTATCTCCTGACTGGTCCAGCGACCCTATACATATAATATAATATAGCCATTCGATCATTAGACACTAAAGAATACACACAGAAATACTATGCTGCTCTTAGGTACTGACGCAAGCGTCATAGCTGGTCAACTACAAAGTCGCGTGTGCACGCAGCTAAGATGTACACGTATCTTGTCCTCAGTTACCGTGTACCTCAAGGCACTAAATTACCAAAGTTATGTGTTTACGAAACTACTTATGTTTGTACAAAATACATGTCCTTATTTCTCCTGTTAATGTGTACTTGGTCAATGTCTAGGTTTTTAGGTGAAATACAAAGTCCTTAATAACAATTCATATTATTTAAGTAATTACTAATCATGAATTACTAATCTAAATAACACACACACCCACACATATTGTCCTTAGGGTTTCACTTACTTTACTTGTGTCCACTCATTGACACAACAACACACGACACAACGACATATGAAGCAAAGAGGCAATAAGATGTTTACCTAGTCGTGGCTGAGCGAGGGGGGTCTGTGCTCGTCGACGGCTGTCCTCCGGCGTGGGGGCGAAGCTCCGGCGTCGACGGGGAAGCAACGACAGCAGCTGCAGTAACGGCAGTAGTTGCAGCAGCGACAGCAGCAGCCTCAGCAGCAGCGGCAGCGGCGGCTTGGCGGTGGGGTTGGTTGACGAGGTGGATGGTGGTGTTGGGGTGGTGGAGACAGTAAGGCTGGTGGCGGTGGTTAGCGGTGGCCAGGGGGCTGGAGGTGGTGGTTTGGAAGTCGGAAGAAGGGGTCAGGTTGGAGATGGTATGGATGATGGTGATGATGGTTGCGGGGTGGACTGGCGGTGGTGCTGGTGGGCTGGGGCGGTGGTCCGACGTCGACAGAGAAGGTTAGGCGGTCAGGTGGCGCTGGTGGTGGCGGCTTGAGGTAGTGGCGGATGGGGATGGTGGTGTGTCGGGTAAGGGAAGAGGGTGACCGGATGGGAAGACAAGGGTTTGAGTAGGTTTTAGTTTCTCTTTAGGGTTTGGAGGAGGGTGTTATATTTATATAGGGAAGAGAAATAGGGGTGGACTTTGGGATTTGGGCTGGCCTGGGCTCTTTGGGGTGGGGAACATGTCCACATAAAAGGGTGTAGGGTATACATGGGCTTGGTTGGGTCTAGCTTTGGGTGAGGTTGGTCTCCAACTTAATTTAATTAAAACTAATGCACAAGGCGTTCTTTTGTCAATTGAAAATATATGGGGTTAAAATTTGGTGGAACACAAGTATCATGGGCGTAGCAGGCTCAGAATAGATTAATGCCATAATTTGGGTTGTATGAAACATGTTGAGGTTGTGTCTCCAATTTCAAATAGGAATGGGCAATTATGAAAAATTAAATTTATTAGGATTATACATGGACGTTTGTAACGAATATTACGTAGCTAAAAATGAAGCACAATATCGAGTATTTAAGAGTTACACAAGGGTCGGAATGGTAGTCTGGCATGTCTAAGAAGTATGTATAAAATTTGTTTGAAGGTAACCACTAGTGTAGCGCTCCAAATATCGAAGCAACGGTAAGGTATATTAAGCCATATAATTGTTGCACATTAATTCTAATTTACTGCATTCATCTCTAATTGTCACCATTTTAATCCTAGTCTCTCTATCTAAGCTAAATAACCCTAAATTTGGTCGAAAGAGTTTACAATATGGCACATGATTTAAGACACTCAAGGAAAGGACAGTTTAAGAGATCAAGTATCAAATATCAAAGGAGAATAGTTGAATCAAAAAAAATTCCTAGGTGTAATTGAGTATTCTCAGCCTATAGCCTATATCCTAAATCATGCTCGCAGTAGTATAACTAAGTCGTCGCACTACCACGACATCATACAACTTGTGAAGCCTGACCTACATAGGCCACCACTAAAAATATGTCACGACCCGCACCCGGTGTAAGGATACTAGTCGAAAACAACGTCCAGTCTACGCCACAGAATCGGTAGTAGAACGCTGTTTGGGTAATCTATCTATCAATATAATGAACCACCAACAATAACAACATACTCAATCACAGAACTAAGATAAAACGAGTACGAATATAATAAATAATAGAATAGTCACATACAACTCATGAGTCTAAAATAATACATCAATGAGTCTAAAAGAATACTAACAATAAGCTGGAGACAAATCCAGTACAAAAGAATACTAAGAAGGTATCAGTCGGGATAAGTCCCTTCTGAGCCAGGGTCTCTGAATCTAAACCTACAACATCCTGAGGTCCATAGTGTGTAGGGTACCAGTCCTCAGTGTCATCTGGAAAAAATATATCCAGTCAGGAAAGGAGCAGAGTACATCTCTAACAACAGTTCTAATCAATGATAAAAACTATGTAACAGTAAATATATGTGAATATACAAGATGCACCATAGATACAAGAGATACACAATAAGGAAATACAGGAATAAATACAAGAATGAGTAATATGACAATGATCAAGAATACTAATGACTAAGTGAGTGAGTACTAGCTTTAACATGTGATCGTCTTAGAAACTTGCACAGGAATAATGGCCTGGTTAGTCATACGTGCGGTGCATGACCAACACTCACAGGAAAACAATATTTGCACAGGAAGGTATAATCACATATTTATACTATAATACTCCCCACCCTGGTATAGTAGATCCAACCATGGCATGTTATGGTATGAGATTCTCTAGGAAGGTAGCAAATCTTCTCGAGAATCAATGTCTGTACATGCACAAGATAATCAATGAAATAAGACTTGTACAAGATACACCTGTCACGCCCCAGTCCCAAAATATCGAGGGACTAGACACGTGGCAATGGCCAGCAGCACACACCGATGGACAAACCCAATTTAATGGATCCATCGGGGCGTACTTAAGCTGTAATACAATAATAATGGTCTAGATATACTAATCTCATCCACAAAAATGAATACAACAATATCAGAATCATAAAGCAAGATCAATCTCAATATGATATAAACTCGGGAAAATAACCCGATAATGAGTCTGATACATCTGTCAAGATACAAGAATAAAGATAACCACATCAAATACCGAGTATGGGGAAAGCCTATACCCAGATGATACCCTCGGGGATCAATCGTCTACTGGATCTGGTACTGCTCCAGTGTCTGCTTCTGCTCCATCTTCTGCTAATGCTCCTGTCCCGTGTAACTCGGGGACGATCTCGTCTGCTAGTCCTGGGGACAAAGTCCGGTATCCAGGTCCTCAGGGGACATAACAAGGTACATAAATCGACATGCCAAAATGCAGTATAATAGTAAATAAAATAAATAGGGTAAACTATATAACCATCTATGTGAAAATGCAATTTGAGAGCATCACTAAACTCAGGCTGAGACCACTACAAGCTCTGTGTCTTGGAGCCGGTAGCAGTGTTTACTATATATTTTACTATGTATTTACTATGTGTTTACTATGTTTTATATATATATATAAACTCAGCCTGTAGCCTGTGTGTCTCTCCCCACCCAATGTAATCACACGTCTCATGTCCATGATGTACCATGTCCATGTCACGCACGATCATATCTAATACAGCAAGTCATCTAATATCTATGAATATGATGTCTATGTCATAAAACATGTATCCTACACAGAATCACCATGAATATCTCAGGAAGATTCTGTCTCATGAATAGTGTCAAGTGTCCTGGGTTATAGTGTACTTGATAGGACAAATACGAGAATAAAGAGGGTCACAAATATCTATGTCTAGATGACAATACACAACTTCGCGTACGGTGTTGGCACCCGACTATAATCGGACGCTAAGTACGTCACACGGTCCTAGGTTAAGCATGCACAGCAATATAATAAAGCAAGGAAAATATATAACAATACTGTAGAGTTTGGCAAGGTATACTTGCCTGGGGTCCTGTTGCTGGTATGAATCAGAGTCCAAGTCACAGTCCAAATAGCCTATGTATTACAAATTTATCACGTCAAAAGATAATTTATTTTAATTTATTTAATTCTGGAATAATTACTCTAAAATTCTATTTTAATCTTATTATTCTAATTTTTATGATAATTCCTAAATTTTGTCCAAAGAAACTGAATTTTATCAACTCGAGACTCATGGCACGCAAATCGAGGCAATCTGTTGACCAAAAAGTCAACCGACACAAACTCGACTTTCATGCATGATTTCCTGTATATTTCAGCATTAAAAACATACTAGAATTTACGGCTCGTCCGAATTCAAATTCGTTTGGGAATTATGGCACATACAAATTTTGTATTGTGCACCGATGGTTAAATTCTAACCTAGAAGTTCTACAGAATTAACAGTATATAAATACTTCAAATTAAATTCTGGAAAAAATATATATCGATGATCTCGGCATTAGATTTCCGAAACTTTAAACGGTTCGTGATTCTGATTCCGGGTTCTCCCGAAATTACGAAAACATCGAAACACGTCTATTTTCAGACATGTTGTGCTCTACGAATTTTCCAGAATTTAATACTAATAATTTTGTAAAACAAATTATATAATCAGAAATCTAACCTCAATATCGTTCTAACGCAAGAAACTAGGCCTCATTTGGAGTCCGGAGCTATGCGCAATGGCTTCTGGAAGATGAAGAAATCCTAGATGACAATTCTCCCAAATCTCTCTCTCTCTCTAAAATAATGAGATAATTAGGGTTATTATATTATATATATATATATATATAGATGTACCTGCGGCTGAATGGATATCTATAGGCTGACATGTGTCAGAATCTGATTGAATGGTTTTATTTATATTATTTATTTTTGATTTGCCTTTATCAAAACATTATTTAAGTCGTTTTAAATCTAAATAACTCAAAATAAACATTAAAAATAATCATAAAAATCTGGAAAAATTACAGAAAATATATTTTAAACCAAAAAAACCTTAGAAAAATATTTGGGATAATTTTATATTCATAGATTCCCTACTATAATTAGGAGAAGCTCTAAAAATTAGTTTTGCCATAAAACTAAAAATAAATACTAACATTATTCCACAAATTCTGAAATAATTCCAGAAAATATATAATAATATTATAAACCTTAGAAAATAACGTGGGTCCATTTTATATTCCTGAGCTTGCACCATAAATTCTACAAGTCCTAAAAATTAGTTATTAGCCTAAATAACTCCCAATAAATACTAAAAATACTCAGAAAATTCCCAAAAACTTCTAGAAAATATATTTTATTATTTAGAACATAAAATAAAAGTTTGGGATATTTTTAATTATATTTGAATCTAAAATAAATTCTTGAAAATTCTAGAAAATTACAAAAAATTGTGAAAAATTTAAATTAAAAATTTCTAAAAAAATCAGGGGGTTACAATCTACCCAACTTATAAAAATTTTGTCCTCGAAATTAAAATTAAGCCATGGTAGAAGTCAAGGATGGTCTAAGATTTGTATTGGTTAAAATGCAAGGCTAGGTTTAACGGAGTGGACGATGTTGCACGTTGCACATTCCGAAAATCATGGGAGAAATTTACATGAGTGAAAATAGGTTTCTTCGTGTGTCATGTCCAATAGTGTGGACACCTAAATGCTCTTTTGCATAAAAGCACCCAGCAATTGAAACATTGCACAAAGATAAAAATTAGAGGATGGGCATGTCTAGGACAAGGTGTGGAATTTGTAGGAAGGCAATGACTAGGAAAGTGCTCCAATTATCGAAGCAATGGTAAAGCGCGCCGAGGGATACCATATTGTAAAACTAAATAAAAAATATCGTGTTCTATTCCTAATTGGATTCGAGCTAGCCTTAGTCTCACTATCTAAGCCAAGTAGGTCTACTTCTTAGGTGAGGGGGTTTCACAATCCAGCCAACTTAAGATAATGTCGTCCTTAAAATTAAAATAAGGCATAATTTGTTAATCCTTCGTGTACATAAGGCAAGTCAATCGCAATCTCCTTGCGACAATTAAAATCATAATCATATCCATTGTAATCACTTCTAGGTTAAGATGACCACTTATCCAATCAAATTCAACCTATGGTTATCTCTTCTCGCTTTTTCAAATTATCCATATCCAAATTTAAATTAAATCCATATATCATCTTCAAGATTTAAATACGCATATCAATTTTACCTCACGATCTCCAATTATCATAATCTCCTCTAGAAGTAATTCGAGTCCATTATTATTCCTATTTTCACTTATAAGTTTTTGTATGCTTCAACTTCTTAAATTCCATTCACATCCTTAATATTTCAAATAGGTAGTCCAACCATCAAGTTTTTTATTTTAACTCAAATCATCAACTTGAAAAAAAAATTAAAATGCAGTCCACCATTGTTCAAGTCTGAAATTTCATCTTTTTATCCTCTAAATTTCAAGTTGATGATTTTACCTTCATTGTTTAAATCATGTACTTAAGGTATAAATATTGGGTCCTCAATATCAATTCATTAATCCTCATCATCTTAGTCATTCTTCTAAAATTCTCAAAATTAAAATGGCTTGAACCTCTCCCAATTTAATCTTACTCGATCACAATCTAAAAGAAATTTCTCTCGAATTGACAATGCACTACTACCCAACTTAGAATTTACCCATCTATCACATAAGGCTATACACCTTAAGAGAATATTCCTTAATATGTTTACTCATGTCATTCAATCCTCGAACTTCAATGCCGATCATATAACATATGATCTGTCCTTAATTACGAAGAATAATCCTCAAGTATGTGATCGGCCTATGGGGTATATCTAGTATTCTCTGTGTATCAATTTATACCAAGCACGATGTTTCGTCTTTCCAAAATAAGGGAAGACGGAGACCAATAATAAAGAGTTCAAGGGCAGCATAATAGAATAGAAGTATTGAGATCAAGGCGTTTAAAGAATTCAATTGAGAATTGTCAAAGCAGTTGTGGATTGAAATCCTATTTTGGTAATCCTTTGTTTGCATGCTCGTATTAGTACAGTTATGTAACCGATACGATCTGCTCAGATATATCTAGAGGGTAAGTACAGGCGTCTACTAGTCAACTATATATCTCAATCCACGTAAAGTAGTCGTGTGAAGAGCGAACCAAAATGCACTAAGGTTGATCAGACCATAATACATTGATTCTGAATAGACAATTGTATTAGTGGGGTTGATCAGGCCCCAATAACACATATGTCATGAACAAGCTTGATAAAGAATAAGCTTACAAAAACTAGGCTATAATATAGTAGCATAAGTCAAGGTAGTACAAAAATTATAAGTACACTAGATGATGATGAAAGGAGGTACAAATCAATTCGAGTTCACAAACAGAAACAAAATAAGCAACAATAATAAAAGACTCTACAATCTCTACAGTTATCATACAACTCCTTGTCTATGTCGCTAGTCGACCAAATGGGGGCAAGGACCTCTAAATTCTATCGTCTGAATAAATACTGTCGTCTTATGCAAGTCTAAAGTTGTGTCATCCTAAGTCACTTCATCAATAGGGCTAGGTGGTACTATGTTGTGAGGCATACTACCCAACTTATAAGAATTAAACAAATACTGTGACAGTCTTAAGAGGGTCCTGCAAAATAACCTTGCACATCTAAATAAAATAGAACTCTTATTAGGGTCTCCTATGGTATTACGTAAGTAATGGTCATCTTAAGTCTTAATCATAGTGCTCATAGGTCATGTGTCAATAGTGAGAATGGACAGGTTATTAGTCTCAAGGGAAAGGAAAGATAACTTGTATCGAGGTGGGGTACTAATTACGCGGTTCAAAGCTAAGGGGTAATCATTAGGTCACCATCTATAAGATTAACTCAAACTGTCAAGTTCTAATTACCAATCACATAATAAAAAGTTTAGAGTAACAACCAAAATAAACAATAAGAGGCGCACGAAAATCAAGGCAGGATGCAAGTCAAGAAATTAATTCGAATCCGATATAGATGTCAAGAACGATTCAAGCAAGTGGATGAGATCCAAAAACTTATCCTATCCTTATTGCAGGCTTGTTCGGTTCCTAAGTTAAAACCGAACAATTTAGTCGTCGACCTGCATGGGCCACCACAATAACCATGTCACGCCCCAGTCCCAAAATATCGAGGGACTAGACACGTGGCAATGGCCAGCAGCACACACCGATGGACAAACCCAATTTAATAGATCCATCGGGGCGTACTTAAGCTGTAATACAATAATAATGGTCTAGATATACTAATCTCATCCACAAAAATGAATACAACAATATCAGAATCATAAAGCAAGATCAATCTCAATATGATATAAACTCGGGAAAATAACCCGATAATGAGTCTGATACATCTGTCAAGATACAAGAATAAAGATAACCACATCAAATACCGAGTATGGGGAAAGCCTATACCCAGATGATACCCTCGGGGATCAATCGTCTACTGGATCTGGTACTGCTCCAGTGTCTGCTCCTGCTCCATCTTCTGCTAATGCTCCTGTCCCGTGTAACTCGGGGTCGATCTCGTCTGCTAGTCCTGGGGACAAAGTCCGGTATCCAGGTCCTCAGGGGACATAACAAGGTACATAAATCGACATGCCAAAATGCAGTGTAATAGTAAATAAAATAAATAGGGTAAACTATATAACCATCTATGTGAAAATGCAATTTGAGAGCATCACTAAACTCAGGCTGAGACCACTACAAGCTCTGTGTCTTGGAGTCGGTAGCAGTGTTTACTATATATTTTACTATGTATTTACTATGTGTTTACTATGTTTTATATATATATATAAACTCAGCCTGTAGCCTGTGTGTCTCTCCCCACCCAATGTAATCACACGTCTCATGTCCATGATGCACCATGTCCATGTCACGCACGATCATATCTAATGCAGCAAGTCATCTAATATCTATGAATATGATGTCTATGTCATAAAACATGTATCCTACACAGAATCACCATGAATATCTCAGGAAGATTCTGTCTCATGAATAGTGTCAAGTGTCCTGGGTTATAGTGTACTTGATAGGACAAATACGAGAATAAAGAGGGTCACAAATATCTATGTCTAGATGACAATACACAACTCTGCGTACGGTGTTGGCACCCGACTATAATCGGACGCTAAGTACGTCACACGGTCCTAGGTTAAGCATGCACAGCAATATAATAAAGCAAGGAAAATATATAACAATACTGCAGAGTTTGGCAAGGTACACTTGCCTGGGGTCCTGTTGCTGGTATGAATCAGAGTCCAAGTCACAGTCCAAATAGCCTATGTATTACAAATTTATCACGTCAAAAGATAATTTATTTTAATTTATTTAATTCTGGAATAATTACTCTAAAATCCTATTTTAATCTTATTATTCTGATTTTTATGTTAATTCCTAAATTTTGTCCAAAGAAACTAAATTTTATCAACTCGAGACTCATGGCACGCAAATCGAGGCAATCTGTTGACCAAAAAGTCAACCGACACAAACTCGACTTTCATGCATGATTTCCTGTATATTTCAGCATCAAAAACATACTAGAATTTATGGCTCGTCCGAATTCAAATTCGTTTGGGAATTATGGCACATACAAATTTTGTATTGTGCACCGATGGTTAAATTCTAACCTAGAAGTTCTATAGAATTAACAGTATATAAATACTTCATATTAAATTCTGAAAAAAATATATGTCGATGATCTCGGCATTAGATTTCCGAAACTTTAAACGGTTCGTGATTCTGATTCCGGATTCTCCCGAAATTACGAAAACATCGAAACACGTCTATTTTCGGACATGCTGTGCTCTACGAATTTTCCAGAATTTAATACTAATAATTTTGTAAAACAAATTATATAATCAGAAAGCTAACCTCAATATCGTTCTAACGCAAGAAACTAGGTCTCGTTTGGAGTCCGGAGCTATGCGCAATGGCTTCTGGAAGATGAAGAAATCCTAGATGACAATTCTCCCAAATCTCTCTCTCTCTCTAAAATAATGAGATAATTAGGGTTATTATATTATATATATATATATATAGATGTACCTGCGGCTGAATGGATATCTATAGGCTGACATGTGTCAGAATCTGATTGAATGGTTTTATTTATATTATTTATTTTTGATTTGCCTTTATCAAAACATTATTTAAGTCGTTTTAAATCTAAATAACTCAAAATAAACATTAAAAATAATCATAAAAATCTGGAAAAATTACAGAAAATATATTTTAAACCAAAAAAACCTTAGAAAAATATTTGGGATAATTTTATATTCATAGATTTCCTACTATAATTAGGAGAAGCTCTAAAAATTAGTTTTGCCATAAAACTAAAAATAAATACTAACATTATTCCACAAATTCTGAAATAATTCCAGAAAATATATAATAATATTATAAACCTTAGAAAATAACGTGGGTCCATTTTATATTCCTGAGCTTGCACCATAAATTCTACAAGTCCTAAAAATTAGTTATTAGCCTAAATAACTCCCAATAAATACTAAAAATACTCAGAAAATTCCCAAAAACTTCTAGAAAATATATTTTATTATTTAGAACATAAAATAAAAGTTTGGGATATTTTTAATTATATTTGAATCTAAAATAAATTCTTGAAAATTCTAGAAAATTACAGAAAATTGTGAAAAATTTAAATTAAAAATTTCTGAAAAAATCAGGAGGTTACAACACCATATACAAGGAATAATATCTTATGACGAGATCTGAATATACCAATCCGTGTAACGATCGTGTCAAGAAATATGAATATCTACACTAGATACAATGAACATAGAGAATATCATAAATGAGAAACTATCAGAGAATGTACTCGCCTGAAGTCCAATGAATAGTCTCACAGATGTCTGATATGGTGGCTCGAAGACCTAGATATGGAATACAACATCAATACAAGGTTCCGGAAAGAAAATAAGTTAAACTAGTCAACTTCTAGGTTAACAAGTCAATTCTAAGTCAAAAGTCAAACTAAGTCTACTCTAAGGTCAACTATGGTCAAACTATGGTCAACTACCTATTTCTAGGTTGCACAAGTCTAACACAAAGATATTGGTTCAAATACTAATGTCTATATCGCAAAACCATCTTAAAATACTAGGATACCGTATCTCCGGATACGTAAGTCCATAGGTAAAATATCACATACAAAAGCCAAAACAATATTATTAAATAAAATTTTAAAGGCAAATATCAATAGGTACCTTGGTTTTGAACCAACTTGGTATCACAACATAAACCCATAATCTTGATACCCAAACCTAATATCTTGGGTATTCCCAATTACCTTGGTACTTACCTTGGTATCTCAAGGTAAAACCCCAAACTTGTTTATACTAACTACCCGTAATATACATATGCTATACTAATTTATACTTATAATGCAATTAGCAATTTAGGAATATATTTACTTATATATTAAATACCAAATATATATATATCTATATATATATATATATATAAATATCTATTATAAAAAATCTGCCAACTGTCACTAAAAAAATATGTGAACTGTCGCTGAATCTCCGATACTTTGATACGCTGCCAATTTAGTGACGGTTCTGCTTCGTTGCTAATCTGTTGTCGCTGCTGCTGCTGAATGTTACTGCTGCTGCTGCTGCTTTGGCGACGGGGTTCTGCCGTCGCTAAACTGTTGTCGTCGCTGCTGTTGAACGCTATTGTTGCTGTGCTGCTCTGTTGCGATGCTGTTGCGGCTGTCGCCTTTGCTGCTGTTGCCTGCTACAGCGGCTGCTGCTATTGTTGCGACTTCGCTGCCGTCTCTAAAAACCATTATATATAAATATATATATATATATATATATATATATATATATATATATATATATATATACTTATATATACCACTATATAATATATACTTACACCTAATACATGCAACTATTACATATGAATATACATATACTCATACTCCTCATATACATATATATATGTAGTAACATATGTATATACATAACACCATATCTAATTACATATACATATAGCTTATACTTATAAGATACATATATATATATATATATATATACATATATATATATATATATATATATATATATATATATATATATATATATACATAATATTACATATTACAATATAGTATCATATATATATATACATAGCTACCATCAAATAAAATATGTACATAATAAATATATGGTAACATACACACATACATAGTATTATGTATATATATAACTATACATATATGTTTACCTATACATAATCATACAATAATATGTAACACACATTATTTAAATAGGAATATTACATCATATAATTATCTATTGAATATATGCATATCTATGCATACTAATATATATAATTATACTTACAAGTATAAGAATAGCCACCTAACAATATATACACTTATAGTACATACATAGATACATGGATCTAAGACACAATATTACATAAATATATATACCATATTATATATATATACCATATTATATATATATATATATATATATATATATATATATATATATATATATATAATTACATTCTCCATGAAATAAGAACACAAGATCATAGATCTATAATTAAATTGCACACACATGGGACGTATCACCCCGTAACCCACTAGATCTAGGATACGCTTGCGACACGAGTCCACCACACATCCAAACGTACCCCGAAGGACACGAACAAGTCATATTGTTACTTATGAACAATACGAAGAGTCAAATACAAATCTACGTGTCCGTGTCAAAATGTGACATGTACAAAGTCCCGTGTCGGAGAAAAAAATCCCCAAATTAACACGTATCACCAAATTATTGGGATACGACCTATACGTACCCAATTATGGACATAACACTAGCCCCAAACACACAAACACATGCCAAATTGATCTATAGGACCAATTAATACACACAACAAATGTCAATCTCGGAATTCTCCCAAAATTGACACAAAAAGTACCATAACTTTCACAATAGGCCTCCTATGAACACAAAACCAAATTCTATGGGTAGCCTATACATATGGGTTGATTTCTCATGGTTAAATATCATATTTAGAACCTAAATTAAGGAGAAAACTGAATTGTACCTATTGGAAGATGGATTCCCAATGAAACCTCCCAATGTGATGAAATTGGCATCCAACTTGTAGATCCTTGCTTTCTCCTTCTATATCCTTGCTCCACTAGCCTCCAATAGTGATTTAGGAAGAAAATATGATGAAATTTGGTAGAGAAATGAAATAGAAATGAAGAAATTTGGTTGAGAGAATTTCTAGATCTAGTTTCCAAATAAAAAGAGGAGAGAGAAATAATTCCACCCCCCTCTAAATAGGCTGCCCCCCCCCCCCCCTTTCCCCTTCCTCAAGCTACTATGAATTATCTAATATACCCCTTGGGGCCTCTCATGAAGAAATAATTAAGGAGGGAAGCTTCTAGTCTAATGGTTTAATTAATTTAATCCATCTCCTTAACAATGGGCTTTCTAAATGGGCTAAAATCTATCAATTAATACATGTTGGTCCATGAGTATAAACTAAACTAGTTAGGTCCACTAACACAAGTCTAAAATAAATAACTAACATATAACAACAATTAAATAATACAACAAATAATTATTATCAAGCACAATATTTAATTAAATATAAAATTACTAAAATATCCATTCCTAGAAAATGTGGTAGTGACAAGTACGTCAGTGTACACAAGGCAGAAACTCACAATCACTTAGGGTCACATGGTCAAGTAAATACGGGATATCCACAGTTAAACTAGGATCATACAGTATATATATATACATATATAGTCATAACTAGCATTAGCATATAATTACTTATATATATATATATATATATATATATATATATATATATATATATATATATCAACTAATATTATATGCATACGCACACACATGTACGAGCACACTAGTCACTAGGTTCGCTGACACAGGGTCCTTTGTCACTAACTGTCATGAAGCAAATTCTAATCCCTATTAGCATTCACACAAGCACATATACACAACTATAAAAGAAGAGGGGACAAGTTCGAACCTCGGGGTGCACGCACGGGGTCGACGATGACGACGATGATGATGGTGATGATGAGGATGATGATGATGATGGTGATGATGATGATGATGATGATGATGATGATGATGATGATGATGAAGGTGATGATGATGATGATGTTGATAAAGGTGATGATGATGATGATGATGATGATGGTGATGATGATGAAGAGGAGGAGGCAGGGTCAAGGCTTGTTGTCGGAGTCGGAGCTCAGGCAAGGTCGTGCTGGTGGTGAGCTCGTCGACGGGAGGAGATATAGTCAACCTATCAATGGCAAATAGTTGGATGATATAGTCAAACCTTCTTTAAATGGCAAATAGTTGGATGATATAGTCAAACCTTCTTTAAATGGCAAATAGTTGGATGATATAGTCAACCTATCAATGATGAACCAAATCATATCATTCCCTCCTGTAGAACGTGGAAGTCCAAAAATAAAATCCATAGTGATATATTCCTATTTCTACTCTAGAATCGATAATGGCTGAAGAAACCCTCCTAGCCTCTGCCTCTCTACCTTGACCTGCTGACACACCAATCATCTAGAAATAAAGTATGTCACCTCTCTCTTCATGCCATACCACCACACGTGCTCCCTTGGATCCTTGTATATCTTGTTGGCTCCAAGATGCATAGAATACAGAGAACGATGTGCTTCCTATAAAACCTCCTCCCATAGATCACCATTCGGCAAACACAAGCTAGCTCCGTACCTCAAAGAACCATCCTCTATAATGGTAAAATCATCCATCAATCATGCCTGCATCTGAGTTCTGATGTTCCTCAGACTCACATCCAGATACTGCATCTCCTTGATCTTGTTCATCAACTCAGACTAAATCTGTAAGCCTGTTATCTATATCTCAACCCCAAGAACTATAACCTCAATGCCCAAACTCTCCAAATTTGCTAACAAATGTCGGTCTGTCATCAGATACATAGCTATTGGATATGTACTCAAGGCAGCAGCAACTACGTTAGCCTTCCATGGATGATATTATAAGAAAATATCAAAGTCCTTCATCAGTTCCAACCATTGATGCAGCCTCATATTTAACTCCTTCTGTGAGAAAATTTACTTCATACTTTTTTGGTAAGTGAAGATCTCCACACGCTCTCCTTACAAATAATATTTTTACAACTTCAGAGCAAATATCACTTATGCCAACTCCAAATCATGGGTATGATAATTCTTCTCATATGGTCGTAGCTATCTGGAAGCATACGCCACCGCCTTCTTGTTCTGCTTTAGAACACATCCCAAACCCTTCCCTGAAGTATCGTTGTAAAAGGTACATCCACCCGATCCCGATGGCAATGTCAAAATATGAGTTATAGTTAACCTCTTCTTCATCTCATCAAATATAGCATGGCACTCTTCAGTCCACACAAACTCTAAATCCATCCTGGTGAGTCTGGCCATTGACTCTGCAATCCGAGAAAATTTATTCATAAACTTTCTATAATAACCTGCCAAACACAAGAAACTTATGATCTCTACAACTGAACTTGGAGTATCCCAAGACTCTACCACCGCAATCTTCTTTAGATCTACCGAAATACAATCTCATGTCTTAACATGACCAAGAAACTCCAACTTGTCTAAGAAAAACTCATACTTTGAAAGATTTTCATACAGCTTCTCCTTCTTGAGAGTCTCCAACACAATTCTCAGGTGCTTCTCATTCCCCTCTAGCATCTACGAGTATATGAGAATATCATCAATGAATACCACCATGAACTTGTCATGGTACTGGTGGAACACATTTTTCATCAAATTCATGAATACCGTCAGGGCATTAGTCAACACATATGGCATAACCATAAACTCATACTTGCCATAACTATTCTGGAATGCAGTCTTCGAAATATATTCCTTCTTCACCTTCACTTGATGGTAGCCGGACCTTAAATTGACCTTGAAAAATACCTTTGTGTCACTCAACTGATCAAAAAGATTATCAATACTCGGCAGCGGATATTTATTCTTGATAGTAAGATTATTCAAAGCTCTATAATCGATACACATTTGCACCGACCCATCCTTCTTCGGTACAAACAATATCGAAGCTCCCTATGGCGATAAACTCAATCTGATGAACCTCTTATCCTATAACTCATCCACCTGCTTCTTCATCTCTGTCATCTCACTATTGTTGATCTTGTAGACATACTATGACATTGGCTCTGCTCCTATCACCAAGTCGATAAAGAACTTAACTTCTCTTTCCGACGGCAACCCCAATAACTCCTCTGAAAATACATCCAAGAACTCTTCTATAAGATGATGAGGCAATTCCCTCCTCTACCATAGCACCCCAAATATTACCATCACCCTGCTCTGCTGCTCCCTTAGCAAACTCAAACTCTGGTACTCCTGGGGGACAAAATAATACCTGACCTCCACGATAATCTATCCTAGCAAAATTTATACTCAACCAATCCATCCTGAGTATAATATCGTAACTCGAAAGTGGTATTACGAGTAAGCTAGCACCCAAATCTTGGCCTCCCAAGGAAATACTCCACCCCTTGCAAATACCACTAACCATGATAATGCCTTATCCAGTCATGATCTTGCAACTCCTACCCAAGGGTTCTGCTACTAGATGATGCTTAAGCAAAAAGATACAGATTCAAAACTATGAGTAGCACCAGAATCAAATAAAGCTAAAGCTGAAATAAAATCAAGAGGAACATAATCTGCTATCACATCTCCAATGGGCTCTGTGTCGTCGACCGTCATAGCAAATGCCCTATCTTGAGGTGCTCCCCTCTGTTGGTGCTGGGCAAAATATTGCTACTTAGTTGTGAATGGAGGCCCTCTTCATTGTTATTGTGCAACAGGTGGCCTAGTCGGTCCCTTCCGAGCAGGTACACCACCTTGAGCTGGACGAACAAGAGCTAAAATATAATCCTTTATCTAGTGTGCAGACGACCACAGAATAAGCACACACCCAGCCTCCTTCTGCAGACATCCCAGTCATACCCTGACTTCTTGTAGAAAAGACATATGGGAACCAACGTAATCTATCTCTGAAGCTGCTACTAAACAGAATAAAATATAGCTCTAGCTGGAGCATAATACTACTGCTGATGCTGAAAGGTCCCCTACAGGATCTAGGGATGCTTCGTCGGTCCCGCATTGCTACTACCCCCAAAATAATCATAGTCCCTCTTGGGCAAGAGGTATAAGTCTTCCTCTACCACCTGAGCTACATCCATAATATCAGCAACGGTCGTGGCTCAGCTCAGAGTAATATACACTCGGATCTCCTTGGCCAAGCCCTTCCAGAATCTACGACCTCGGTCTACAAGACCCCTGACTATATACTTTGCAAAGTGGCTCAACCTCTCGTACTCTACCGCATACTCATCTATAGAAATATTACCTTGCACGAGATTCTAGAACTGACTCTCCAAAATCTAATGGGCTATCACAGAATATAACTTCTTCTTGAAGAGATCTTTAAACATCTCCTAAGAAAGATGTGGTACTGCGAGCCTAGGCTCAGATCGAAACCAAGTACGCGCAAGGTCATGAAGCTACAAGCCAATAGTCTTAATCTGCAGAGTCTCAAGAATCTGAGCTACATACAAAATCTTTTTGATATCCTCGAGCCATTCAATAGCGTAAAGAATCCCTTCGGTACCCTTGAACTCCCGAGGGTTCATCTTCTTGAAGTCCAAAATGTCACCCATCTTCTGCTGAGTGGGTTGCTGCGAGGTGACCTTCTCTATAGTTGCTAAAGCCACCAGATGAGCATTCTCCATTCCCTCCCGTATTACCTTATTATGCTTTCTATATGCCTCATCTTGCACTCATTGAGCCTCATCCTACACCCTCTAAGCGTCCATCATGCCGTGGATAAGCGCAAATAGATGTACCTCATCAGTGGGCATGCCTCATATAGCAGGAAATAGAAATGGTAGAGGAGGTGGAAGGCTCTCCGAGGCAACTGAAGCAACCTCCTGAACTGGTAGAGGTGGAGGAACAACGTTAGTCGCCCTGTCACTACCACATTCTGAAAACAGGGGTATTTTTGAATTTTTTCAATATTTAATATTATGTTATTTGCAATTAATTAATTGCATGATAGTGTATTGATTTAAATAATTTTGTGCGATGAGTAATTAAATATATAATTATATGCAATGTTAATTATTTTATTTTAGCTAGCAGACTAGACCTAGAAGCCCAGTAGACGAACCCCTGTCTTAATTATAGAATTCTGGATTTTATTATTTTATTTAGAAATTGATATTTGGAGATTGTAATTAATTACTGTATTTTATTTAATATTTTGCGCATTGCCTTTGCTTCGATATTTGGAGCACTATCCAGACTTTTGTCTTCCAACAAATTTCACAATCTTGCCCTAGACATGTCCGCCTTCAATTCTGCTATTTTTGCAACTCATAATTTTGCTCCTTGTGCATTGTTTCTAGCCGCACAAAAATCGTCGCGGACGTTTATTTTAATTTCCTATTTTTGTATCGTTGTGCGTTCCAATCGAAAATTGGAGGCCATCTTGACCTATTTTTCGTGCGGCCCAAATTAGGGTAATATTCTGTTCTGAGTCTTCTTCAATATTGGTATTGATGACTTGACCTGATTTTGACCCCAAGTACTCCTAATTAATTGTTGAACACAACTTGCATTTATTTCTATTTAAATTGAGGATACCATTTTATCTGATTTTAAAATCCCAATTTAATTCCAGTGCCCTGCAAATTGAGCCCGTACCAGTCTTACAGTACCCCCTGACCCTACAAAACTTCGGACCCCAAATCGCCCGCCCTATTTTCGTCATTTCATGTGTTTGTGCAATTTCCCAAATTTAAGGGGCTAAGTTGCAATTATTCAATTGTAGGTGCCAACACCTAATTATTTTAATCAATGAGGGAGCCTATTAATTTTAATTAAGAACCCTCATCCTCCATGAATAATTTCCTCATGTACAATCCTAGCCATTCATTTGAAATTGGCCCATCACCACCCTTCATCACACCCTCTCTCATCCTATTTAATGACATGTCTACCTCAACCCTAATCCCAAGAAACCTAGAAACCACCACCACCTCACAAGCCCCCACATCCTCCCTCTCTCCTACGTTGTAATTCTTCTCCTTCTCCTTTCTTCTTCTCTTTTCTTTCTCCTTCTCTTCCTTTCCTTCTTCTTCTTCTTCTTCTTCTTCTTCTTCTTCTTTATTTTAGTTTTTTGAATCCATTTTGAATTCAAATTCATTTTGGGGGGGGGGGGAACACTGTTCCTACAAGACCCGGCGGCTGCCTCCTGCCCAACTCCGGGCGGCCCAGCTTCACCGCTGCGACAGCCCCTGCTGTGTGCAGTCCGGCCATCCTCCTCCTGAACCGGCGCTGTGGCTCCTCCTCCTCCTCCTATCCCTCCATCTTCACCATCCGACCGGCGGCCAAACTCCTACCACCACCATCCACCACCATCACCATTCACCACCACCACCACCAACCAAGACCCCGAGCCGACCCCGCTGTCCCCTCCGGCTGAACCCCGGCCAACTCCGGCGGCCAGCAGTCCCCCATCAGTAAGTTCTCCTCCCATCTCCTTCTTCCTTCTATATATATATATATATATATATATATATATATATATATATATATATATATATACATATGTATATACATGTTTACATATATATTTAATATGTATATTAATCTAATGAATGTATATATATTTAATGTGGATAAATGTACATGTATATATATATACAATGTATGTAAGTATATATTTTGCGTAGGTATAAATGTGTAGTAGTATATGTATTTGCATAAATTAATTAATGCTTTAAATATGAGAATACATATGAGTTTAATTAATATGTAATTGTATATATATAATAAATAAATGTGTATGTTAATCTGTATATATAATTTAATATATATGTATATGTATATATTTAATCAATGTATGTAATGTATAGTATTTTAATTAATGCTTAAGATACATGAAAATGAATAGCATTTATTTTAATTAATATTTAAAATACATAATGTATAGTATATATTTTGTATTAGTATATAAATGTATTATTGAAATTCTATAGTATACTTAATATTGTAGATATATAATGCATGTATGTATGTATGTATGTAAGTAGTTAATATATACGTATATGTGTGTGTAGATGTATACGTGCATATACATATTAAGTAATGTTTTTATATAAATTTTTGGTATATATATAATGTATGGGTATATGTATATATATATATACATTGGGTTATTTTATAATATCTATTAAATAAAAAGTATATGCTAGTATAAATCAAATATGTAATTTTAAAAGGAATATATATGTATATATATTGTAAATACATTTAAATTGGTGCATGTATAAAATATTGTAAGTATAAATTATTATGTTTATATATATACATACAAGAATCATTTATTTTTAAGTATATAGTTATACATATAACTATTATTGATATTGATGGAAATTATATCTAATTAATTAATAAGAGGTTATTTACATATGTAGTCCTACTAGATGACCCTAGTTGACTAGTGCCCTGTCTGACATGGCCCTGAGGCCAGTGTTTATAGACTGTGTGTTAGCGTAGCATCTGATGTAAATGTGGTTTGTTTGTGATATGTTTATAGGACTGTTGGGTTACCCAGGGGGTACTCTGGAACAGGACATCCATAAATACCAGCTAAGGACCCTCAGGCAAGTACATTCTCTGATAATTTCCAATTCTTGATAATTGCTGTAAGTTCAATGATCTTGAAATGTTACAACTGAATCTTTGACACTGTATTACACGGACTAGTATAGCTTGGATCTGCAGTCATGAGATGTTACCTTGATTATCGTATTGACATTGTACACGACATGTATATTTAGACATCGTACATGATAGACTTGACTTGCTCGTGTATCGTGATGTGTCATGGTTGGATCCACAGTACTAGTTGGGGGCGGGGAAGTAGTTAGTAAGAAATGTGATCATAACCTCTTATTGTAGTATATAAAATTGTAAGTGTTAATCATGCTCTTCACCCATGATTAGCCAGGCCCTGTAGCTACTGTACATGTTCCCAAGCCGATCACATTTCGAAACTACTATTTCAAACACCTAGAATAGATTACAATTCTCTATCTTTAATCATATACTACATCACCCGTATATGATACTGTACCTTGTTTTTCCATTTTTATACATGCACTGACTGTACCATATTGCCTATTGCCTGTCTCTTTACATTTGCCTGTCTCTCTTAAATTACCATTGCATTTATTTCACTGTCTTCTCAGTAGCTAGCATGACATGTTTTATTGTATTATAGACATTATCAATTAATGGAACTGTTATTTGAGAGTGTTACTTTGCTCTTTTCTGACTGGAAATATTTTTCCAGACTATGCCTTAGAGGACCGCTGTCCGACACTTATGGTGAGTAGCTGCAGACTTGGTAGTAGTTGTGATTCCAGGAGGTCTAGCTGGAAATTACTATTATTGTTAGTTCTTAAGTAGACTATTTGGTACCGGATTTGTCTCCGGCATTTTGATGATTCTTGGATATTGTTAAGTTAAGTTTTCTTGTGGACTTGTGTTGTGTTAGATTTTAAATTCTGTTTCAAAATCTTATCGTGCTGTGATCCTGTGATTGAGTATATGTTCATCTATTTGTGACATCCGTGCCTCCTAATGGAGATTGGATATTTGCGTGACATTAGTTAGATAGTATCAATACCTAGACAGCGTTCTACCGCCGATGCTGCGGCGTAGGCTGGACGTACCCACGCATTCGTGCCCCTAAACCGGGTGCGGGTCGTGACACGTTTTTAGTGGTGGCCCATGTAGGTCTCAGACTTCGCGAGTTGTGCGATGTCGTAGTAGTGTGACATCCTTGTTATACTACTGCGTGCCTGCTATAAAATCTAGGACATAGGATACTAGGACGAGAGCAAATACTCAATCACAATTTCTTGAGAGATTCCTGGGATGACCCCTGAGAATCTTGTTAAAACTTCCAATTTAAATTCATTCCCTTGTTCTGTCCATTCTCACTTGTTGATATTGATTTGATTATTGTTGATTAGGTATTTAAATTAGGATTTTTGCTTCATTATAGAGTTGATTTCATATTAAGAGGAATTATAGACTAATTTATGGTACTATTTGATGATGTTCGTCAATGAGGATAGTGAGAATGATTAAACATTAGAGCTATTGGACTACAGAAGGTGGATTTAAATTTTTTATTGAAGATTGAAAATGAATTTCAAATTTTAGGATTCTAAGAAGATTGAGATTGTTATTAAAATTTATTTTAAAGATTTCAATGAATTGCAAAATTTTGAAATATGAGGAGTTGAAATATTGTTATTAAAATTTTATTTTGAGGATTCAGATTCGATTCAATAAACCTAGACAAGTCTGTAAGGATCTTTAAGATGATTAAGTTTTCATTTCATTATTTAAATAATTGACCTTGAGGAAAGTGTATACATTTACTTTAAATTTATTCAAGGAGTTATTTTTGAGGAAAATTTATTTGAGGATAAGATTTTATAGTGGGAGATATATTATAATATAAGTAGGTGAGATGCATGCGTAAGGATCGGTTGGCTTGAGTATGATTGAGAATTCACTGCAAACTGACTTGGGTGATCATCAAGGGTTGTACTAGAAAGTGCAGTACTTAGTATGGTATATTGAAATTGATATGCATTGAGTGATAAGATTAACTAGTATTAGCGATTGCAGTAGGTAAGGAAGCTAGCAGTGAGTGTGCTTGTGATAGAACTGTGGTACTTATAAGGATAGAGGTATCAGACCATGGATGCATCTTTGACCCGTACAATCACAACTAGGATTTTCTTTTAAACCTATTTATCTTGAATGTTGCTTCTTTAGATCTGTACTGTCCTTCCTTGATGATATCGTATTTTGCCTAAATTAAATCTTTGGGATCTGTCTTCAGGATGTCGCCGCAGACAAGGTCTATGAGAGCGGGAACATCAGCTTTAGAGGGGTCTGCCACCTCTCTACCTGATGGACAGACAGCCGTAGTTCCTCCTACATCTCCGATGCACGTAGGTGATCCTCCTCCTCCACCTGTCCAGAAGATTGCCGCAGCTGTGACGGACAACCTTCCTCCTCCACCGACTCCGATTCCCGGAAGTTTGCCCATTGACGGAACGCAGATGTTTACCTTGATCCAAGGCATAGTAGATGCCCAGAGAGTAACGGCAGACGCTCAGCGAGTTCAAGCTGAGGCTCAGAGGGTGCAAGCAGAAGCGTACCAGGCACAAACCGAGCTGATGAAAGAAAACATGGAGAATGCTCACCAGGTGACTCTCCAAGCTTTGGAGAAAGTAGCACAGTACCAGCAGTTTCCTGGCCAGCAACAGCAGAGATCAGGCACTATAGTGGATTTCAAAAGGATGATGCCTCGAGAGTTCAAAGGCACCGAAGGAATACTTTACGCTGATGACTGGCTAGAAGATATAGAGAGAAGCCTGCGATTGACCCAGATTCCGGAGAACTTGAAGATAGAAGCCGCTGGCAGTCAGATGTTCGATATTGCACTCACGTGGTATCGCACAGAACCGAGAATTACTACGCAAGGACTTACTTGGGAGACCTTCAAGGAACTCTTCAAGGAGAAGTTCTTTCCCGACGTGGCATTGGGAACCTTGGAAAGTCAATTTCATGACTTAGTTCAAGGAAACATGTTGGTCGACGAGTACGCTGCAGAATTCTGTAGATTGAGCCGTTTTGCATCGTCTATGATTCGAGACCCAGGAGATCGAGCCCGAAAATTTAGAAAGGGACTGACGAGAGAGATTAAGTCGCGCACTTCTGGTCGTCGTACCGCTACCTTTGAGGCTATCTTGATGGATGCTCAGATTGCAGAAGAGGATCTGGACCTCAGGCCTAAGAGGAGTCACAATACTTTTGGAGATACAAATGATAGCGCAGGACCGGCCAAGCACCCCCGTATTCAGCACCAACAACAGTACCAAGTACCATTTCATATTCAGCAACAACCATGGACATTTCAGCATCCACCGCAGTACCTAGCACCAGTTCCTATCCAGCGACAACCCTGGGCATTTCAGTATCAACAGCAGTACCCGGCACCAGTTCCTGTACAGCAGGATCAACGAACTTGTCACTTCTGTAAGAAGCCAGGTCACCTTTGGGAGAGCTGTAGAACGAGGCTAGGACTTTGTTTGCACTGTGGCGCTGCGGGACATCGAGTAAGGGATTGTCTTCGAGTCCCTCATCTTCTCAGCCAACACGCAGCTTCATACTATAGAGATCCAGTTAGGCTACCTGTGGAACCGTACATTGCTCAGTACCTGCAAAGGGAACCACCCCAGCAGGACAGGCATTTGCGATGACGGTCGAGGAGACCGATACTGCAGGTAATGTGTTAGCAGTTTCTGTTCTTTCCTTTATTCTGTTCCTATCTATTTGATTGATTGATTGCTTAGTACCATAGTTCGTATGCATGATTCTTTGTTATAATGTAGTTAGTAGTACACCCTGATACATGGACTGCAACACCCTAACAAATGAGACCATAACCATGTATGTTCCCCCTAGAATGTATGTGGTATGACTATAGGTAGAATTTTCTTAGACCATGATTATTGGTGTTGACTGTAGTGAAGATTCATGAAGGAGTTAAGACTTGACAAGAGGAACAAGATGATTAAAATTTGAGGATAATTATTGATTTAAATAAATGGTTAAGAAATTAGCATGGCATAATTGGTGGTTAATTAATTCCAAGAAAGATTATGACATGTTTAAGTTGGTTATTAATTTGGAAATTTGGAGATTTATCAATGTATTTATTTAATTGCAAGTTATGAATTTAGAACTTCATATTTGAATGTGACATTTGGAGAATCCTTAAATATCATATTGTTGAGTACTTTGAGGAGTGAATATTAAATTCCGGACATTGGATTATTAACTCAAAAACTTTCAGGAAATTTTTAATAAAAAGGGACTTTGATTCTATGTCGAGAATTTTTACAGGAATACAGATAATTTCGGATTTTTGAAATTGTGAAAAGACCTTGTGGATTATTCGTGGTTGATGAGTTTAATGGAGGGAATAATAATGTGTATGATTAAATGCTAATATGAGGATTTTAAATTTCGAGGACAAAATTCTTTTAAGGTGGGTAGACTTGTCACTACCACATTCTGAAAACAGGGGTATTTTCGAATTTTTTCAATATTTAATATTATGTTATTTGCAATTAATTAATTGCATGATAGTGTATTGATTTAAATAATTTTGTGCGATGAGTAATTAAATATATAATTATATGCAATGTTAATTATTTTATTTTAGCTAGCAGACTAGACCTAGAAGCCCAGTAGACGAACCCCTGTCCGAATTATAGAATTCTGGATTTTATTATTTTATTTAGAAATTGATATTTGGAGATTGTAATTAATTACTGTATTTTATTTAATATTTTGCGCATTGCCTTTGCTTCGATATTTGGAGCACTATCCAGACTTTTGTCTTCCAACAAATTTCACAATCTTGCCCTAGACATGTCCGCCTTCAATTCTGCTATTTTTGCAACTCATAATTTTGCTCCTTGTGCATTGTTTCTAGCCGCACAAAAATCGTCGCGGACGTTTATTTTAATTTCCTATTTTTGTATCGTTGTGCGTTCCAATCAAAAATTGGAGGCCATCTTGACCTATTTTTCGTGCGGCCCAAATTAGGGTAATATTTTGTTCTGAGTCTTCTTCAATATTGGTATTGATGACTTGACCTGATTTTGACCCCAAGTACTCCTAATTAATTGTTGAACACAACTTGCATTTATTTCTATTTAAATTGAGGATACCATTTTATCTGATTTTAAAATCCCAATTTAATTCCAGTGCCCTGCAAATTGAGCCCGTACCAGTCTTACAATACCCCCTGACCCTACAAAACTTCGGACCCCAAATCGCCCGCCCTATTTTCGTCATTTCATGTATTTGTGCAATTTTCCAAATTTAAGGGGCTAAGTTGCAATTATTCAATTGTAGGTGCCAACACCTAATTATTTTAATCAATGAGGGAGCCTATTAATTTTAATTAAGAACCCTCATCCTCCATGAATAATTTCCTCATGTACAATCCTAGCCATTCATTTGAAATTGGCCCATCACCACCCTTCATCACACCCTCTCTCATCCTATTTAATGACATGTCTACCTCAACCCTAATCCCAAGAAACCTAGAAACCACCACCACCTCACAAGCCCCCACATCCTCCCTCTCTCCTACGTTGTAATTCTTCTCCTTCTCCTTTCTTTTTCTCTTTTCTTTCTCCTTCTCTTCCTTTCCTTCTTCTTCTTCTTCTTCTTCTTCTTCTTCTTTATTTTAGTTTTTTGAATCAATTTTGAATTCAAATTCATTTTGGGGGGGGGGGGGGGAACACTGTTCCTACAAGACCCGGCGGCTGCCTCCTGCCCAACTCCGGGCGGCCCAGCTTCACCGCTGCGACAGCCCCTGCTGTGTGCAGTCCGGCCATCCTCCTCCTGAACCGGCGCTGTGGCTCCTCCTCCTCCTCCTATCCCTCCATCTTCACCATCCGACCGGCGGCCAAACTCCTACCACCACCATCCACCACCATCACCATTCACCACCACCACCACCAACCAAGACCCCGAGCCGACCCCGCTGTCCCCTCCGGCTGAACCCCGGCCAACTCCGGCGGCCAGCAGTCCCCCATCAGTAAGTTCTCCTCCCATCTCCTTCTTCCTTCTATATATATATATATATATATATATATATATATGTATGTATATATACATATGTATATACATGTTTACATATATATTTAATATGTATATTAATCTAATGAATGTATATATATTTAATGTGGATAAATGTACATGTATATATATATACAATGTATGTAAGTATATATTTTGCGTAGGTATAAATGTGTAGTAGTATATGTATTTGCATAAATTAATTAATGCTTTAAATATGAGAATACATATGAGTTTAATTAATATGTAATTGTATATATATAATAAATAAATGTGTATGTTAATCTGTATATATAATTTAATATATATGTATATGTATATATTTAATCAATGTATGTAATGTATAGTATTTTAATTAATGCTTAAGATACATGAAAATAAATAGCATTTATTTTAATTAATATTTAAAATACATAATGTATAGTATATATTTTGTATTAGTATATAAATATATTATTGAAATTCTATAGTATACTTAATATTGTAGATATATAATGCATGTATGTATGTATGTATGTAAGTAGTTAATATATACGTATATGTGTGTGTAGATGTATACGTGCATATACATATTAAGTAATGTTTTTATATAAATTTTTGGTATATATATAATGTATGGGTATATGTATATATATATATACATTGGGTTATTTTATAATATCTATTAAATAAAAAGTATATGCTAGTATAAATCAAATATGTAATTTTAAAAGGAATATATATGTATATATATTGTAAATACATTTAAATTGGTGCATGTATAAAATATTGTAAGTATAAATTATTATGTTTATATATATACATACAAGAATCATTTATTTTTAAGTATATAGTTATACATATAACTATTATTGATATTGATGGAAATTATATCTAATTAATTAATAAGAGGTTATTTACATATGTAGTCCTACTAGATGACCCTAGTTGACTAGTGCCCTGTCTGACATGGCCCTGAGGCCAGTGTTTATAGACTGTGTGTTAGCGTAGCATCTGATGTAAATGTGGTTTGTTTGTGATATGTTTATAGGACTGTTGGGTTACCCAGGGGGTACTCTGGAACAGGACATCCATAAATACCAGCTAAGGACCCGAGGCAAGTACATTCTCTGATAATTTCCAATTCTTGATAATTGCTGTAAGTTCAATGATCTTGAAATGTTACAACTGAATCTTTGACACTGTATTACACGGACTAGTATAGCTTAGATCTGCAGTCATGAGATGTTACCTTGATTATCGTATTGACATTGTACACGACATGTATATTTAGACATCGTACATGATAGACTTGACTTGCTCGTGTATCGTGATGTGTCATGGTTGGATCCACAGTACTAGTTGGGGGCGGGGAAGTAGTTAGTAAGAAATGTGATCATAACCTCTTATTGTAGTATATAAAATTGTAAGTGTTAATCATGCTCTTCACCCATGATTAGCCAGGCCCTGTAGCTACTGTACATGTTCCCAAGCCGATCACATTTCGAAACTACTATTTCAAACACCTAGAATAGATTACAGTTCTCTATCTTTAATCATATACTACATCACCCGTATATGATACTGTACCTTGTTCTTCCATTTTTATACATGCACTGACTGTACCATATTGCCTATTGCTTGTCTCTTTACATTTGCCTGTCTCTCTTAAATTACCATTGCATTTATTTCACTGTCTTCTCAGTAGCTAGCATGACATGTTTTATTGTATTATAGACATTATCAATTAATGGAACTGTTATTTGAGAGTGTTACTTTGCTCTTTTCTGACTGGAAATATTTTTCCAGACTATGCCTTAGAGGACCGCTGTCCGACACTTATGGTGAGTAGCTGCAGACTTGGTAGTAGTTGTGATTCCAGGAGGTCTAGCTGGAAATTACTATTATTGTTAGTTCTTAAGTAGACTATTTGGTACCGGATTTGTCTCCGGCATTTTGATGATTCTTGGATATTGTTAAGTTAAGTTTTCTTGTGGACTTGTGTTGTGTTAGATTTTAAATTCTGTTTCGAAATCTTATCGTGCTGTGATCCTGTGATTGAGTATATGTTCATCTATTTGTGACATCCGTGCCTCCTAATGGAGATTGGATATTTGCGTGACATTAGTTAGATAGTATCAATACCTAGACAGCGTTCTACCGCCGATGCTGCGGCGTAGGCTGGACGTACCCACGCATTCGTGCCCCTAAACCGGGTGCGGGTCGTGACACGCCCCCCGAGTAGCAGCTCGGGAAGTCGTTGATCTCTCAAAAGTTGCAACTGCTCTAGACCTATGGGCCTTGGTCTTCGGTGCCATGGTGAAGACAAAATGGAAACAAGAAGAAGTCATATGGCACGAGATAAGATATTATCAAAGAATGATAGCAATTATCAAAGATAGTAAAGTATCCAGAATGAACAAGATTAGCAAATTCAAATCAGATTAGAATTCTTAATTGTGATTGAGTATTCTCTCATCCTAATGTCCTATATAATATTCCAAGCTTGTAATAGTACGACTAAACCTAAGTACTACTACTACATCGTACTAGTTGCGAAGCTAGACCTGCATGCATTACCAAATATATATGTCATAATCCGCACCCAGATATTCGAGCATGAGTACGAGAGTACGTCCAGCCTACATCGCAGCATCGGCGGTAGAACGATGTCTAATACCTCACAAATATATATTCATAATCCATGCAAAATATCTCAACTCCATAAGAAAAATAATACCTTAACCCATTACCTGGTGTCTCACTTATTACCTTGACCAATACACAATTCTAGTTCTAATACTTGGTACCAAATAGGATACCTCACTCAACTTAGCTCACTTACCCTTCTTATTGGTACATGAGTACCATGGTACCACACTACATCATGGATACCCTAAGTATCACTAGATACTAATCCTCACTCAAATACCACACTAACTACACTCCTTATACCCATGCATTATACTTGATACTAACACACTCAATACTAACCAAACCTAAATCAAACACTATAATACCCAAACAATACTTACACAAGTTACCCTCAGACACCAAGCTCTCACCTATATACTTGTCTACATGCCGCTACCTAGCTACTGCCAACCCTGCAGCATGCTTCAACCTGCAGCAGTCCCCTCTCGGTACTGGAAATTTACTGCTTTCTCTAGTTCCTGCACTTGTTGCTGCTTACCTCTTCTTGCTGCAAACTAGTACAGTCCCTAACCAGTGTAGTCCTCCAAACTCCTACCGGCTGTAGTGCACCCAAACTTCCATCACTCCTCACAGTTGCAACCTACAACGGGTAGCTGCTATTGAAGCTAACTGCTACTTCTTCCCCTATTGCACCCTGTAGTAAACCCAGCAGCAAGTGCTGCTTAACTCTTGCACTATATGGAGCAGTGCATTGATTCTCTACCTCCTTCAGCACTGGACCTCCCTCAACATTCCTCACTTCTCTCCTCCTCTAGCTCAACTACACACTGCAATAGTTGCTTCCCTTGCTGCCAACTGCAGCAGTTGTTGCTGCCCATACTACTTTCTAATGCATATCAATGTGCACCAAGATCCACATCTTCACTTGCACTAGCCCACACCAAGCAATACTGATACACCTCCCTCCGCTACATCCAACACTAGCACACCCTCCCCTCCAAACACAATACTAACACAATAAAAATACAAATACACAACTCTAGTATCACACCACTACACCATGGTGCACCATGATACTCTTTCTACACCAACACCACCATGATACCAACAACAAAACTATATTGGAACACCAAAACTTATGAATGAATAAACATAAACCAAGTAGATCTAAAGTAATATAGAGTATTTGACACAAAGAGTAGAGTATTTGACACAAAGAGGCTCCAATATACCCAAATACCAAATCTACCTATATGTAACATGGCGTATCATGATATGAACTCTACGTATCCAATTGGGGACACTAGGACATAAGCACAAACCATAATAAATACTCAATTTCTCATGGGAACCATAGACAAATACTTGGTGGATACAAATTCATAATTCCACCAAATGACCTATAAAAGTTCATGGATCTACTAGGAAATGGATCTCTACCACATAATTCATCACCTATGGGTGGGATCTAACTATTGGTAGGTTCCTATGGGTTCAAATTGGATTTCTAACATAGAAATTGGTAAAAAAAAGAATTTACCAATGAGAGTTGTATCCCAATGAAACTCTACCAAAATAAACACAATAAGGGTAAAATAGACATGATCCTCCTAGCTTGGGTCCTCTCTAATGATCTTCCTTGTGCTCCAATGCTCTAGGCCTCCATAAAAATAGAAATGAGTGAAAATTGAGTGGTTTAGAGTAAAAATTGATTGAAAATTGGAAATGACTTTGGGAAGAAGCTTGGGGAAGAAGAAGTAGCAATTTGGTATGAAATGAATTGAATGACTCCTCCAAAGAGGGCTTGCCACTAAGTGTTGGTGGTTGAGGGTAAAATATGACAAGTTTGTCCCTCCACTCTTTAATTTGATTTCTAGATCTTGTATGAATGGAATATTTTTGGTTAGAAAAGAATCTAATTAGTTATGAGAGAGTACCTAACTATTCTAGAAGAAAATATTTTATCCATGACAACCAGTACTAATTAATTATAAACTAATCACTTAATTATGCATAACAATATAATTAGCAACTACTAGTGAAATAATAAAAATATCTTTAGTCTTAATTTTGGGTGGTTACAAAATAGTAATACCAAAGATATGTAATGTATAGCTATTTTAGTTTTTTACCATACATGTTTTAGAGATAATTTTTACACATTTGTATGGTTATTGGACAACTTGTGCACAAGGTATTATTTTCTCGAACGGTTATCAGAGCATCAAAACTGTGTTAGTCTAGGAGGAACGGTGCTGACAGACTAGCGCATAATGAGTTTGGGGCCTCTGGTGGGTCTGGCTATTCGAATTAGAAGAATTTTTGTCTCAATAGAGTCTAAGATGGCTTGTGGTGCCAGTGACTTTCATATAGTTATGTTGTACGCTAATATCAATCTATTTGTAAGCCTATCAAAAATGTTTGCAGGGACGAGTGCATGATATAATTATATTTTATGAAGGTTAACAATTATCTTTTGTAGGGACAACCTTGTAATATATTATTTTTAAATTATTAAGTATTGTTATCATTGTAAGCGAAAAAGGATGGTAAGTATTGGGTAAAATCAACTCTATTGCTTAAAACTTTTATGCTTGTGATCACATATATTATATGTCTTGTAACTGATCCTAAGGCAAGATTAGAAGGAGGAGATATATTTACTTGCACTCACTTTATCAACGTATTGGTTTTAGTTGAGTTCGCTAGAGGCCACTTGCCAGTACATTTTTCAATGTACTGACCTCTACCAGATCTTTGTAGGTACAAATTTTGTTTGGATGTACTGAGGCATTGGAGTTCGGTTGACAACTTGAAGTATTTTATGTTGCTTTTATTTATGTATAAAAGATATAATATATAAAACATCATTATTTTATAGTTCTTGAGATGTAAGCATTGTGGCATATATTATTTTATAGAGATATAGAGAGAGTGATTATAATCAAGCTATTTTTGGCTTTGAGGCATTATAATTTCGCAAAGATATCATCAATAAAGAGAATTTTTTTGTATATCTTGTGTTGATTCAACTTTTTTCTTAGTAATTCTACTACAATGACTTTGTATCTTATATGTTTTATCGACCATTTTGGTGTTTGCCTTGTACAACTGCAATTTAGGCTTCTACGACATCATGTCCAGTGCTGATTTTTAGTTCTACAGAACTGAGGCATGACATTTTTGGTATCAGAGCATGGTTTTATATCATTGGACCCTCAGTTGATTCGCTTCAACTCTAAGTTGCTTTACTGATCTAAATCTTTGACTCTCCTCGATGTTTTGTTGGGTGTTCCATACAATAAGTCTAGATATATTATGAATCTCATATGGATATTTTGTTGATCATAGATAGCTTTGAAGAGCAAAGTATATTGTTTGAGAAGTTTATGAGGCAGTATATTAGGAATGGTTTCAGAGGATTGTGTATAAGGATGTTTGGGATAAGGATAAGTTAAATTTGGTTAAGTTAGATTTGGACATGTTAGATGTAGGATGAGTAACAGGATATCAGTAGAGGTGTTATAGTATATTGGGAGTATGAAGAAAATGTGCCTGGATTTTAAGGAATGGTTATGAGTTAAGATGTGGTTATGAGTTAAGATGTTCAAGTGGATAAGTTGTATTTTAATTTCAGGGATTTGTCGAGTGGCTTGGAAGTGGATGTTGTGTTTGTGATTATTGGGATCACTGTAGTATGGATTGTCCGAAAGAGATGTTGGTTTAAAATATGGAGTTGGATATTTGTGTACAGAGTATCTAGATCTCCGAGTTGTGTATTGGGTAGCCCTAGTGGTGTTTGATAAAATAATAATTTGGGTATCAATGAGTCTATCAGTAATGGATGGGTAGTATGAAGCATCTGTTTAGAATTATGTCTAGTTAGTTATGATCTGGAATGTCTCTTCGTGAACTAGTTCGGACGATCAAGAAGGGTTTTAGAAGATTGAAATAGTGTTGGATAAGGGTTCAGGTTGGTGAAATGGTTGGCTTGGTTGAGAAAATCAATATAATGTGTATTAAATTATGGCTTGAATCGATTGGATTGAGTTTTTGAATTGAATATAAAGACTTGGTGGTGTGATTTGAAGTTTGTTTGGAATATGTAATAGTGATTCGAAGGATTTAGGAATTGTGTTGCTTGATGACCTGAGATAGTCTAGCTGATTTAATCTTTAGTATGGATGAGTTAATTTTATATCGAGTTGGAAGATAATATTAGTTGGAATAAATTTGAGTTTTATGAATGGATTATTTTCAGTTATGCATTTATATTTGAGGATAATGAGGTGTATCGAAGATTGATAGAAGTTGACTTTGGGATATGTTGATTTCGTTGAACGATGAGCGTGTTGCATATTGAATTATTGAATTTTGTTATCTTGATAGATGATGGCTTATGGACTATTGGTGGATTGAATGATAGTATTAATTTTTGGATGAGTTGGTTGGCTGAAATTTGAGCATGTTATGAATGAATATTAGTTTGACTTGGCTGGAATGAATAAGTAAGATTAAAGCGATTGGTGAGTGTAAAATTGTCTTGACTTGTGAATTGATTGTAAAGTGATCTTGATGATACAAATAAATTAGATGCATGGATCGAAGATGAGTTGATTGCAATTAAAAATAAATTATGGTTTAGTGGACTTGTGATTCGTGATTTAGCTTCATGACTTAGATTGTTGATTGAGATTTGTAAATTTGGATTGGTGGATTTATTGAAATAGATTGAGGATTTGGACTATGAGAGATTATTGGATTGATGTCGTCGATCATGATATAATATAGGATGATTGCTAGAGGGATTAACCCTGGGAATGACTTTACTGAATAGTCTTCGACCCATGGAGTTTGATGATGCTAATGCTAGCAGGCTGATCTGTTGAGATATTCTGAGTGAGAGCATTTCCCCTAAGTTTAGGTAGAAAGCCTTAGATTGTTGGATATGAGTATAGTAATGTATGGTTATTCAATGGAGAGGTTGATCTTGATGTTTAAGTGCGGCCTTATGAGCTAGCCTAGTGGTTAGGTAAACGTCATAATGCTGAGCGATAAGATTGGTTTGACTTATATTAGAATATTTGCCTAGGTAGATTGTGTTACAATAGAGCTGGAATTGCGAGATTAAGAGAGAGTAGTCTTGGATGTGATCTGGTTCTTGCAAGTTTTGAGGGATTGCTATGATTGGAATGGCATATTGTATTTGGTTTTGGGTGGCTTGATTGCTTATCGTCGGATTATCTTTTTCGATTATACTCAAAGTGGAGGTGTTGGATAAAATTTTGTTGACGAATTGGATTATGATTCAAAATTGTACGCTTGGAAGAAGTGATTGATTGTAGTGTAATCCTTGGAATTGATTTAGCTTGAATTGGATTAATCTTTCTCGAGGTAACAATATTATATGCATAGACTGGAATGCTTGGCATAGCAATCATATCATCGTGAGAATCTGATTGGAAAAATTAGTTGTTGGCTAATGGAATGGATTGGATTTTGATAATCAAGATTTCATGTTATTGGAAAAAAAGTTGATGATCAAAATGGATATATATATTTTTTGATATGTTATAAGCTAGAAGATGAATTGAGATTGACCCTTGGGAGAGGACATATGTTTAAGTTGGACGATGTTATCATATATTGAGTTCATGCTTGGAAGAGTACGATTAATGTATGCACAAATCGTGATTCATATTTGGTTGTATCATTTTTCTTGGATTGAGAAATTCTTGGGGGATAAAAATTGGCTCGATTCAATGATGAATTATGAGACAGTAGAATTTAGCTAAAATTGAGTATTAATATATAATTATGATTTGGACTTTAACACAGTATGGTTTGGAAGATTGGATATAGTAATTGAATTTGATAACTTGAGAATTGCTTGGATTGGTTGAGATGTAACGCTTGGTATTCGATTGGAGATTTTGGTTGGTTTTGGGCTATGTTCCTTGATTCAGACTAGAATGAGCAATAGTACTTGGGTAGATTGCCTTATTTCTAAGTTGGTCCCTTGGTGCTGAGAGTGAGCCTGGCCTGTGGTTTTGTGCGAAGCATTCTGTGGATGGAGACAGGGGATTATTTATCAAGCGTTGGAAATAGTTGAATTGAGTTTGGTAGTGTAGTTGTTCAAAAGATTTAGCTAGGGCGTGAAGGACCTTGAATTGATTGAGGAATGATGGATAGTTGTGTTTGAATAAACTTGGAAGTTATGCAAGGCGTATTCAAGTTGGACTAGAGGAAGAAATAAATGAGATTCTTTTGTTAAGGCATGAAGATAAAGAAGAGAAGGATCAAAGACACTCAATATTGAAGAATTGTCGAGAGAGAGAGAGATTCCTATGTGTCAATTAACCCTCGCCTACACATTCACCTATATTTGCACCAACAGACTTAGTATTGCTATTTGTTTCTTCCTCTCTCTTTATCTCAAAATTCGACATAAATATGAAAATCGATGAAGGAAAACAATAGAAATCATCCATCAAAAATAATAACTAAAATGCATTCAACAACGCCAACAACAAAAAATATACAAAAAACTAACACTAAAAAGGTTTAAGGAAGAGACTCTTATATATAGTTCATTCTCCAAGACATAATTCACTGTATTTTGGTCTCAATTTCAAAGAAGTCAATTCATATATGAAAAATGTCTCAATTCACTTTGTCCCGATTAATCGATACCGAAAGGATTTACCTACAAATTTTTTTTTCGAATGGCTATTCAAGCCATAAGCCTACAAAGTGCCCCCTGCTATGAGTGGGGCGCTACATCATCAGCAAGTGCTAAGGAACCGAGATACCAATAACATACAGAGATAGAAAAAAGATATCAAGTTATTCACAGGTCAAAGGATCGGTTTCATGAAAGATGTGAAAGTGGAGATTCAAATGAGTGTTATGGTTGAGATATAAACCCCACAAGTCTAAAGATATACATGTATGGGCCACCATTTGAGTCTTGTTATGCCTCAGAAGTTGAATACTAGAGTGGGAGCAAGTATAGGCTTGCTACAAATATATAATAGACTAGTACCTCGAATACAATCATGACTATATACTTCAAATCGGGGGTAACAACAGTCATGACTATACACTAGAATTGGGGTAACTTTAACAATCAAATAGTTATCATATTGGCCTATAAACAAACCATATTTCTAATCTAATATCAATAGTGAACAAGATTAATATATAGTGACACGGATCAATACTACGAAGTCTATAATTCTTAGAGAATACTATGACATAAAATATTATAACAAGCATATATAACCATAAACTTATCATGATTAAGAGATATAACTATCATGTCAAAACAACTAGGAACAGGCTCACGAAAATAAGAACTAACAAATGAATGTAAAAAGTACTTTTCTTGTTATGATTCAGAGATATAACGTAGAATTGGTTTTTGCTTGTTTTCATGATTTTAAACTATTTTAAATAGATGTAAAAAGTACTTTTCTAAATGAATTTATAAAAGAAGAGGTTTATGTTGCACAACCACATAGTTTTAAATATTTTAAATTTCCTGATCACGTTTTCAAGTTACGAAAAGCTCTCTATGGACTCAAACAAGCCCCTCGTGCTTGGTATGAACGACTTAGCTCTTTTCTACTTGAAAATGTTTTTTAAAAGAAAAGGTGGACACAACACTATTTATTAAATCTCTAAATAATGATCTCTTATTAGTACAAATTTATGTTGATGATATCATTTTTGGTTCAACTAATAAGATTTTATACAAAGAATTTGCTTAGTGTATGCAGAATGAATTCGAGATGAGTATGATGGGAGAACTGAACTTCTTTCTAGGACTTCAAATCAAACAGAATTCACAAGGGACATTCATTAACCAAGCTAAGTACACTAACGACTTATTCAAGAAGTTTGACATAGAAAATGCAAAACCAATTGGGACTCCTATAGCAACTTCTACCAAGATTAACATTAATAAACTTGGCAAACCAGTCGACACACGTAAGTATCGAGGTATGATTAGTATACTTTATTTAACTGCTAGTCGTCCTGATACAATATTTAGAGTTTGCTTATGTGCAAGATTCCAAGCTAATCCTAAGGAATCACACTTGTGCGCAGTTAAGCGTATCTTTCGATACCTTAAAGGCACTTCGAATATCGGCTTATGGTATCCTAAAAGCACGTCATTTAACCTTATTGGTTACATAGATGCTGATTTTGTCGGATGCAAAGTTGATCGAAAGAGAACCAGCGGTGTCATTTCCTAGGAAAAGCTTTAGTTTCATGGTTTAGCAAGAAATAAAATTTGGTAGCATTGTCAACTACTGAGGCTGAGTATATTTTTATAGGACGTTGTTATGCTCAAATTTTATGGATGAGCAAACCCTTGAAGACTATATTCTTTATTACACCAAGATTCCTATTTACTTTGATAACACTAGCACAATCAATCTCACTAAGAACCTTATATGTCACTAACGTACTAAACATATTGAGATTACACACCATTTTTTAAGAGATCATCAAGCATACGGTGATATTTGCATTGAGTATGTTAAAACAGAGAACCAACTAGATGATATATTCACTAAACCTTTAGCAGAAGATCGATTCAACTTTATACGTTGTGAATTAGGAATTTTGAATATCAATGATATATAATTAATATTTTTTTCTTGATCCTATATATAAAAATTGTTTTAGAGACAAGTCAAAAGAGTCATTATGTCAAAAAGGCGTAAATAGCCTAAGCGACATGGTACTTAAGCGTCCTTTGGACCGCCGCTAGTTGGGATATGACCCCTACAGCCAATCTGAGATGATCTATACATAACAAAAAAAATAGTTATTAAAATACTATTAATCAGTTTATTGAGATTCATAAAGTATTAATTTATTGACATACAAAGTTTTCTTATATCTAAGAGAAAGTGAACCACAATTTAAATTTGATTGAAACATCAGAACTCCACCAGAGTTCGGACAGAGATCGGACCGAACTAGACCCGAACTCGGCCCAAGTTCGGATGACCTTGATTTAGTTTTAAGTTATGGGCCCCACTCTATTTTACATATACTCTCCATCTTCTTCCCAATCAGCTCCAGAACCTTGCAGAGAACGAAACCCTCCAAAAACCTAGTTTTCCCAAACCCTATCCCCCTTGGATCGCCCTCCTTGTGCGATTTCAGGAGCTAAAAATTTGGATTTTGGTTCCTTTCATCTTTCTCTACCTCTGTTCCTGATTTATTTGAGGGTATAACTTCTATTTTCTCCTCCTTTCATTATTTTTTTATGGCTCCCAAATTGTTTAATAGGAAGAGAAAAGTTAGAGAAGCTTCATCTTCCCCTCAGGATGAGGTTTCTTATTCACTGTTTAGCCCTGCTATGCCAGACGATGGCGATTTCAATGGATTAATTTTGCAACTTTAGACTAATCCGTTGAATGGTTTAACAATTTGTTGACCGCACCGTCTGTCCTGGTAGTCCAATCAACTTTACTGTGTTTTCTACCTATCTGGAAACTTTTTGTGCGTTAGGATTAGAGGACTTAGTTACTACTAGATTTCCTATCTTTATCAATATTATTCGCATATTTTACTATAATATGTCCTCAGTTGATGATTCCATTAAATCTTATGTTGCCGGATTAGATATTGAGTTTGATGTTGAATACTTAGGAGAAATTCTTCATATTCCAAATGAAGGAGAACCCTTAGTACCTATCACATCTTACAAATTCACTAATGGCACCACTCTAAACTTGTTTAGGACTACATCTGTTTACCCTATCCCCATCCTCATAGTCAACTCAAGACCAAATATTTGAATAGATGGTTTGTTGACCAATATCGTATTATTTTTTCAACCATCCTGCCTAAACAAACCTTAACTGATGAGATCACCAATCTTGAACTTTGCTTTATATCATATTCAATTTGGAATCAAATTCAGCTTTCCCAGGACTATGATTCAAATGATGATCCGATCGCGCAAGAACAATCGTAACCTTGTGTATGCTATGTACTTGCCTATTATATTTTCACACATTCAGATATCACTTGAGGATTGCACCTATCTTGTCGAGCCAGCCTACCTTTTTGCTGCTCGACGTTCTGACCCCATTTCTATAGTTGTACCTCCTCCACATGCTACTGCCATACCTCACCCTGAACCTGCTGCTCCAGAGCCCCCTGCCTCCTTGGACGAGCTCCGAACTATGATGCGAGATCACATCAAAGTTCAGGATGAGCGTCACAGACTTGCATTAGAGCGTCGTTCTCTCGAGGATGACCATCACAGGAAGACCAACTACCGGACCACTCTTTGTTTCCAAGCGATGTCCAACTCCTTGGCGGACATGCAGTACTCCTTCTCTCAGATCCCTAGGGGGCCCTATCCTATGGTTCGTAATCCTTCACCAGATGGATACCCGATTATTGACCCATATGTTCAGCCTTACTTGGATCCAGCTGCTGCTTTCTATGATCCTAACCGTTCTGCTGAGACTGGAGACTCGACAACTGGAGATGACGAGTGATTCAGATCATTATGCTATCTTTTTAGTGTAATTAAGCTCTTGGAATGTTTTAGATTATTATGCTTATGCTTATTTCTTTTATATCGCACTTTTAGACTTATGTAGTAGTTTATGACTTCAATTTATGATTAAAAAAATTAATATGTCTCTACGTCTTAGACTTCTGCGATTGTGAAATAAATCTTAACTAATTGGTTATCTAAAATGCCTGTATCAATTCTACTTTATATTTTTATGTTACTTCACTCTTGTTGTCGTTTTATCAAATGTGGGGGACCTTTCACATTTTTGATCAAATAACAATGGGGGAGTAGTAGGTACTGATATCATAAAGCAAAGAAGAAGCAAATCAATTGAAGTAGTACCATTCTTTCAGATTTTGAGTTTCATTCTCTAGTATATCAGTCAGAGTTTGTCAATTATCAAAATGGGGGAGATTATTGGTCCATGGATCATGGTCAAACCTTATTTCAATAATCGTCTAAACTTAGACTTAATATAACTTACAAGAACTAATGATATGAAGACTTACAGCTGCTTCTTCAACTGCTTCAGATTATGGATTGCGTCTTGCCTTCATTATCGAGTTAATATAATTTTTCTATTTACTTTGAGTATAGGAAAATGTACATCGAGTCGCACTTGAATTTTAGGGTATCCAAAATATTTTCTAAAAATTTCCAGATTATTTGAACCAAAATATTTTATGTGTTAAAAATAGCCCAACCAAATTTTTACAAACCCAAGTCAGCCTAAACCAACCCAAACCTACTCTAATTATGACTGTTTCAGGTGAAACGAACTCGGATATAACTCGGAATGAACTCGATGCGAGTTCAGTCCAAACTCGGTTCCCTGACTGAGCATTTTCGTGCAACCAGTTCTTCCTTGAGATTCGGCTCCAACGCTTAAAAATTTGAACATTTGGCATCCGAATTTGCCCCAAATTCGGTTTACAAAAATTCTATAAATAGAGAAGGATTTCAACATTCTTATCATCTCAATCTATTCTAACTTCACTTCTCTATTACTTCATTCTAAAGAGCTTTACAATTTTTCCATCCCAAGCTATTTTATAACTCTAATCCTTTAGTGCCAGTGCGTGCTCGGTTAGAAGTTTGTAAGAGTTGTAAAAAGGAGCTTGTCAAGAAGTTCAACACTTTGAGAAGTATTCAAGCCCTTCAGATCAAAAGCTCGTGTCTGTAAGAAGTTTCAAGCCTTCGGATCAAAACTTGTGTCTCACTGGATAGTGAATTTTAATTCTGGGCTAGAGTTCTCGGGACAAGACTAGTCCTCTCAGAGGGAAACCAGTATAAATTATTGTGTTTGCGACTGTTGTTCTCTCTCTCTCTCTCTCTCTCTCTCTCTCTCTCTCTCTCTCTCTCTACAAACTGCCGATTTACTTTTATATAGTTAGCTAACTATGTTAATTTTTATTGGACGATATTCTTTATTCCACTGCATATAAATACAAACTCTATTCCCCCCAATAGAGTTGCTTATTACATCCTACACCAAGATCACACACTTATACATATCATATAACGTATAAACCTGCTAAATACAAGTGAATCACAAACTTACACTTATCATACTAAAGAAGCCCACAGGCTATATATAGAATATCAAATGAGATTTGAATATCATATGTGTATCATAGCTTATATATAAATAAACTAACATGAGTTGTGTACATGGAAAGATATGAGTGTGTCACTACTTTAAAATAGAATAAGAAATATAATACTAATTACTAATAGAAATCAGAATCTAAATTATGAAGTATCAATACCTATAATATAGCAATGTCAATAGAAACTTTCAAGGGAATAATCACTAAGTTATGGGGGTAAAGAAAATATTCAAATACAATTGAAGTTCCATACTAAAACATATACAAAATAAAATAAAATTCTAGCACCAATTCAGTAAGATTACAACTAGTTAAATCATAAGGCAGATGACACAATTTTTTTTTATACAAAACAAAGGAAGAACCACCACAACCTTAGTTCAAAACAATGATATACCAGGGGTATACCGATAGTTTTGATACCAGTAGCAATCTTCTTGTTTTGGTGTCAAATTTCATGTGAATTTCAATCATGTCTTTTATGTTACTGGTTTTATTATAATTAAAATTGTGTAAGCTAGATAATGTGAAAGTGCATGTGTTTATGGTGTCATACGAGTTAATGGTAAGTTTAGGTGAATTTACTAAATCAAGTGGTTGAGACAAAACTTAATGTATGGTTTCTTGGTTTCTCAATTAACTTCTTAATTAATACTGAAATAAATTCTAGCACGCTCATTCCCTAATTGCTACAGTAAAATCAAAGAGGAAAAAAATAAAATCATGAAAGCGTAGGCATAGAAAAACCAAAACAAGGTCGAGACCTCATTCATAGGCAAGATGTACTCACCTTCGGGTGATGGAAACATACGGTTTGAGATTCTTTAGTCCTCCTCCTTGTTGGCCTTCGTAAGCAACAGCAAAATCTCTTCATTCTCCTAGGGTTGATCTCTAAAGAAAGGTAAGAAAATAGAAAAACATATATATATATATATATATATATATTAATCCTCTTTTCTTACCTCTCCCTTCCGATGCCCTAGGAGGTGGCTCCCCTAGCCAGGCCAGGTCCTCCGGGGAGTAGTCACTCTTCGCTTCCGCCCTTTTCTCTCCTCCTCTGCTCCTCTCCCCTCTTCCCTTTCCTCCTCTCTCCAATTTTTTTCTCTCCCTTTCTTTTTGTCCTTTCGATCTCTTCTGCCCTTCCTGTTGATGGCCTACGCGGCTACGGCCGGTGCCCCAAACCGGCAGCAATTCATGTGCCTTCGATTTCTTCTTTCCCACTGTGGCAGGTAGAGATATTCCAGGGGGGCCCACATTCTCTTTCTCTGCTGGAGAGATTGCCTCTTTTGTGCTCGTATTTAAATTTGCCTTGATTAGGAAGTTCAGCAGGGCTCGACTGTCGGCGGATGCCATCATAGTGGCTTTTGCCTTGTTAGAGTTTGAAGGTCCAGTTCCCATCGGGTTGATTTTATTATATTGAGAACGAAGGACCTTTGGTTCATTGATAATGCTCTGATGTAGATCTTTCAATAGACTAAGGCTTTCTCCCCTAAGAGAGAATTGCCTATGGCGCCGGTGTGGATCTCTCTTCCTGGATTGCCGTAGAATTTATTTGTGCAAGATCATGTCTTTTAGTTAGTCGAAGTTTGATACTCCGCTGATGATGAACATGGCTACTGATGTGCACTCGCACCCCTAGAGCTAGAGTTTTGGTAGAGCTGGATATTAGCAAGACTTGACAAATAATGTGCACATTAACTGTAAAGATGAGGACAACTTTTGGCAAGCGATTGAATATGAACATGCCCGGCCTATTGCTCAGAATGCCTTCTCCAGGGATATTTTGGTAATCAATGCAAGAGGTGTTAGGATTATATACTAAAAGCATCACTTTGTATTAACTATATTTCTTTATTTTTAAATAAGAATTATATGGGCAAATGTTTGTATGTTGTATTTGTTATAATGTTAATGCAAGTGTCTGATATTCTATATTGTAGATAATATGGTATGTAGTATCACACAAAAGATCATATTATCAGTTCCTTGTGGAATATATAAATAGTTCACAACCTATATGGACTTGGACAAACCATTAAAAATATTGTAGTATAATCTGGTATTAGTCTATCTTGATTATATGTTTACACTAGTACACTTTGTGTGTATTGAATATGACCACTTGAGGTTGTTCTCTTTGTACTGACAACATAAGAGAACAAACACCTCTGTTATTATGGATGATTATGCTCTTAATTCGGATATAATAATAGACATGTATTTGCAGTGTACATTACTTTAACTCATAAAAGAGTGGGATTAATTATGGGTCAATAACCTCTATGAATTGTGTAATGGCATTATGTATACGATGGATTATTGATTATAAAAGGAATCCATGTCCTGATATATCATCTTGATGATGTCCCCTTAAGAAACTCATAAGGATTGTCATGTAAACCCTGCAAGTGGATTATATTCGATATGACAAATAAAGTTTAGTGGTACTACTTAAGGATAAAAGATATCAATATAGTTGTCAGTAACTTAATTTGATCGACGGACATTCGATATCTTAACATGGGGAGACGAACAAGCATATAATAAAAATGAGCCCATAAACGTAATTTGGGATTAGGAATGTAGTACAACAATAGCTCTTTAGTTGACCGAGCTATTATTAACGAGCCTGGATTGTATGTTCGGGCTGAACATGGGATACCCAGATCCGTTAGGAGACCTAACCCTAATTTTTTATCATGGTCCCTGTTGTAGTCTATATATATCCTCTATTCTCTATCCGTCATAATAATCAGAAGAGAGTAGCTTTCTCTAAATTCGTCTTTTACGTAAGGAGAGAAAGAGGGTTGGCCAAGGGGAAGAAAATATTGGAAGATCTTCACTCATACGACATCCAATCCGAGAAAGAAATACGTACAGAAGATCTTGGGGTCGCTAACTGATCAAGGTTGTTGAAAACCTTCATCTTCTTCTTGTTACTTCAAGTATAATTCGTGAATCCTAGTTTTCATCTTTAAAGGATTAGATCATGTATTAAACCTAGTAATCTTCAATTAATCAATATGCATACCAGTCTACGATCTTGGGGATCCCCAGTTCCATCAATTGGTATCAGAGCAGGTTTTGGATCTGCTTATCGATTGATAAATCCATGTTGTCCAATAAAAGTTGTATCAAATTTAGTTGGTAGATATAGATCTGTTCTAACTCGATTTTGCAGGCATCTTACATCCAACAATTATGTTCTGTGTGCATATTTTATTTCTGTGATTTAAACCCACGGTATATCATGGTTGTTGTTCTTCATAGATGTAATTAAAATTATGAGGGTTGATCCTGCTTATTTATTTAATTTTTTTCAATCTAGATTATGTGTAAACTCCTTCGGGAGTCATAGGATTGATATAATTTTAATTTTTTTTATCTGTCGTGATGGCGGTGGTGGTTGTTTTTGATATGTGACGAGATACTATTTTTAATAGTCCGGACAGATGATTTTCGATGAAGGAAAAATATGGCCAAACTTAAAAAAAATTGGAGAGAAAATTTATTTAGTATAAATTCCATGGTCTCCATTACTGGTTTGTAGGTGATGTAATTATACTTGTGTGTTGGCTTTAGTCCCTCCTCTATATCGGATGAGTATAATTACGGATCACCAGTATAAACTTTCTTTAGGATAATTATAGAAAGTTACCTAGTGTGTGTTTACTTCTCCATTTAAAGGAACACATTACGAAATAATGGACCTAGTATTAAGTAATGGTGTACACTTAGATACAAATAATGGCATCCTTCCCATCAGAGTTACTGCTATTATTTGTAGGACCAAAGCAAAGACCAATAAATTAATTTTATTTATCATAAAGTTAGGTTGACATGATAGTAAAATTAATAGAAAAACCTCATTGGACAAATATTGAATAAGTATATGTCCATACTATCGTGGCATACTTAATTCATGGTGTTTAAGGTATTGGCGAACTTTTTATTATTGTCTTCAGGGAACCAATATTTATTTAGTTCAAAAAGTTTTGTCCTAATGTGATTCTCATGATTTCAAAAATGGGTTCATTCAGTCCACTTATGGTGATTCTAAACTTACTAGCCCTAATTACATTAACTGAAAACGTAACTTGGGTATTATCTTAACTACTGAAGAGTACAAATATGTACTCCATGAGGAATGTCCTCCTAATCCTGATGCTAATTCTGATGAAGAGGTCAAATAGGCTTATAAGAAGTGGATCAAGGCATATGAGATGGCGCGGTGTTACATTTTGGCACATATGTCAAATATCCTGCAACATCAGTATTAAGCCATGGCCACAGCTTATGACATGATATAAAACCTCAAGGAACTCTTCGAACATCAGAGCATGGCAGCTAGGCAGTTTGCTATGAAGAGTTTGATGAATACGACAATGACTGAAGGGACGCTAGTAAGGGATCATGTTCTCAAGATGATGGATCATCTAAATTAGATGAAGATCCTTGGAGCTAAAATCGATAGGAAAACCTAGATCGATATCATTCTCGGGACTCTGCCTAAAATTTTTGACACGTTTTGCCTTAACTATAACATGAACAAAATGTTATACAGTTTGGCAGAACTTGTGAAAGAACTACAGGATGTTGAGGCTCTCATGAGGCAGAATGGTCATATTTATGTTACTGAAAATATTTTTACTTCTAAGTCGAAAGGCGGTAAGAAGAAGAAGAATATTCAGAAATAAGCAAATTCAGCAAAGAAGGGCATTGGACCTCAAGGCTCTGTGAAAAAAGTCGAAAGGCAAGTATTTTAAGTGCAAAGGGTCAGGACATTGGAAGAGATTGTCCACTTCTCAAACAAGAGAATAAAGAAGGTATATCTCATTTACTAGTAGTTGAAACATGTTAAGCGGTGTTATCTACCGGCACCTGGTGTGTATATACAGGAGCCACTAATCATGTTTGTAATTCATTACAGGGGTTCCAGGAAAACAAACGGCTTAGTGATGGAGAGATATGCTTGTTCATGGGTGATGCTACAAAAGTAGTAGTCGTTGTAGTAGGAGATGTTATTTTATCTTTTGGTAGAAATAAGTTTGATATTGAGAGATTGTCTTTATGCACCTTCACTTAGAAGGAATTTAATTTCTGTTTATATGCTAGTTAAGGATAGATATTCAGTTTATTTTAATGGCAATATTGTTATTAAGAACAAAAGCATTTTATCCGTTCTGGTGCATTAGTTGATAATTTATATGTCATTAATCATATTTCACCCATAATACAACTTATGGAAATAAATAATATATCTTCTAACTTAAATAAGAGAAAAGAATCTTCTTGTATGAACCAAACATATCTTTGGCACTTGCGGTTCGGACATATTAATCTAAGAAGGATACAAAGACTGGTTAAATATGGACCTTTGAGTTCATTGGAAGTGGAGGCATTTCCTGTTTGCGAATCCTGCTTGGAAGGTAGAATGACCAAAAGGCCTTTCCCGGCAAAGGGGTACAGGGCCAAAGATGTGTTGGAATTGGTTCATTCTGATTTGTGTGGGCCCATGATTATCCAGGCTGGAGGTGGCTTTGAATACTTTGTCACATTTATTGATGATTATTCAATGTATGGATATATTTATTTGATGTGTCATAAGCTTGAGTGCTTTGAGAAATTCAAAGAGTACAAGGCTGAAACAGAGAAACATCATGGAAAATATATCAAGTTATTACATTCAGATCGTGGTGGCGAGTACCTCTTGGAGAGTTTAGGGACTACTTATCAGAGGCTGAGATTACATCCCAATTGACTGCACCTAGAATACCCCAACAGAATAGTGTAGCAGAAAGAAGTAATATGACTCTTATGGAGATGGTTAGATCAATTATGAGTTATTCAGATTTACTAGTTTTGTTTTAGGGATATGCCTTAGAGACTGCAGCTTATATTTTGAACTTGGTACATTCTAAGTCAGTACCTATTACTCCCACAAAATAATGGACTGGACGTAAGCCTAGTCTGAAACATGTTCGGATTTGGGGTAGTCCAGCATATGTGTTGAATGGAAAAGAAGATAAGTTAGAATCTCGTACAAAAGTATGCTTGTTTGTAGGCTATCCAAGAGGAACAAAAGGAGATTTATTTTAAAGTCCTAAGGATCAGAATATCATTGTTAGACTAAAGCCTGATTCATAGAGGAAGACTATGATGAACCATAAATCCATGAGTACAGTTATTATAGAAGAACTGAGAGGTGAGACACCAAATACTTTAGTACCAACAGTACAACAGGAGGAACCACAAGTAACTGCACAACGTGTCACAAATGTTACACCATAACCTATAATGCAATATCGTAGTGGGAGGGTTGTTGTACAACCTGACAGATTCATGTTCTTAGGAGATTCATCAGACTTCATCCCTAAGGAACAAGATTCTAATCCCTGCACCTATAATAAAGCACTCCAAGATAAGGATGCAGAATCTTGACAAAAATCAATGATATCTGAAATAAAATATATAGATTCTAATAAGGTCTAGGAGCTTGTAAAATCACCCACTAATGTAAATGACATTGGATGCAAGTGGATTTACAAGAGAAAAAGAGGATCATACGGTAAGGTTGAAACCTTTAAAGCTCGGCTTGTTGCGAAATATTTCACTCAAAAAGAGGATATTGATTATGAGGAAATATTTTTGCCAGTAGTCATGCTTAAGTCTATCCGGATTCTTTTATCTATTGTAGCTCATCTCGATTATGATATTTGGCAAATGGATGTCAAGATAGATTTCCTTAATGGAAATCTTGAGAAAAACTTTTATATGAAGCAACCAGACTGGTTCATTGAAAAAGGCAAAGAGCATCTTGTTTGTAAGCTCAAGAAGTCCATTTATGGACTTGACCAAGCTTCTAGATCTTGGAACATCCATTTTTATCAAGTGATAAAATTCTATGGATTTGATCAATGTCCAGATGAAGCATCTGTACACAAAAAGTGCAACGAAAACGTAGTAGTATTCCTAGTACTTTACGTGGATGACATCTTGCTTATTGGAAACAGTGTGAATTTGTTATCTAATGTAAGGGTATGGTTATCCAAGTAGTTTGATATGAAGGACTTGGGAGAAGTAGATTGCATCCTTGGGATCAAAGTTCTACAAGATCACAAAAAAAGAATATTGGGAGTATCTCAATCTACCTATATCGATACTATACTAACTCGTTTTAGCATGCAAAATTCTAAGAAAGGTTTATTACCTTTTAGGCATGGAATTGCTCTATTAAAGGAGCTGTGTCCGAGGACACCTAAAGAGATAAAGTACATGAAAGTGGTTCCTTATGCTTCGGCAATAGGAAGCTTAATGTATGTAATGCTATGTACGAGACCAGACATATGCTTTTCCATTAGCATGGTTAGCAGATATCAGTCTAACCCAGGACAAGATCACTGGACTGAGTTAAAGAATATTTTGAAGTACCTGAAAAGGACTAAAGATTATATGCTGGTTTATCATGCAGATAGTTTAGTGCCCTTGCGATATACAGACTCAGATTTTCAGTCAGATAGGGATGCCAGAAAATCTACCTTAGGTTATGTATTTACTTTAGGAGGTGGAGCCATAGTATTGAGAACATCAAGCAAAAATGTATTGCTAATTCCATCATGGAATCTGAGTATGTGGCAGCCTCTTAGGCAGCCAAAGAGGCAGTTTGGCTCAGAACTTTTTATTGGACTTGGATGTTGTACCTAGTTTTTCTAATACTATTACACATTATTGTGATAATAGTGGTGCAATTACAAACTCGAAGGAACTATGAGCCCATAAGACAGGTAAACACATTGAACGTAAGTACCACCTGATATAAAATTTTGTAAAGAGAGAAAAAGTTTCTGTGATCAAGATAGCATCAGCAGACAACCTAGTTGATCCCTTTACAAAGAGCTTACCAGCTAAGGCTTTTGATAGTCATATTGAGGGAATACGAGTCAGATGCGTAGCAGCATGACTTTAAGTATAAGTAGGAGATTTGTAATAGTATACTAAAAAGTAATATTTTGAGTATAAGTGGGAGATTGTTAGGGTTATATACTAAAATTATTACTTTGTATTAACTATATTTTCTTATTTTTAAATGAGAATCATATGAGCAAATATTTGCATGTTGTATTTGTTATAACGTTAATGCAAGTATATGATATTTTATATTGTAGATAATATGGTATGTGGTGTCACACAAAAGATCATATTATCAGTTTTCTGTGGAATATATAAATAGTTTACAACCTAGATGGACTTGGACAAACTATTGGAAAGGTTGTAGTGTAATATGGTATTAGTCTATCTTGACTATAAGTTTACACTAGTACACTTTGTATGTATTGAATAGGAACACTTGAGATTGTTCACTTTGTACTAACAAGATAAGAGAACAAATCCCTCTATTATTATGGATGATTGTGCTCTTAATTCGAATATAATAACAGACATGTATATGTAGTGTACATTACTTTGACTCATAAAAGAGTAGGATTCATTATGGGTCAATAACCTCTATGAATTGGGTAATGGCATTGTGTGTATGATGGACTGTTGAGTATAAAAGGAATCCATATCTTGATACATTAGGTTGATGATGTTCCCCTTAAGGAACTCAAAAGGATTGTCATGTAAACCCTACAGGTGGATTCTATCCGACATGACAAATAAAGTTTAGTGGTACTACTTAAGGATAAAAAATGTCGATAAATATAGTTGTCAGTAACTTAATTTGATCGACGATCATTTGATATCTTAACATGGGGAGACGAACAAGCATATAATAATAAGGAGCCCATAAAAATAATTTAGGATTAAGAAGGTAGTGCAACAATAGCTCTTTAGTAGATCGAGCTATTGTTAATGGGCATGGGTTGTATGTTCGGGCTGAACATGGGATACCCAGATCCGTTATGAGACCTAACCCTAATTTTTTCTCATGGTCGCCCTGTCGTAGCCTATATATATCCTATATTCTCTTGAAGTCATAATAATCAGAAGCGAGCAGGTTTCTCTAAATTTGTCTTTCACTTAATAAGAGAAAGAGGGTCGGCCAAGAAGAAGAAAATGTTGGAAGATCGTCTCCCACGCAACGTCCAATCCGAGGAAGAAATACGTGCAGAAGATCTTGGGATCGCTAACTGAACAAGGTTGCTGAAAACCTTCACCTTCTTCTCTTTACTTCAGGTATAATTTGTGAATCCTAGTTTTCGTCTTTGAAGGGTTAGATCACGTATTAGACATGTTAATCTTCTATCAATCAATATGCACAACAGTCTGTGGTCCTGGGGATCCCCAGTTCCATCAAGAGGCTGATGTATAAAAATAGAGAAAAGAAGCAAGACAAAGGTAAGGGGTGTATGCCCTCGCCAATCCAAGATAGAGGAGGGGTAAGTGATTTCGTAGGATATCCGGGAATCTAACAAAGCCGGGGAGTTCCAGAGGGAGGTTAGAGGTTACCAGGAGAGCAATCCTCACATTTAGAGTTGTCATGTTAGGGGTCCTCAAGTGGTTTGTTGGAACAGAATATTGGGTATCTGCGTGTTGGCAACAGCAGGGGTGATGCCCAGGATAGTGATGGAATTTCCCCTTTAGGAGGGAAGCCGCGCAGGTGTAAGTCTACTGCACCCATACAGCAGGGAGCAGGGGGCTGAGGCAGGGACACTCTCTGATCAGTCCAGAAGGTAGAGGAGACGAGCGGCACTCGCCTAGATCCTTGAATGCCTAGAGGAGTCTCCCTTGGATTTGAGGGATAATATGGTTAGAACACAACTTCCACTTGTGGTTCCTTCCCCTCGTATCAGAACAAACTTTTTGTCTATTATGAACGGACAATAGAAGCCTTCGGAGAAAGACTATATAGAGAACGACAGGACAGTCAGTTTGTGTAATAGGTGGGAGTCGCTTACCCGGTTGGAATACAGGGATGTGCAGTTAGACACTTCAGCAGGATCAGATGATGAGCAGAGAATACCAGAGGAAGCAAAGAACTCAACATCAGATCAGCAGGGAAAAAAGAGAGCAAAAGAAAGAAGAAGAAAAAATTTACAACCATAAAGATGTCATTAAGGTCAGTGGCTAAAGCGTCTTGCTCCAATATTTAATCATGATCAAGATCCTTATCTGGAATGCGAGGGGGTCGGGAATAAGGAAATGATCAACCATCTGAAAGTTTTGAAGAAGTCTCATAACATTTCGGTGCTCGCCATCATCGAAGCCAAGGTGCTGATTGAGAAGCTTGATTACTACAAACTAAAATTGGGTTTCCCGTTGGCTGTGGCAAATGAGAAAGATATATGGGTATTTTTTGTGAAGGAATTCATAGCTAGTGTCATCCAGACAAATGAACAATCGATATTCTTCTTGATCGGCCACCCGCTTCTGAAGAGCAGTTTTCTTTTATCGATTTTCCACGGTAGGCATTCTAAAAAGAAAGGGAGACTTCTTTAAGCCGATCTTATCCAATTGCAGGGAGAGTATCCTAATTTGCCATGGCTCTATGGTAGTGATTTCAACATAGTTTCTAACTCCTAAAGAAGAAAGGTAGGCGCCCCTTGATGTGGGTGCTATGAATGACTACAACCATTTCGCTTTCGAAGCTCTTCTTGACCTATAACTTTCACGAGTTCCGAGTTCGCGTGGCACAACAAGAGGGAGGGTATCCACTGCCAACAGTCTAGACTAGACCGTATCATGGATAATGACGAATGGAGTGAGCTGGTATTTGGTTCATCGGTGACCCACTTGAATATGTCAAAATTTGATTATTGTCCTTTGCTTCTAATTATAAATACCCAGCCTACGAAGCATAGTAAGTCTTTTAAATTTCTGAATTTTTGGGCTAAGCATGCTGATTTCCATGGGGTTTTGAGCATGCTTGGCACTCAATAAATAACACTGACCCGCTGGTGTTGTTGGCGCTGCGATTGAAGGAAATAGGACGCAGGCTGGCGAGATGGAACAGATTGGCCTTCGGGGACATTTTCCAAGCAGTTGGAGCAGCGAAGGAGGCCGTGAATGAGGCGGAGAAAGCTTTCGATCCAGTGGGAGATTTAGCCAGTCGGGAGACTCTTAATTTGGCCAGGGCATGCCTAAAGTAGCGATCAGCGTATATGGTTGAGTCTTAGCGGCAAAAATCTTAGCTTAAATGGAAGAGTGAAGGAGATAAAAATACCAAAAAAATTCAAGATGTTTGAGAAGCAAATGCAACAAGCTCTTTATTCATCAGATACAGGACATGGAAGGGGTCGTTTGGCACACTGTTGGAGATATTGGTGAGGAAGCTACGAAGCATTTCTCGGCTCTTTTTGCCAAAGAAGTTGTTATCAGAGATGAAACTCTTCTTCAGGCCATCCCTCAGTTGGTTACGGCTCAGGAGAACATTGAGCTACTCCAACCTATCTTGGAGCAGGAAGTCAAGGGATACTGGGGTACCATTAAGCAGCTCTAGTGCTCCCGGGACCAACGGTTTCACGGAGAATTCTTTAATAGATACTGGGCTACCATTAAGCAGGACCTGGTAGAATCTAGGGTGGCGTCCTTTGAAGGATCCATATACCCCAAAGTTGTCTTTAGTACTTTCATTATTCTTATCCCGAAGACGGATAACCCGGTGACTTTGTCAGATTTCAGTCACATTAGTCTTTGCACCTTTGTCAACAAGACGATTTCTAATCTGATTGCATCGCGCATGGTTGGTATTCTTCCAAAACTGATCTTGCAGGAGCATAGTGGGTTCGTCCGAGGCAGGGAAATTGTTAACCGTATTTTACTTGCTCAAGAGCTCATCAGTAGCATGGGGTCCTGTAACTGGGAAAGAAGTGTCGCCATCAAGGTTGATATGGAAAATTCTTATGACATACTGGATTGATAATTCATGATCTGGGTGCTACATAGGTTTGGCTTCTCGGAGAGGTGGATAAATATCCTCTGGGGGTTGGTCAGTAGAGCATGGTTCACCCCCATCATCAACGTTATCGAATCAGGCTTTCTCAAATCTTATTGGGGCATGAGGCAAAGTGACCCACTCTCCATTCCATATTCATTTTTGCAGCAGAGGTTTTGAGCCACAACCTGATCCAACTGGGAATCACTTGAGCTTTTCCAGATTTTGTATCATGAGTGGTTGCCCCTTGGTGATTCACTTAGCATACACGGATGATGTGCTAATTTTCGCTGTGGGAGACAAGTAGACGATACGTTTGATTGGAAAGTATTGTCTAAATACGAATGCATATCAGGTCAAAGAGTCAACAAAGAGAAGAGCAATATTTATGTACATAATTCCTTTGCCTCCTCCAAGGAGGAACTCATCGTAGTTTCTGGATTCACGGTCAAGTCCCCACTATTATAATATTTGGGGTGTCCCCTGGCATACGGGAGGAGGAAGGCGGATCTTTTTGCTCCTCTGATAGACAAGATCAAGACCAAAATTGGGGGATGGCATCACAGGATTTTATCTCCTGGGGGGAAGATCATCCTTCTCAAACACGTGCTCAGTTCGGTGCCTATCTACATTCTATCGGCTTGCTCTCTTCCTAACCAGGTTCTGGTTACTATTGAGAAGCTTTTCAATTGCTTCCTCTGGGGGAAGCAACAGGGGATCTCCTTAGCGGTGTTGGGCCAGTTGGAGCATGATTGCGAGGCTGACGGAGGAGGGGGGTTTGGGTTAGGAGGTTGGCTGAAATGGTTGACGCCTTCTCGATGAAGTTTTGGTGGAAGCTGTGAATGAGCAAGTCATTATGGGCGACATTTATTAGGGCGAAGTACTTTCCTCATATCCACCCTCACCAGGATTTCGCTAACAGCAGTGCCTCTCCTGGTTGGTGTCGTCTGCTAGTGGGGCGGGATTTTGGCGAGCCATTCATCTCCATCTCTATGGGTTGTGGGGAGTTTGACCCTAAGGACGAAAACTAGACTGGGACTGGAGCTTTCTACCACCACCTGATGCTATCTCAGATTTGCCATGTCTGTCAACTTTGGAGGGAAGAAGGGGGATGTGATTTCCCCCTGATTAGGGCTTTGTATGGGGTCGTTGCGGAGGCTGCAGTTAGGGAGTCGGGGGTCACTATCACGGAGGAGACGGACATGATGCGATGGGGGCTAGGGATTGAGGGAAGGTCCTCCACTTCCTCAGCGTGGACAGCCATTCAGATCAGGCTTCCTCCGGACCCGACCCTGCATAAGGTTTGGAGTCATAAGTGGCCAATCAAATGGTCCTTTCTTTGTTGGCGGGTCCTCAAAAGCAAGCTTCCGACGGACGATGTTGTTCGAGGTTGGGGTTTCGCGATGCCATTGCGTTGCTACTGTTGTATCATCCCGGAAGAGGAAAGTTTAGAACATTTATTTGTGGAGGGGGACTTGGCTGCAGGGGTTTGGAAGCATATGGCGAGGGTGTGCAATCTAGGCAGATCGTTGGAAGGAATCCACCAGGGAAGGCGAAGTTACAATTGCTCATCTTTTCTTTAGTAGTCTGGGTTTTGTGGAAGAACAGGAACAAATTTTGCTACGAGGGGCACTCCCTCAACATTGCGCAGCTCATCGAGGAGGTTCAATGACAGGTGGGCAAGTATATCTCACCTTTCACTTCTAGGAGGGGGCTAGATGGAGATTTCGTTAGCCGATTTTTGAGGCTCGTTCGATGTGTGTGTGGCGTCTGATACGAGGGGCGGTATACCTTTTGTTTTTATTTTGCGTATGTATACTGTTTTGTGCGTGCGCGAAGGAATCATTTTGGCGACACCTTGGCATCCTGAGTTGGGACTCCATCTATTTACTCCTTCTATTTATAGCATTTGGTTATATATATATATATATATATATATATATATATATATATATATATATTAGGGGGATTCATGGATTTCATCTAGGCCTTATAATCCTGAATCTAGTCTATGTTAGATCATTAATTCATAGAAAATAAAATTCCTATCATAATCAAATCTCATATTTAAATTCCAAATAGTAGGTTGATTATTTCCAAAATCGACCCCAATGGTATACCGTTGGTTAGGATTTTACCTTAGAAACCCTAGTTTATAAGAACCAAAATTTTCTATCTGTGGACCTATAACTTGTCAAAGTCTTAGATATGGTCTATTGTATCTAGAGGAGTCCAATTAGGGTCTAGTACATTACAAAATGACAAATTCATTTAGGTTGCTGAGGCCATTAGTCGATTTATGATACAAATTTTGATGTCATAAATATGAATTTTGAAAATACAAAAACCACAACTATACCAAAATTTTCACTAAATCGTATAATCCACTACAAGTATAAAATCATGAGATTATGCGAGAGGGGAAAACTAGAACAAAAATGTAGATTCATAATTATAAGAAAAAAAAGCATTCGTACAAGTGTGTATCGATATATATCTATACTGGGATATGAGTCTCACATCATGAGCCTTTACGTGAATCACAATTGACAACAAGTTCAAGTTGTCACGACTAGGACGACCTGTTACATCAATTATTTTTTACCAACATCTTCTCTATGACAGTTTACGAAGTGGCTACAAACAAATAGGCATCATGTGAGGGTAGTGATGGGAAGAAAGCGTTTATTAAGATGGTCTATTGTATGGGTTGGCCGACGCACTTGGATATTGGAAGCATTACTTGATATTTTCGTATATGCCCACGAACAATTATGGAGTTTCCAACAAGGTCGTCAACGTACTTAGGTGACTTCAACATCTATATGACTTCAACATCTATGACAATTTTTTGACAAAAGGTGATCGGTTTCGCGCCCCTTGTATATCTTGGAGGAAGAAGCTGATTAGGGAGCTCTATGACGGCAATTTGGCAACGGATATAACGTGCTCGACAAAATTGTTCTTTCCCAGGGAGATGCTTTCATAGAGTTCACAAGTTTCCTAGGGAGATGCTTTCATAGAGTTCACAAGGAGGTTTCAGAGCGACTGCAAAAGCCTAATGCGAAACGTTACAAATTACTATAGGAATTTTTGTAACAACACTGTAGGCGTTAAGTTATTAACATTAGTAACGACATAATAGTGTACTTTAGTAATGAGGTGACATTGGTTGGACAGGATGGCAATTTCCAACTGATCATTTGGATTCTTCAAACTGTTGAAGAAACGGAAGTTAATTTGGGGAGCGGAAGCTTTAATTAGCTTTGCGATAATTGATTATGAGATACTTTATCAAGACGGTGTCACAAAGAACTATGGTCAGAGGAGTCTGACACGGACATGATTGTGTCCGAAAAGGACAAATCACCTAAAATTATTCACAAAAGGTTTTATGTTTCTACATGCAACGGTTTCATCTATTTGTTCTTTCCTTTTCCACAGAGCGTAAGAATGCTAGATTTCAAGCAACCCATAATCTATTCTTAAAACAGGCATACACCCTACAATAATACTTGCATCACCGAATCCATCAATCATATGAGGTCGGTGCATGAACCAACTACTTCCATTGATCTTTTGAAGGAGATGATCTAATGCCTCCACATTTGGATATTTGATACAGCAAGCAAATCAAAGAAATTGGGAATTAAGTTTTCCATACATCGAATACATCAAACAATGATCATTTCGCCACGACGCCTCTGAACATCAGCATCAACTGTTGTTGTTGCCATCATCATCATCATTACCATTATTAAAATAACTGGAAATACTTGAAGTTTCCATACATCACTAAAACCAATTAGAAAGAAAAGAAAAATCCTACCAAAGGATATAAGGCGAAGATAATTAAACCAAAGGGTGATCAATCCCCGAGACTCCAAGCATACACAACCATGGAAAACTTTCCCAGAGTGATTATTTTGGAATTTCTAAATAACCAAACAACTGATTTCATCTAAACATTTTCTTCTCTTCGGTGAAGATAAATGTATTCCGTGGAGCTTTAGTGTTTTGCATCTTCATCCTCACAAAACTTCGAGTATTGATCAGAATCCATCAAAGAGCTCACCTCCCCTGCATTGCTCATCTGAACCTTTATGATCCACCCATTGTTGTATGGGCTGGCATTAACCTGATAAGACCAAAGTTGCCAGTGAATACACAACCAAAAGAGCACCAAAATATTGTGAGCAGTTACAAGTGGTACTAAAGTTGTACTCACAACAAAATAAGGATGGCCTATATAGGACATTTAGTAGAGCGATCTACAATAAAAGAAAATTTATTGTATGCCTTGCATAAGTGTCATAATTATCCAAATTATTATGAAACCAGACCTATAATGATGAAGGGGTGTGTTTGCGTGTAAGGACACAATACAGATACGGGATAGCGCAATTTTCAAATAGATACATATAGTCACTTATTTTTTGCACAAAAAGGACATGGATACGGGTAGGGGCATGATACGGACAAGGATACCGTTATCCTGTGTCAGTGGCAACAAAGAAGTTGCCCGGAAGTATGTTTCATTTTTCTATCCTCCAAACTTTTCCAGTTTCTCACAAAGAAATGGCAAAGGAGTAGGAACTGTCCGGAAGTATGTTTCATTTTTGTATCCTCCAAACTTTTACAGTTTCTCACAAAGAAGTGGCAAAGGAGTGGGAACTATCCTACTAATAAAATATTTAAATGGTGGTGTCAGTTACTAAAGATTTTTGTCATTTCTCCTTCCAGACTACAGACTTGTTCAATTCTAATTATCAAGGTGGTGTCAGTTACTAAAGATTTTTGTCATTTCTCCTTCCAGACTACAGACTTGTTCAATTCTAATTATCAATCGTGGATGTGTGAAACTACAATACAAACTAGGATGTATGCATATTTTATTTTCTAAAACATATCTAACAATATGGCCCTAGAACTGCAAGGACTAAGTGAACGGAAGCAACCTCACCCTCCTTTGCAGCAGTAGGCTATCTGACAATATCTAATCAGCAAACATGCAATCTCTTGCTCCCTCCAAGAAATATGGCATTGACTGATACTTCAAAACTAGTTTAAACACCAATGTTGCCTTAAAGATTTATCAACATCTGTCATTTGCCGCTTTTACACATTGCGTGTCATCTAACTTCTTAAAACATTAGATACTAGTATGAGAAAATGATAATAATAAGAGATGGAGGAATTACTTTCACACGCTATTTAACGAAAGGAACCTAGAAGAGCTTAATTTAGATAATAGAGTTAGTTCGTGATAGGTATACGAAGATGAAAATGAAAAAGTGGTAGGATCTCATATGATATTCCTATTGAGGTTTTGAATATGTTTAGGTGAGAAAGAATTGATGTGGCTAACTAATTTATTCAATATAAGGAAGATAGTGCACATAATAAAAATAAGGAAGACATACAAACGTATAATAACTACTGAGGATTTAGGCTTATGAGCAAGCTATAAAACTATCGAAGAGAAGTTGAGGGAAGATTAAGAAGAAAAAAAACTAGAATTTCGTATAATCAATTTGATTTTATGCATGGGAGATAGTCATTTACTTATTAAGAAGAGTGATTGAGATATTGGAGAAAAGGGGGATTTACAAACGGTTTTTATTGAATTAAAAGAGTTTATGACAATTCATAGGAAGATAAAGTGGTAGCTTTGGGGAAGACACTAGTTCTTTTATATATATATATATATATATATATATATATGACTATTAAAGATATGTATGATGGAGTCACTATGATAATATGAATCACTGGAGAAGATAGTAAACAATTATTTATTATCGTTGGCTTACATCGAGAATCAGCATTAAGACTTTTATCTTTTCATACGAGCAGGTTCCATGATGTATGGTATTTGTTAACGATATTGTGTTGGTCGACGAGAGTAGAGATCGGTTAGATTTACATCGAAATTCAACAACAAATCCTTATCTTTTCAGGCAAGTAGATTCCATGATGTATGATACTAGTTAACAATATTGTGTTGGTCGACGAGAGCAGAGATCGATTAGATGGTAATATAAAAGTGTTGAGAGATACTTTGGAATCTAAGAATTATAAAATTAGTAGGGCAAAAACACATTATATGAAATGCAGTGTTCTAAACTCGGCACCTAGGTGCTAGGCGCCCATGGCCCGTCTACGAATAGGCCGGAATCGGTTCAGTGGGTTGTCAGCAAGAAAATCAGGGAAAGCCTACCTAATTGGGGACCCGATCCGAAATCCGACCCGAAACTCGTAACTTAAATGGACTAGGTGAAACCCTACCTGTGCACTGTGCAACCGCCTCTTCTTCCGTGAGCAGCACAAAAGCAGGTGGACACCTTCTTGTTCTTCGGTGATAGCAGCACAGTAGAAGCAGGCGAGAGCAGCAGCAGCAGCAACGAGAGGTGAGTCTTCTTCTTCATCTTCATCTTCTTTTTCTTCTTTTCCATTTTGTGAGACTGGGGTCTTTTTTTTTACTAGTCTTCAATCTTATTTTTCTTCTTCTGTCTTGAGAAGTGAAATTTTTGAAAGAAGAGTAAAAAAATTGAAAAGAGTGCGACTTTTTTTCTCACTGTGCACTTGAGAATACACTTTAACACATAAACATGAGACCGGCCACTTATCCACCGAGGGAGTTTGTCTTCTTTTGAATTTTTTGCCACTTGTCCAATTTTGAGTTGGGTCTGTCTTCTTCTCACAATGCCTTGCCAAGGGAGTTTATCTTCATGTAAAACGAGTGGGTATAACAAATAATAAATAACAGTGGGTATAATAAATAACAGTGGGTTTTTGGGTTTTTAACTGAGGAGTTTTTATAAATTAAGTAATATAAATAGTGGGTTTTATATGATATGTTTTTTATTATGTGAAACAGAAAAAATGTCTGAAAACGAATCTAATACGGCATCTTCTGACAACGTCAACATTTCAAGTTCATCAGTGCTTAGGCATTCCTCTACTGAGATTGGATGGGAGTATGGTGCACTAGTTGGTCCTACAAATCTAGACAAAATAAAATACAAATTATGTGACAAAATTTGTTCTGCAGGAATTTATAGGCTCAAACATATAGGACACATTAAAAGGAATGACACATTAAAAGGAATATGACCTCATGTCCAATATCTACGAAAGAAGATCAAGATAAATGTAAGATGGCTATTGAAGCTAGCAAAGTCAAGAAGGAGAAAAAAAAACAAGAGAAAATTATAAGGGAAGAAGAGTTACAAATTGAATTTTGAAGCAAGATGAAGACGAAGAAATTAAAATTGTGGGATCAAAAGAAAAGACAATATTTTCTTGGAACTATGGACAAATGGGCTACATCCATCAATCTCGATAGTTGAACAAACCCGACGAAGAGGCTAAGACAACAAAATATAAATGGAGAATTGTTCAAAGCAATGACGGATAACGTGCATCAGCCATCAATATTTGGCTAAGTGGGTGTATGAAGCATACATTTTCACGCTATTACCCTTGATAGCTTCGACCGGTTCATTGAAGCGGTTTGTTAATTTGGTTCATGTTATCGAACCAATATATGTTACGGGTACTTTTGAATAAAGAGATGGAAAAAACTAAAAAATCACTTAAGAAGCACGAAGAAGAATAGACTAAAAGTGGTTGTTCAATTATGACCAACGCTTGGACCGACCGTAAGTAGAGAAGTATCATGAACATGTGCATCAATTGTATTAAAGATATGAAATAATGAACACATATGAGTATTAATGGTAAAATATTTTTTTGCTAAGGACTAATTTTTTTATTCTTTCATTGAGCTACAAGTTTTCATTCTTCACAAGAAGCTTCAACAAGATGTACATACTGGAGAATATATATTTCATTATGTTGACAAGTGTATTGAAGAAGTTAGGCCCAAAAGTATAGTTCAAGTTGTGACGGATAATGCGTCGAATAACATGGCGGTCGCAAAGTTATTGAAGTAGAAGAGGCCTACTATTCTTTGGAGTTCGTATGCCACTCACACAATAGACCTTATGTTTGAAGGGATTGCTATAAAATACCAAAGTTCAGAGATGTAATCGAGAAAGCAAGAACGTTGACGGGGTTCATTTATTCTCATCATAGGACATTGGCGATGATGAGAAAATATACAAAAAGGCGTGACATAGTGAGACCGGATGTGACTCGATTTGCAACGGCATTCTTGACTTTGCAAAGTTTATATGAGAAGAAATCAATTCCATATCATGCAACGGCGGGATCTTCTGAATGGAAATTAAGAAAATTGTGTCATAGTACCACAAAAGGGAAGAAAGCCTATACCACTGTGGTCAATGCGAGCTTTTGGTCTGGTGTAGCAATATACTCGCGATTGTTTGCTCCATTAGTGAAGTTACTTAGATTGACCGATGGAGATAAAAAGTCATCAATGGGATTTATTTATGGGGAGCTTAAAGCAAGGGGGGTGAGTAAAGGCTGTGTTTCAGAACAATGAGCTACATGCCGATCATTGAAATCATTGATTCGAAAGCAACAGGTCGCCTTGATAGCCCATTACATTTGGCGTACTACTTATTAAATTCTTACTATGCATGTAAGGATATTAGTAGCTTTGATGATCCAACACTTAATGATAGCCTTATACAATGTGTTAATACTTTCTTCTCCGATGATTTGGACATGCAAGATCGAATCATAAATGAGAAGTTGGGCAAATACAAGATGAAAGATGCTTCATTTGGAAGACCCTTGGCATCGAAAGGAAGTATGAACCATTATAACAAGAATCATTGAAATTAATAAGTATTATGATTATATTATACTTACCCCTCAAAGGTGCTTCAATTTTTCTCATATCCGGAAGAACTTAAAGTTAAAGCAAGAATTTGTTTTGCAATTCTCAACAAATTGGGGGTATAACCTCCCATAGTTTGACCACTGAAGTACTATTGTGCAAAATAAATTACAATTATTAACAAATAAAAAGTTAGTGAATCACTCGGAACTTGTGCAATGGTTGCACAAGCATCGGGTGCGGACGACTACTTACAACCTAGAAAAAGTAACAGAATTGTCGTGCCAGAACAAGAAGTTGAATCGAATGATGGCACCAAAGATGGAGGAGATGAGGATGTTGAGTGTGAATCCAATGGTCCTTCTATAGCTTTTATTGATTATGAAAATAAAGAAGTGGGGTCCGTGCCGACGGACACTTTAAGAGAAAAGAGAGGAGATATTGTTATTTTGTTATTGCTATATTTTGTTAACTATTTGAATTATGTTTGAACTTGTAGTCATGTACTATGAGTTTAGATATGTTTAGTTATTATGTGAGACTTTGCATTTTGGGGTATAATTTTCAGTTAAGCATATTTTTAATTCCTATTTATTTATTTTTAAGTTTGCGACGACTACCTAGAATTAGAAGGTCGTCTAAGCGGCCTAAGCGCTAGTGGTGTGTGGCCGCCCGCCTTAACGCCTTTTACATCCTTGATGAAATGTAACTTAAACTAAAAGAAAAAAAGAAAAAAATTATGGGAGCACATTAGATAAGACAATTATGGGAGAGTACATTACATAGATAAGAGAGATATCAAGGACTCATAGTTTTCATTATATCTAGAATCAATCATTCATAAGTTTTCGTTATATTTAGAATCATTTATCATGAATCATGATAGAAACATTGAGAAGAATGTGATGCATATAATTAAAATAAGATGGTTGAAATAAAGAAGTCCTTCGGAAGTACTTTATGATTGGAAGATACCTTTTAGTTTAAAATAAAAAATGTATAAAATGTTTACAATCCATGGTTAGAGTATTGAGTAATTAATAAAAATGTCCATAAAGTTAGTACAGTCAAATAAGAATGCTAAGATGGATAACTGGAAATACATTAAAACGATAAGATGGAAAATGAGTGTATTTATAGAAAGTAGAAGATAAGAGGTGATACCAGTTGAGGACACTATAAAAGAAAATTGTCTTAGATGGTCTCGACATGTATAACTATAAGGCATAGATGTTACACTAAGAAACGATAAGATGGTAGTTAATGGAGTAGATATGTTAAGGTTTAAGCCAAGATGAGAATGGATTCAAGTTTTAAATAAGGATATTGGTTTTTATTGTTAGAGACGACATGGCCCTTAATAGAGTCCACAATTTTGTCTTAAAGGCTTTGTTGTTGTTGTAAATTCTTAAAACTTCCCATTATATTAAAGAATTGCATTATCTTAAAAGCCACATTTCCAAACAACTTATTACCTTATTAGTCACTTTAAGGCTCTCCCTCTAAAAGATTCCATTAAGGCTCCTTGGCAATTTATAATCCCATTTACAAAGGCAAAGTATTAACCAACAAATAATCACCCTTCATTCAAAGAAGTTGGCATTGGTCAATACCAATAGATTAGTTTAAGCACCAATATAACTTTATTGCTTTTTAAATGTCATTGTTGCCGCATTCAATTTAGGTGTCAAATAAATTATAAAAGGATTCTGTATTTATTTGAAAAGAACTGTATTTACCTAATTCTCCATTTTTTTTTATCAACCTACTACCTTATTTATATTCATTTTGCAAGTCTCCCACAAAAGTTCCTTAAGGCCATTTGACAAGGTTTAAAAAGTAGGCTATAAATGAATAGGTCACTCTACGTTTAAAGAATTTAGCATTAACTTGTACATTTACATTAGTTTAAGCACCAAACCATTTAACATGTCGTCACTACCTCGCTCATGTTTATTGTCAGCTATAGTCTTAGTAAAATGTTTAGTGCCAACAAAATACTAATGATTCTTCATCTATGTGAAATAAAGAACTGCATTATCCTAATAACCACATTTTAAAACAATTTATTACCTTATTAGTTAGCTCTTAGCAGTGTTTTAAAAATCGGACCATGCCGGCCGGTTGAACTGTGAACCAGTAACTTTTCCGGTCCGGTTCAATGTTAACCCACTATTTTTTCAAAATCCGAGCGTAAATGAATATATTTGTAAAAATCAAGTGTCCATAAGGGAATAAACTTGGGCCACTTAGGTTAACCCATTGGTTGAACCAACTCGTTGAGGCGGTTTGACACGACCCAGTGCCTTGGCCGGGTCGATCTCCGGTCCGTTTTTTAAAACATTGGCACTTAGTGCTTTTGATTTAACAATTGAGGCCCCTTTAGATAATGGGTCACTTAAGTACTTCCATTTAACAAGCGACAACAAATAACCTAAAATGAGAATATATAGTCAATTGTCTGATCACGCATTTATTGTATACTGTAGAGAACATGTAAACAAATTGTGCACGTTAATAAGCGTGTTAAATTACCAAATATACAAAAAAATCTCAAATGATTCATATCAAAGTGACGTTTACAAAATAATAAAAATTCACCAGTATAATGACAGATAATGTACAGTTTTGAGTTGATGTCTCACGCTAAAGAATGATAAATTAAAACTGTCATCGAATGGTTAGCATATGTCAATAGAAAATATATGCAAAGTACATAAGAGACGAACAATATACCTAGTTACATAGGCAAGTAAAAATATTTATGATTATAATATAAAATGCAGCACTCAAAGACGATCAATACACAATTTATAAAACGTCTCAAATCATAAAACCAATGTCAAGTCACCATAATATTACTAATAGTCTATTACCTACGGTTTCTCATCAACAGTCATCAATGGCTTTATGAACATCAGAATCTTCTAACTCTTACCCTTCTCCTCTGCCATCTCCTCTCCATCAGTCATATATTAGTCAACCATACAGCAATACCCATCATCATTGGCATATGGTTTTTAATGGTCTCATCATCATCAGAATAATCCTGACTCATAATATAATCTCTTGCACCATCTCAACACCATCAAATTCTTCTTTATATAGTTAGCTTCTTGGCGATGTCAACTTAAACTCTCATTACAGATCTCTTGTGATGGACTCTGCTAGAGTAATACTCTGATCACACTCTATACCTCAATCAAGTAACTCATTACTTCTAGTTATGTTCAACAGAATTATTGGATCCATGACATCCCTAACGTCAAAGAGCTCCTTTAAGGCTCGTCTTACTTGGCATACAAAACTTTTGAGTTGTGTTTTTTTCTGATAGAAAATTAGAATTACAAAAGAAGAAAAGTTATCTAAATATCACCATAAGCATTTGGCAAACTTAATAAGTTTAGAAAGTGCTCCAGTTCCTCACTTCTAGGGATTGCAAGACAGCATAATACTCCATGCTAATCATTGCAATTAGGACCATAGTCAACATACGCTTTCCACCAATCAAGTTCATATCAGAGTTTGCAGTATCTGCCAAAATCCGATACTGACTGTTACCAATACTGATGGATGCCCGACGTTTGCGGACTCTTTTCCAGTCAATTCGGTAGAAAAAACGAATAAAAAAGACCAATCAATCAAGGACATAAAAATATAGTAAGATTCTAAAAGCATATTTATAAAGAAAAAATATTTATCGCAGGTAAACCAATCAGTAAGAATAATCAGTAAGAATGACTATTATTTCATTCAATTTCAAAATTATTACGAAACAACATATAAAATACTTAAAATGCCTAAATGTATAATATATATTTTCTGAATTTTTAATATTTTATTAATAATTATTTGTTTTCCGATACCAAAAGATCCGAAACTCCGATCCGAACTGCCGATATCAATACTCATAGGAAGCGTCTGATACCGATATTGCGAACCTTGGTTCATATGTGTTAATGTGTTATATAAAGGACACTTACAATAATCTAAATATTGCAATCTATTAGCTATTACAACAATTATATTCTCCAACAATCTGAACAATCTTGTCAAGCAACTCAAACTTCTCCATCTCCCATTCGGTCTTGATCTCTATCAATGCATCAATGGTGGATTAGACAATGCTACATGACGAATTAAGTTAATGGTAAGTTTATCCATGATATCCGTCTACATGTCGAACATCAATGAATAGGCCTCTTAATTCAACAAACATCTCTGGATGGTGATCAATTCATCCATATAATTGACTTTGTATTAAGAAGAGTGACCACAAGTGAGGGTATAAATATAAAAGCGGGCACCAGGGCAATGTCGGAGACTCGGACCAAAATAGTACAATGGACCTGACCATCACTTTGAAGCTGCTTCTCAATCTAGCAGCAATGAGAGGAAACCCAATCGGTAGAACCATTAGTCCTAATATTTAACCATGGTTGGTCCTCAACAATATATTGAAGTTTTCGAGGATTGAAGTTTGTTCTCTCACCCTTTCACACCACATATTCAAGATTGAGTACAAATACTGAATACATCCATCGAGGCTCTCTTATGCAAATCAATACTGATCAAATCTCCTAGAAACACCTCAAGAGTTGGTAGCTTTCAATCAAGCAATAATACTTGTAGAAGCTGCCATACAGCTCTTATCTTGGACTACTTAATATCATCATTATCTTCTTTGTCTAAATAATATCATCATTCTCATCAAAAATAAAAAATGTAGCCCATATTTCTTGTTATATTAGATTTGTAGATCATTTTAATTTTCAACATGTGAATCTCTTAATGTGGAATTGCATCTAACCTTGTGCCTCACACTTCGAGCATTCGGTGTACCTTCTCTTGCTTTGTGCAATGAAAAAGGTTTTCCCCAAATACAAATCCTTGGGGTGAACATCTTGTGTTTTTAATCTCAGACATTTTTTTCAAGAACCCCATGACAATGTAAATTTCTAGTTCCTCTTTGTTGCAAGAGGAATGACAACGCAGTTTTAAACTTTTCAAATTACCGATGATCAGGATAAGGTACAAGTTACCATACATCATCAGACCAAATACATTGTGGTAGAAATTTCCCTATGATTACTGGCCCTGCAAATTTGATGAACGTGTCAATAGCTGAACGCCTCCACAAAGGCCCTTTAGTTTCTCTTAGCTTACATAGATTATGACACTATTGCTTATTCACTCCCAATAGTCATAAATTTGACCTTTAGCTATCAACATCATTAACTCTCTTATACACCAATTAAATGACAGATTACCTTTTTCCTTGCCCGCCTACCTTTCAGATTCCTACGATAAAGCCAATTGTATATCCATCATACTTGAGCTTACGTCATGAACTAAATGAAACAATATGTCCAGACTGGATCACTTGAATAAGACACCATAATTCCACAAATGCATCAACTAAAATTAGTAGAATATTAAACTATAAATGCCTCAACTGAGACGACTAGAAAGAAAATGAATGTTACATGTATCAGTATACAAGAAAGAATAAATATAATGAAAAAAAGGATAGAGAGACTCCAACCAATAAAAATTAGCATTGCTAACATTATTTCTTAAGGTGCGGACTGTATTACATCCTAAATTTGATCATTAAATGTAAGTTCCAACCCTTCTATGAGCTTCTAGTATTCTTTACTACAAATATGTGAGAGCAACCATCAATAAAACATATGAGGGCCTATAAGAGATGAAGATAAATCAAATGCATGCCAACTAAAAGAAGGAATAGAAATCTAATAATGACAAGTGACTGAGCTTGTCTTGAAGGTCTTAGCATTATGAAAGATCAAGACGGCAGAAAAGAAAAAGAAAAAAAGAGCCACATTATGCAGACTAATAGAATTTGCCACCAAAGCACTAACTGAAGAAAATTATAGTATGATTATGAGACAACATCCATCATGGTGACTTGACTCACCAGACCGGGAGAATTATTGAGCTCAGAGTTGACTTCAACAACTTCACCAGAAACCGGAGAGTATATATCACTTGTTGCCTTGACACTCTCAACTGCACCAAAATTCTTTCCCTTTATCACATTGGTTCCAACATCAGGCAATTCCACATACACCACATCACCCAAGTGGTCCTAAAAAGCACATTGACACAAAATAGTAAAATAAACAATTTAAGATATATCATAATATGATATAATTTATTTCATTTCAGGAGTTGAAAAGGGTGAAAACATGCATACACCATTATCACTGCAGTTGGGAATGGAGTATGGTAGTTGAACCTTTGCCAATTCAGATGATAAATAGAATCAATATATGACATCCAAATCAAGGAAACTTATACCTGAGCGTGGTCCGTTATTCCGATGGTTGCAGAATTGCCTTCGACATTAACCCACTCATGACTGTCAGCATATTTAAAATCCTTCATTACTGCAAAAATGAAATGGAAGAATGCAATTCATACAAGAACTTAACTGTAGAGAAAAAAAAAATTAAGTGTACAACTGACTCCAAGTTACATCGTGTATTCAATCATTGTGGGAACAATAATGTATGCTTAACACCATTAGACAACTCGAAACTAAACTCAGTATGCCTTGTCCATGTCAAGACTCCAAAGAGACCCGGAAACATGGTTAAAAGAGATTTTTCATGGTGGTGATCGTCCCAAACATATCTGAGATATGACAAAGTAATATTTCTTTGTATAGAATGACTCTAGCAGTTACGGCGGGAGGAGTGATGGCACCCTTCATTTGAAAAGGAAAAAAAAACAATTGTATAGCACTTGGTAATGTAGTTGATGTCGTTGAGGGGCCTGTTTTGTTCAGGAAAAACATAAATTCCTAAGAACCCCTGGACTTGGCAGTGGGATCGACATGGAGTTACATGGGTTTCTTAGAGAACTTCACAAGTTCTCCTGTTTAGTAGGAGAATTTTAGTATGGGATGTAGAGGGCCAAAAAATTTGGGTGGGAGAAAGCAGCCTATTTGGTTCACTAAAAAAGAAAGAGGAAAAGTGTGAATTTTGGGTGTTCTAGTGTTTGTTTGGATGAACGGCGGGCCAAACAAATTTGGAACTTAGTTATTTTCTCCTGACACCATTGTTTGGGGAACAATCAATATCGGAATCAGTACCGAACCCTTCTTAATTGACAGTTTCAAGGGTGGAGGGTTTTGGTGGTTTTTAATCAGTTGGTCTTAATAGTTTCTGTTCCCGCATTTTCCGCATAGGCCGCTAACCGAGAACTATCCTTGCACCTCATCAAAAATCCCAAAACATGAAATTCCAGGTGGGCCCCACTTAATTTTTCCTTCCATCGCTCTCACTGAATATTTTGCCCCACATGCTCCTTAGAACATTGAGGAATCTAGTTCCTAGCCAAAAAACAGCATAAAAGTACAGATACAAATATTATCAAGATCTAATATACAAAATAAGTACATATAAATAGGTTTCCATCAGTCTATATATAATCGTGTCCGTATCTGTGTCCTTGTCGTGTCCGTGTCAGGATCCATGTCTAAAACTGAGATCTATTGTAACAGATGATCATAGGGTACAAATAAGTTAAATATTTGATGGGGATCCTATCTCAACTCCCCTATGAGTATTCATATGAAGATGTTTTGTCCTCCTCAAAGTGCAAGAAGATCACGTGTTGTGAATAAAATTTCATGAACGAGATCTAATGAACGAAACGAACAAAGTTTAGATATGAAAAATAATTGCTAAGAGAAATTAGGGTTTATTTATATTTATACCAGAGGAGAATCCTCTATAGAAGTAGGAGGAGGAGGAGGAGATCTTGAGATAGGAGGCGGCTCTTGATGCCCACAACGCCATTGTTCAAAACCTTCCTTTGCTTAGATCTTCTCTTGTGGGCTGGCTGGCTGGCTGGCTGGCTATTACCTCTTTGCAGCCGAAAACTTACATACATAACATATATGCAAATGAAATATATATGGAAACCACTCTCACACCAGTTAGTGGTAGGTGGTAAACGCATCAATCCATATATGCACCCAACCCACCCGTTAAAAGGAAAATATTCATATATATATATATATATATATATATATATATATATATATATATATATATATATATATATATACTAGTATATATGCACGTACGTTGCACGTATTTTATATTACTTAAAAAAATAGTTTATTAAAAGAGCAACTGACAATTTTTTAATTTTATTATAGGTGAAAATATAAGAGAAAAAATTGGGAGAAATTAAATGACGAAAATATGAAATATTTCTCTTATCTCTTGGGTTCATGTGCCTACTTTGCATACATACTTTATTAACTTTTGTTTTATTATTCAAACTACCTACTTTGCATGCATGCATGCATATCTTTGTTTTATTAACTATCATTTCCCAAGTTGTCTCATGCATGCATACATACATTTAATATGCATTTAATTACTATTTTTAATTACTTAGATATCCTTATCAACATTAATACATATTGAAATGTAATGAAGGGTATTTTTGGAACGAAAAACTTTCATGGTGAAGCCTAGTTTTGGCATTATATAGTAGAATAGATATATATATATATATATATATATATATATATATATATATATATATATATATAAACGGAATATTAGTCATAGGCTCATATTCTTATATAAGTCATGCACATGTAGACCAATAGAAATGTAGTGCTAGGATAAACGGGATATGAGTCATAGGCTATTGGAATATGAGTCATGCACATGCCAATAGGAATGGATTTTTACATCCCATATGCACCTATGTGGACTAGTACACTCCATTCATATTGTTCCACATGTGCATTGGCTCATGTAGGAATATGAGCGCTCATATCCCTTATATATATATATATATATATATATATATATATATATATATCAAGAGCCCCGCTTATAAAGTCCCCAAAAAGTTTCATCATTTCTAGCCGTTGGATCGTCTTTAAGTCATCTAATCTTGACCGTTGTTTTGATCAACGGTCAAAATTAGATGACTTAAAGCACCATCCAACGGACCACAGTGACGAAGCTTTTTGGGGACTTTATATACGAAACTCTTGATCTGGATCATATATATATATATATATATATATATATATATATATATATATATATATATATATATAACTTGTTTTTTTTTTCTTTTTTGCTATAAATAAGATACTTATCTAAGATGGCTAATTTGGTTCTCATTTTGGAAACAAATTTTGTTTGCTTCCTCCATCTTCACCTTTGAGGGTTTTTTTTCCCCACTAATTAGAGGTTGGTTCCACTTCACTAATTAGAGCATCTAATTAGTATCTTATAAATGTTGTTTGATTTTTCACTAACTAATCAGTACTTATATGTTTGTTATTCAATATCTAATTAGACATCAATTTACCTTTGTATCATTATTATAACAGATACTAAAATAAAATATTTTGCTAATGTTATGTCGAAAAATTATCCAAGATAATTTTAACTAAATTTATATGAAAATAACTTTATTAGAAATTAAGTAAATGTCACATTCCTAAATTATATCATACAAGTCAAAGCAGTTATAAAATATATTATCAACAAGTCTCTTACAACTCAACACAACTACATCCTCCAAAACAATAAAACTACATTGAACTTAAATATAATATATAATTTCACCGCATCTTTATCACGTAATTCGTACTTATATTGTTAGTCTTTCTTTGTGTCTTTCTCTTTTTACATTTTATATCACTAGTGTTAAGGATATAAGGGAGAAACATTTGAGTTTTCTAGGTGTTATAATTGTCTTTTTTTTCCCCTCCAATTAGAGGTTGAGTTGCAAAGAAATATGTTGGAGTATTCCCTTAGCTTGGGAGAGGTTTTCTCTCTCTTAAGGCTAGAAAGATAGCGTCACATTGAAAAATACTCCAAATGGGTATCTAAATATAATATCATGCTTGGTATTGAGGTATGCACATGGGGTGGTGGCCTAAGTGGGTGCCATGTGGAATATTTTTCTAATAGAAGTAAGACTAAATTTCTCAAGAAAGCATGTATGCTTTTTGTCACTCTCTTGAAAAAAATTCATAGGAGCTACGCCCCTCAACTCGGACTCAAACTCGGACTCGGACTTGGACTCAGGCTCAATGAGGCAAAGTGGCACTTGTATGAGCGTGTAGAAGCAGAAAAAGTATGCAGAATAATGGCATACTAGCCCTCAACATCCAGACAGTGGAACAGTGGCGCACTTCATGTGCTTGCCTCAGTAGCGTACAATGCCACCATTCATCCCAGGCAATATGGTGGCATACAATGATCGAATTTCCCCCCAAACATTAAATATGATGAATCTAACAGTTGACAGTCTGACATAGCAGTAAAGGAGAACAAGTCATTAAATGCAGGAAATCTCTAAAGCACACGGACCCAGGTTGTCGTTTAGCGACTAAGTGATGATGCCGCTTCGTTTTAGTATGCCAACCTTCCTACTTTGCTGTAGTACGCCAAGGTCATTACTGCGCCTCAGTACGCCTATATGCTATCTTTGGTATAGTACGCCAATATAGCCATGTCAAAAGTCGTCGCCTCAGTCTGACACAGCAGTCGAGGAGATTGAGTCCCTAATGCAGATATTTTCTTGGCACACAGACCCAAGTTATCGTTTTACGACCAATGCTACCATCTCAGTCTGAGTACGCCACCATTTTCTACTTGGCTATAGTACGCCAATAGTGCTACTTTAAATAGAGTACGTTGTTGATGTTATCTCTTCCTGAATATGCCAATATTGATACTTTAGCAACAGTACGCCAATGGTGCAATATCTCCCTGAGTACACCAGTATTGATAACGCTGTTAGAGTACGCCATTATTGTTATCTCTCACTGAGTATGCCAACACTTATATATAGCCTGAATACGCCAGCATTAATGGGTCTGTTTCTTCAATAGCAGTACGCCAATATGCTATTCAACTCCAAAGGATGCCAATAACTCGTAGTGAGCGGTTATAATAATGTGTACTTCATACCATAATTCTCGTAAAACGTGCATAGCTAACTGCAACCACAACCTAAATATTTCTCGTACAGGGAGCCACGTGTCAAGCTAGTAGTGAATTGTGCATCCACTTTGCAGAACGTAGGTGAAAAACCCTCAAATGTACGCGCACAAGTGAGCAAACATAGTGCATATTGCTCAGTTGTATGCACACTTTCTAATAATCGTTTCAATGCTGAGCTACTATAAATAGTGGGTCAGTGTATCCTATTACAGACAGAAGGACAGACACAGGCGGATAGAGGGAAAGAAATAAGAGCTTCTTGTATTGTTACTGCCAGAGTCTTCTTAACTTCAAGTTCTCGGGTGCTCGTGTTCTTATATTTCTTCACTGTCAAGTGGTCCAAGGAGTAAAGTGATCGACAGTAGATCAGATCTCCATAGCTATACTTTCCTATAATTATTGTGCTTTAGATTCTTGTATAGGATTTATTGCACCCTTTTTCTTTTCTTTCAAGTTTGTAAAACAAAGTTCGTTCAACTTTTTGTTTATGGCAAACAAAATGATGACTCTGCTGGGAACGATATTCTCCTCCGACGAGAAGGTAGTAGCTCAACTTGACACTGCATTATTGGGAATGACGCATAAGACGTTGGTTGTGAAGTTCAACCAGCAAGCCTATGAATAAATGCTCAATGGGGGTAGCCCTAGCCCCTCATTCATGACTGCAACCAAGTTGAAGAAGGTGCACAAGACTTGGCTGCTCAAGCCTCGTTCTTCCTACCCCGATGCTATTATCGACAATGGCAAGGAAGTCCTGAATGCTAGCCATTAGGGTCCACTAGTTGTCTCCTCATCCCTAGTCTGTGACTTTATGGAAACTTCTACTATTTTATCCTCGGCCGTTGACTTGGTGGATACCCCCCTTAGCCATGTCGTTGTGCCAACTAAGGGGAACAAACCGCAGATCTTTCACAATAATTAGCAAGGGGTGAACCGACCTTTCCTTGGCAGAGGAATTCACTACGATGCTAAAGGGGTTGTTTATTCCCAAGCTACCAAACCTTTGTATGCTTAGTGTAATATACAAGGCAAGAATGCTGTTGTTGCCAATCCGACGCCAAGCAAAAGTGTGCGTGCACTAGCATCCAGCAATTGTGACATGGCTCAATTTCTACGTCTTGACCGTGCTGGCGCACAAATTAACTGCTACATCCTAATTTCTATTAGTGCACAAAACAAAAGTCAAAGGATCCTCTTTCACGTGTTCAAGTCACGCACACTGCTAATGGAAAGTTCTTTGTCTCCCTTCCTGAAGCTGTACAGAGTACATACAAGACTCCGAATCTCCGTGCAATGTTATGTGCACAAAGATATTATGCTTCTTCTTCCACTCCAGCACCATGTTCGCCATAAAGAAATGTTGCTCAACTCAATGCCGCACTTTACACCTAACGCACTAGGAACCTTCATTGCAAATCTAATAGGCCTAATGTAAAAAAGGCAGAGTCTGCCTCCTCTTCTTTCTTCCTCTGACTTACGCGAGGTAATTGTACAAAAGCGTAAGCAGAGAGAAAGTCATGTGTCAGCAGTGGTGCTTCCAAATGAGCAACATTGTCACTATCATAAAATTGTAATCAACTGCTATTGTACACAAGCAGTTGAGTCAACTACTACACAGTCTATTTTTGACCGGTTGAACTATCCTTATTTACTAGACAGTCTTCTAAGAAGCAAGCTAATTCACAAGGTGAGGGCGAAGAGTTACCTTTTGCTTCTATCAATATGGCGTCGAGGCTTCCTCAAGGTATGAGGTGTTCAAGACGTGGTGCTACAAGATCTGCTAGCCATAGGAGATTTGACTAGCTTGTCGAGTCCTTTGAAGGATTTTACCGCAATACTCGTTCCTGGACCAGAGAATTCCTTCAGACGGGGAATGGCCACTCCTTAGAATCTGAAGTTGAATTCCTTGGGGGTAGTAATCCTCTTGGATCTGAGATAGTATAGATTCCAGCAACACCATCCAATCCACCAATCTCTCTGTCGATCATAGAGAAGTCAGTATCTATGTCATTGGTGATGAGCAAGACGCGGCTACTTCGCAAAATACCGAACAATGTCTGGAATCTTTTGAGGCTGCGCTCAAAGACATGCATATAATGATACAAAATATGCATCAAATTATTATGACTCAGCAGGCTAACGCAGCAGTACCAGGGCATGTTGCCGCAATAATTCAACCATTAGTGAATATGCAGCCGTCTCTGAGCAATGCGAACCAAGATCTGGGTCTCAACAACGAGTCGGTAACCTCGACTCCCGACTCTCTCAATATTGGGGGTGGTCCTCCACCTTTGGTAGTACAAGTATAGCCGATGTCTCTTCAGTCAGCTGCATCACATCAATTTGATGAAGCATAATAGACTATCAAGGAGCTACATGAGCGACGTGCCCAGTTAAATGTTATGGCTAATCGGGACAAGCTCCATAAGCTTGGGATCAGACAATATTTCCCTCCTGAGTGTATAAGGTCGTCTACCCTCCTAAATACAAACCCCTAGCCATAATTTCATTTGATGGGAAGACGTTACCTCATCAACATATGAACTACTTTGAGATGGTTACGGGACATCTGCCATCGGACGATGCCCTGTTCACTAAATTATTTGTCAGAGCCTTGTCCGTCATAGCCTATGACTAGTTCTGCAGTCTTCCTGATAATTGCATCTCATCCTTCAAAGATTTGTAGAGTCTCTTCCTCTCCTGATTTTAAAATGGAGGCATGGATATGATGATATCGTCTCTTATCGATACTAAATAAAAGGAGAAGGAGTCTGCTCATGAATTTATTGAGCGCTTCAGACAAGCAGCTTTGAAGATGCCCTCTGGCATTCCTGAGACCCATATAAAGGATACCAACAGGAGAAACTTACTGCCAAGACTTAAATTATGTGTCGGTCCAATCCAATTCGTAGATTGGAAGGCGTTTATCATACATGCAGACATAGCGGAGCAGAATGAAAATAATGTCGACTTCAATTTTCTGAGGATCAAAGGTTCAGAGGATAAAGGCAAGCACCCTTTCAGCCTCAACAACAATAATAATAGTCGCAACAAAAAAGAAAATGAGGCCCTTGCCATAAACGTGTCCAAGCAACCTGCTTCTCCGGTAAATCAAAAAGCACCAGAGTCCTCAAAGCTGAAAAAGCAGTACTCCTTCTATGAAAGTGACATAATCAGCATCTTTGACTGCCTGATGAAGAGCAACAAGCTCCAGTTGCATAAAATCAAAAGACCAGATAAAGCGGATAAAACAGACGATCCAAAGTATTGCCTGTACCACCGATACGTACATTACCCTACGAGGGTCTGTTACATATTGAAGAAGAAGATCCATCAGTTGATAGACTCCCAAACTATCATGCTTCACAACGATGAGAAGTCAGTCACCACAAATCTGATTTCTCTTTAATTCGGGGACTTCCCAACACAGGAGGTAACTTATGGTGTCATGTCGATACCTAGAGCAATAATGGAGATTGTTAATCATCCACCAGCCCATGATCAAGCTGGAGGGCTGGTGCCCCTAACTACTCAACGGGGTAAAATCATGTGGATTCATCCTATCATGCCCCAGAACCAGAATACTAGAGAGCGGGGGTATGACTCAGCCAACCACACCTTATGGAATACCGAAGTAACCCACAATATGCTAAGGTTTTCTAGAGACAAGGGGGTGCATACTACAATCAAGTCACCTAGGGTCAAGAATCTCTATGTCTCAATCATCAACCAAGAAGCAATAAGAATAAACATATAATATAAAGCAGTTAGGCGTCCTTGACGCTCTACCAGAATGATCATAAAACTAGCAAGTACATTATCAAGAGTACATAACTGTAAGTCAGTTGTGGTATGAATAATATACAATAATGTAAATGAACTAATTTTTAGATAAATCGGCTACCAAGTGTCGTTGGCTAAATGCCAAAAAGGTAACGCAAAATGATACTCATAGTGGGGGAGAAGTAACCCACTCAAGTTCCTAAGCGAATATCCTCCTGGTGTGTGCCATTGGTCGAATATAAGACAAGATCCTCGGGGCTCTGCTACTAAACCTGGCCAAACAAAGCCAGTGAGGTCAGGCCCCGATAACAAGTACCACAAAGGAGCACAAGTGAATGAAGCAAAAAAAAACTAATAAAGTACATAAAATAAGAATACGTGCCACAATTGTAAGCGTATGCCCTTTCATCGAAGCAGTATGATACCTCTACAACCAAACAAGGACAAGAGGTACCGCACTACGTCGTACTACGCTGAGATAGGGTACGACTTACCAATTATGCGCAAGCAAAAGATATATGTATCACAACCTCGGTCCATAGCATATTGTTGTACAATAGCCCAACCTTACAACCAAACAAGGACAAGATTTGAACCACCATACCTTGTTAGTCCATGTCCTTGGACTACTAGCAGATGTCACAAAACACAAACAGGAACAAGAACACATAGGCCATAGTACAGGCTAAGATATAGGTATATATACACATATAATATGTAGCTTCGGTCAAAGGTTTATTGTGACACAATAACACAATCCTATAACCAAACATGGACAAGAGTTGAACTATCGTATCATAATATTCCATGTCCCTAACTACCAATAGATGCACAAAGAGTTAAGTTATAACGGCCAATCAGTTCTACGTCTTGCTATGTAGTATCTGGGTTATACCAAAAATGCAATAATATACATATATAGGGATCCTTAAATAGTGCTATAGATGAACACGGCTAGCCGAACTAATAATAACATGTAGTATGTAGAATATGCACCAGTTCCCCGTAGGTCCACCGTGCTAAGACAGATCAGTAACAGTTCTAACCTTCCTATAGGAAAAATATTATCTCAGTTTAAATATAAAAAGTCGAATATTGCACTCCACTACTGCGGATAATATACAATATTCGTAGTAGCAAACTTTCACACCTCAAAAATTATTTGAGGGTAGCTCATCATGCACGATCTCAGGATCATGTTCCATCCCAATGCTTATACCAATTTAAGTTACATAATTAACTATACGGTTGTATAGAATCTTATGCCATGGTCACACAATCATCCTCCTTAGATGTCGTACCATAGTATAGGCACGCTCGATATGAATCCACTTTGCCAATCAATAGATCAATTTGGATTCGTTCGAGCGTGATGCAACAATCAAGCAAACAACTTAACCACGCTATGATCATTGACTAACTTCGAGGCCTGTGCTGAAGAAATCATATAATATCACATGTCATATAGAATATGAGGCATTCTTGATGCACAACCTTAAACATATAACACATAACATGTGCAAGATATGTCGCACCTTAATGCACATGTAACACATAGCACGTAGGAAACCATAACAAGTAGTAAATATATCAGCACGGATACAATTAGCTAGGTCAGGCTAACATGCCTATTAATCAGTCACAAGAAGTCTTCTCATCATATATGATGACATTGGTCGAGTCGGGTATACATAGTAAATCAAATATAGTTGACACATAGATCATTAATCAGTCCAGTAGAATCATCGATTCATAACATGTCATGTTGGTTAAGTCAGGTGCTCATAGTCTAGGCTTAACACATAGTAATTGTATCACATAAAATCCTCAAATTTATAATAATGCCGTCGGACGAGAGTAAGGGGACAAATTTGAACCACTCTGGAGCTGATCCACAATCCTTAAACAAAACAAGGACCGAAATTGCAGACCGTCTCCCGAGTAGAACTACACCCCTCACCCTATCCGACAAATAACGCTAATTAATCTACTAGTTTGAGTCCACTTAGCAGGTACTAAATCAATAGCACTCACAACTTACCAGATCAACACATAGAATCGAAACAATCTAAGAAATAACCAAACCAGGCAAAACAACAAAATGAGTAAAGTCATGCGCATAGGTAGTATGAATGGTTGCATTGTGATATCACTATATAAGAACAAAGGTAGTTCGAGAACCCCTCTGGATCAGATCCACAACCATTAAACCAAACAAGGACTGGGATTGCAGGTCATCACCCGAGTTGAACTACAACCCTTATTCTATGCAACATATAACAATGTAGTCTAATAATCACTTGGTGCATGGTTTAATTCTACACATAGTCGGGTCTAATACATAGTTAATTCTAGTACATAGCTACACTTAATCCATATACACTTGCAATTACTAAGATCAATACATGAAATTACAAGGTCCAATAAAAATTTCAAAATCAAGATTCGACACATTTAGAAAACTAGGCAAAACTTTCTCATTCGAACTCCAAATGAGATGATTCAAAAAGATTTGGAATGCCACGACAAAGATTTACAACTTCCATGGTTTGAGTTTTATAAGATTCTAGCTAAAAAATTAGTTAAATAGGAAAAATCAGCCATCATGGTTGACATGTGTACGGCGTACTGCGCAACCAAATTTTTATGCACGGTACACTACTTATGATAAGGATTTTATGTATGGCGCATTGTATGCGCGCGACTAGATATCCATGCATGGCACACTGTGCTACAAGAATTCCCTACTGTGCGACAAGAATTTTATGCGCGACGCATTGTCCTTAGCCAGAAATCCATGCACGGTGCATTGCTCGCGGCATTGTGGTGCACGCGACGCACTTCCATGCACGACCAGAAATCCATGCATGGTGCACTACACGCTGCAAGATTTTTGTGTGTCACCCTCACTTTTTCAACTAGGGATAGTTTGGTATTTTGGCATGAATATTTAATTTTAGAAATATAATATTGAATATTAGTTTGATGATTGAATTAATTATTTAATTTGTTGAGCTATAAATTATTTGTGACTTGTATTAATTATTTAGTTAGAGACTTGTGTTATTTATTTTAGTTAGAGAGACTAGGCCAATATTTAGACTTGTCATGACAAATAGTGAACCCAACTTGGACCCAAGCCCATTAGTTATTTTTACTCATTAATTAAGGAGAATTAGTTTAATTATAATTAGTTAGAGACTTCCAAAAATATCTACCCTCAGTTATTCCTTATAATTTACTATGTAGGGGTAACTTAGACCTTTGTAAGTGACTTGGGGAAGGGGAGAAGAGGTCGGCCACTATTAGAGGGGTGTTCTCCTCTCTCTCTCCTCTCATTTGCATTTATTTTAGATCTAGAGTTAGGTCTCCAATTTTTTATCATTTTCTCCGTTGAATTTTTACTCAATTTACCTTTATTTCCTTCTCAAATTTATCACTCTTGGAGCTTTGGATCTTGGAGAAGCAAGGAGCACAAGGAAGAGGAGCTTTGAAGCTAGAGATCGTGTCCAATTATATTTTTATTGGGAATCCATCTTCTAATTAGTAAATTCTGAATTCTTCTTTATTCTAACACCCAAATCATGCATTTGCCATTAGGAATGACCCCATGGCATATAGCTACCTATAGGAACAAGTTATAGGATAATTGGTTATGTATTGTGAGCTCTATGTGGTGATTTGTGTGCATGTTGGAGGAATTACGAGATTGACACATCAAGTGTGTGTCATGAGACCAATTAGATCTAATTAGACTTAGATCGGGGTTATGGGACTAGGTACATGTCCACAAATAGATATATGTAGGCCATATCATGGTATTTTGTGATACAGTGCGACACGAGGCCCAATTTTGGGTGTTTTGTGTAATTATTCCTTAATTCTCATTGTAGCAAGTTACAATAGTTGAATTATAATGTAATTTGCTTCTATAAATGTTAGTTGTGGAGAATTATGGGTTTTAGCACTTGGGTTGGATATGTATCCGGGGTATTTTACTTTGCACCTTAAGTATTTATGAAATTGCCACTAATGTATATATATAGGCATATGCATGGACTTGTGTTATAGGCTATGTTTGGGTATGTTGCATTATTGAACTTGTATCAGTCCTAGGAGGGAACTTGGTTTATCAACTGAGTAGTGAATATCTCGATCTGTGTTTAGAGTGTGTCATGTACATAAGTGGGTTGTTAAGGGGATCTATAGGGGAAACAACTTCTATATGCTCGAGCATTGTGGTCTATTATATGAGAGAGCTAAGAAGGATTGTAATGAGCTGCAGTGTGCAACAGAGCCAGGGGATGGAGTGCAACCTGTGCACTTTTGCATTTGTCAGTGGTGATACGGGTGATACTTGTTGGTTTCAACCAGATGAAATAACAGAGGTATTAGTTGATGTATTAAGAGAAGCTTAGTTTAAATATGCTATTTTAGTATGGGTCTTAGTTGCCTTGGTTGGATCTATGCACTTATGTGCACAGATGTAAAGGCTCGGGTAATAAGTTTGGGGGTACTAGTTGGAGAATAGTTCAAGTATAGACCTACACTAGGATTGATACTGAATGGGGATATGCAGTTGTTCAGAAGATAAACACTGAGTTTAGTTGGATGTTGGTTTAGGTGTTAATTAAGTTATTGTCTGCAGGTGACATTGTTTTAGTCTTCGCAGCAGCAGGAATATGGAAAGCAGTTGCAGTAGCAACATTAGAAGGCAGTACCAGCAGTTTTAGGAGCATTAGTATATGGTGATTGGAGAGGAGTGATAAGGTCCCTACATGCATTTATTGTAGTGGCATTTGTATTGACTACAAAGGTTAGGTGCAGGGAGATAAACCCAGGTTCCAATGTAGTGAGGATGGGGGCACATTAAGTTGCAATACATTCAACTAAGTGGGAGTATTATTTCAGTAGTGCACAGGCATATGCAGATAGATGGGTGAGGTTGCAGTGTGATGCACAAGGGTGACAGGTACATATTTGTTAAGTATCAAATCAGGTGTCTTAGAGGACTGAGTATCGGGTATCATCAAGTCAGTAAGGGGATCAGCAATGGTTGTACAGATGTGCATTATTATAGAAGTAGCAGTTAGTTTCATGTGTATGAGGTTTGCTTGATAGTCAAGGTTAAGAGGGTATTAGTAGGTAAGAGAAGTGGTGTTAATAAGGAAGGAAACACTTAGAATGCCAGTTATTAGTACCTAGTAAATCAGTTAGGGAGGTGGTCAGTTGTGAATACTAGAGGTAGTTAGTGATTAGTAATTTAGTATCATCTAGTTGCTTGGATATCAGTTAAAGGTATTAATATGACTAAAATAATGAGACTGGAAATAAGTACCAAATGAGTTAGTGTTAGTATCAGTAGCACTTAGTTAGTTTATAAAGCTAGTATATGAAGGTTAAGTAGATGTCCAGGATATATATATATATATATATATATATATATATCGGTGTATTGATTAAGATATATCTTAGTTGGTTATTAAACTAGTTAGCTAGGTTAGTGTGGTATTAGTAGTATATATAACAGTTGGTATCATATTAGTTAAGAATAATGTTATAGCTAAGGTATTAGTTAAGAATAATGCTAAGTTTACAACCAAATGTTTACAACCCTTTTACAACCTCTCTCCCCCACACTGACAGGTGGGTTCCACCCGGTCCCACCTGTCAGTGACTCTGGTTGTAAGAGGTTTGTAAGCATTTGGTTGTAACTGTAGCGTGGGTTCCACCCGGTCCCACCTGTCAGTGACTCTGGTTGTAAGAGGGTTGTAAGCATTTGGTTGTAACTGTAGCATTACTCATTAGTTAAACTCTGAGGTATGATATTTTAACCCTCATTAGTATTAGATACTTATTAGTAAGTAGTGTATAACTCATTACCTAGTGTTAACAAGTTAGAATAGCTAATACAACCTAGTGTAGCTAGTTAGTGACTAAAATAGGCTAATTAACTCAGTTGGACCTAGTTTAGCCTCGAATCGACCTAGAGAGCATATTAGTGTATTCTTTTATTCGTTATTCATCCATTATCCCATTTAATATAATATTTTCTAAATAGGATTGTGTAACCAGCTCGAACACCGAGTTATACTCATTGCTCAGGACCAGAGATGAGTATATTTCGCTGTTAGTTTTTATTTCATGATAGTGTATATATCACATGTTCTAAAACTGTATATATGATTCTGATACAGTGGTTTCATGGACTGGTACTATATGGATTCTGTCAGGAGATGTTATCCATTACTGTATTCAGCGGGTACTCCTTCATATGTATTTCATCATGTGTATCGGGTATTAGTTTAGTGTACTTCGTGTTCACATACTGTTGGTATTCAGTGTTCCCATATTCTTGTTCGTAACGTGTTATGATTGGATCCATTGGCATTGGTTGGGGATGGGGGAGTAAGAGTTGGTTATGTGATCAAGTCCAAGTATATTCGTGTACATGTCGATTACATATCACATGTGTAATCGAGTTACCATATTGTATTCATGTTCAACCCAAACCGATCATATAATGAACTTGTTATTATGGCACATTAGTTAGTTTTATCTTTTCTATTTAAATTATAGTTGTTCTATTGCCTGTTCTTTATTCCAGCACTTTACCTGTTCACTCTAGTTTATTACTTTCTGATGGTTAGTTATCTTGTATTCTTTTCTATTATCTGTTATATATGCTTGATTATGTATTTGGAACTGCTTTCAGAGGTGTGTACTTCTCTCCAATCATGACTGGATATATTTTTCAGATGATTGGCTTGTGGACTAGTGTCGCACATACTACAGGCCGCATAATGGCGTACCATTAGAGGATACTCCTTTAGAGCAGGAGGACTTAGTACCAGAGGCTGAGGAGGCTTAAACTTATTATTTAGACTTGTATTAGACTTTATTTAGGATTTGCATGTATATATATATATATATATATATATATATATATATATATATATATATATATATATATATATATTATTTTGGACTTGTGGATGTATTGTGACTCTTTTTTTGTTATTCCATATCATGCTTTATCTTCCTTAGTTTGCTATGTGATTGAGTATAGTTTATCATATACCATATTGTTCCTCCGTTTGGAGTTGAGATGACAATGACAGGTACCTTATATATCTTGTGTAAGAACTTTAGATAGTATGGATGACCCAGACATCGTTTTATTACCGATATTGCGGCATAGGCTAGGCGTTGATCACTACTCATGCCCTTATTCCGGGTTCGGGTCGTGATACTGTGCACGACGCACTGTGCACGATATTGCTCATCGTCCCTATCAGGACAGGCCCGAGAACGAAGCTCAAGAATTTGTTTTGGCCATAAAATTTTTAATTTAACTCCAAATTAAGTAATTCAAAAGCCAAATTCATACTAAATTTAATGCTCTATCATATGGAAATATTAGTTTTCGAAAGTAATTAGTTTTAGTAGATTAAAATCAAAGAAAGCTCATGGGACCCATGAAAACTCTAACTTTGAAACTCAGATCTACTAAAAATCGTCCATTAAAACAAAAAACTCCAAGAACTAAAATGAAAGAGAACATCAAGAGAAATATTTTTGATCAAACATATTTTAATTACTATATATATACATAAAATCTAAAAATCACGGCTTTACCACTTTGAGAAAGATGTTCTAACCTTGTGGCTTCCTAGTCTCTACCTCCAGTAATCTACAAACCTTTTCCTAGATAAGGTTAGGGTTCGGTTGGGCAAGGAAGCTCTTGGGGAGAGGAGAGGAAGAAGAAAGAAGGAAGTAAAGTAATAAAATGAGGAATAAGGGAGAGGAGAGAGAAAACACATATATATACCAAGTAGGGAAAATGGTAATCTAGTCATGACTAATCCTCATGCAATTTGAACAATCCAAGATAGGCTCAGTGGTCCAAAAGTGAATCGGGTCAGGTATCCATTCTACATACGGGTCCTAGTATGAGTTCGTAAAAATTGCCAATGTGATCACTACTGGCCTCGGGTAGTCTCTCTTGATAAACAAAAATCTAAACAAATAAAATATAACATATATGACATGAACCATTATGTAAAATACAACATGAATACATCATCAGAAAAATTTAAAAAATATCAAAAATTCATAAATACGAAATCTGGGAACGGGTGTGACATCTTTACCCACCTTAAAAAAATTTGTCATCGAAATTCGCTAGATTAATTGAGCTGATTACCAAGCAAGAAAACTCGTGAACTATAACTCATTAAGCAGGAAATCTCATAAACTATATTGGAAAACCTAGGGACTAAAAAAATCTCATGAACTATGGCTAATTGAAAATAAATGAATCATGAAATAAACAGATAATCAAAAGAAACAACAATATAAATAAATGCACAAGCAATCACACAACCAGAAGGAAAAGAGAGCTAGAGGCATACAAATACATATGTCTCCTGACTCAGCTAAAAATAGGAACTCGTCTTCGCTGGCCTATACTGACTCCCAAAATGAACAAGGATCAAGCCTAGAGTTAAGTTGGTAGAAATGACTCAGTCGAAGACATGACTCCGCCTAGGACATACCTCCATAGTCGAGACACATAATAAATATCAAGTAACACATGACAACTATCAAGTATCACGAAATATGAAGGCAGAATAGTAAGACGAGAAACTCATCTTCACTTGCCGAATATACGGAACCCAAAAGATATGACTAAAGAAACCTCAAAACTCACCCTACTCTGTATAATGCCCTGCGCCAAACGGTTACTTATGGAACACTTGTTACTTTGACTCGGTTGAGAATCGAGTCTCGGAGAAATCTTACTGCCAAATCAACACGGACAAAATACAATAAACCCTTTAAATTGATGGAACGGCTTCTATTGAAATAAGTCCAAGAGTTTTTATTGGTTGTTTTGCTTCTTGGTTTTGTGTTACTTTATGTTTTGTCTTGCTTTCGATGACTTAGATTTCATGATTCACTTTTCTCGCTTGCACGTTCTTTTCGAATCGTAAGGAAAAGAGATCGAAAGATGCTAACCAAGTATTATTGCAATTTCAGGACACTTAACTAAGGAGTGACCGTTGCATAAGGCTTTTCTATCCTCTCGTTCGATTCAATCGGTGAGTGGATTAGGCCCTTTGATGAATCCTTCAGTCCATACGCCTTAATAAAATGATCTCTAGTTCACATGAATTGCTTGTCCCTATGGTAAATGTTAAATTCACTACAAGATATGCTAAAAGAAATAAACTGCATGCAAATATAAATAGAGTTACTGCTTTACTTCAGTTAATGCTTGTCTCTTGCTCACCTGCTGTGCCACAAAATCGTGTATTGAACCTTTTATGGTTAGTGTTTGTGTTCTATGTAAAAGATTAAAAGAGAAGAGTCTAGTAGCCCGTCTTGATGTTTTGGTCCTACGGGATCTAGGGGGATGTGGCTATTAGATAGTGATATGATTGTTCACGTTTAATGCATCCTTATAGTTTTATCTGATAGATGTTGCTTGTCATGCATTGGTCTCGGACAACTTGTGCACAAGGTAGATAGTCTCTCGAACGATTCTTAGGGCACTGGGAATCGGTCGGTCCGGAGGAGATTGTGAGAGCACCCTGATGTTCCGGTCCCACTAGATCTAGGAGGGTATTGTTGTCCATCAAGTAGGGCAACTCATGGACCATCATATAGTTAGGACGCATGCTTGGTTTACTTTCTTGCATACCTAATACCTGATGCCAAGATTGATTCATAAGTTTATCCATATATGTAAATTGTGGCTAACTTGTGTGTGTGTTGCAGGGATAACCGCTCAACCGTGGGTAAGATTTATCATATGCATAGTCTACCTATCGTCTATGTTTTCTTGCATGAATTGTTAAAAATAAACTAGACAACTAGAAAGATCATCTAATAATGCTAGCTTCACATGCTTACTTAGTATAAATTTGTAGGTAAGTTTGGCCACGGTCGCTCACTAGTACATATTGTAGTACTGACCCACGTTTGTAGGCAAATCTCCAGGTTCTGGTAGTGAGAGCTTGGCGAGCATTTTGAATCAGTGTTAACGCATCCTTCCAGAGGGACCGTGCTCGTGCTGCTTCCTTAACTGTCCTCTCCTATGGGCAAACTCCTCTTTTGCTCGATGTTTTGATTTGGGTCATACTAAAAGATATAATGTATGGGTATTGTGGCTAATTTTGGAAATATAAAAAGAGTTGTAAGCCTTCTAAGGCATATTTTATAACTCAACTAAGCAAGTACTTTATAATCCAAATCTTCAAGTACTCAATAAAAGAAGTAATTTATGTTTCTATCAATGTGTTCAACTTTGGTTCTCTGTATTTTATTTTGTGCCTATATATGTATATTTTTGTCTAACTTATGTCTTGTGCAGGTACTTTGCCTGGTGCAAGCGCAACTTAGGTTTGTACGACATCGTGCTCAAGCGAGGACGATCGGTTCCGTAGGGACCAAGCGAGGACGATCGGCCCTTACGGGACCGGGGCGTGATAGGTGATATCAGAGCACGGCTTTATGTCCTTGGCCTCTTCAAATATCATTTTAAAAAATGATATAAGTTTTCAAACGGTTTTAAAAAGTCCCAAATTTTGAAAATGGTTGTAAATCTATAGAAGTAAATCGAAAGTATAAATGCCCCTAAGAGTATAGAAAACCCAATGTCCCATACAATAAGTCCATAATATGTTATAAGACTAATACAAGCTACTCTCTTTTACAGCAAGATGACCATAACCGGTAACCAAGGTTGTAAACCCCCTGATTTTTCAGGATTTTTAAAATAGATTTTCACAATTTTCTGGAATTTTTTGGGATTTTTAACTAATTAAAACTTAGGTATTTTAAAATTAAATAATTTTTAAATAATGTTAAATATTATTAAAATAATATTAAAATAATATTTTTGGGTGTAAAATAAAAAATTAGACATAGGATAATTTTTTTGAATTTTATTGGATCCCAGAAATATTTTAAAGACCTAAAAACTAAGTTTTAAATAAACCAAATTAAACCCTAAATTAAATCCGGTTTATTTCAAAATAAACCAAACCAACCCGAACCGGACTGGACCGGTCTAACTAAACCCAACCCAATCCTTATTAGGTCGGATCCGGGCCCAAAACCCAAACCCGACCCATTTTCTCGGTTACTGCTACAGTAACCGTTTTCCCCCAACCTCGCCGGCTGTTACAGATCCGGCCGCCTCCTCCGCGACGGTTGGCCCTCCCCTTTCTCCGCCCGTAACCGCCCCTGCCTCCCCGCGGCGGTTACTCTGCCCTCGACCTATAAAACCCCTCGCCCAGACCCGCCGTCTCCACCACCAGCACCACCACCATCACCCTCCAGCCGTCTCTCTCTCTCTCATCCGCCTTGACTACCGTCTCAGCCGCCTGAACCCGAACCCCCAACGCCACCGCCTTCCTCCTTCCTTCTCCCGAGACTCGCCTTCGCAGCGCCTCAGCCACCCGGAGTCGACGAACCCCTCAGAGCCGCCTCCCTCCTCTGCCCTAGCCACCGTCGCCACCCTCGGCCTCCCCGTCACCCTCAGCCTCGAGCCGATGAGAAGACCCCATGCCCCGCCACCTTTCTCCTCCAGTAGCAGCTCAGCCTGAGCCGCCGTGCCGTTTCCAGCTCCAGGGCGAACCGACGAGCCTCGCTCCACCTCCGCCAGCCGCCTCTGCCCTCCGCTGGCGAAGCCCCGGTGCCCCTGTAGCCGAAACCCTAACCCTAGAACTGTGCGTGTCGTGTCGCATCGCCTCGCGAACACGAGAAACCCAGTCTGCGTAGCCCTGTTTAGGTACCCTTTTCTCTCTCCTTGTTGCCCCATTTTCTGTCCCATCTGTTGTGATGCGAACCCTGTGTGACCCTCTCGATGCCCTTGCAACCCGCTCGGTGTGTCGCATCCTGTGGCGATCGCGAACTGCGATCCAAAATCAGGAAAATATTTACCCAATTTTTCCCCGAAACTGAGTGCGCCCCGCTAAACGAGACGCCTTGGTCGCGTGCGGTCTTCACCGAAAGGTGCGCGCTGTTGATACGAACGTGCAGAATTTCGTAGAAGTTGATTTGGATGTGCGTTCACACCGAAATCAACGCGTATCCGCCGACAACGCCCCGTATCGGCCTATTTTGGATCTCGTTGTAACTTCGTATACACATGTCGGATCAAAACAAAACTTGTGCCATCAGACTCATAGCAATACGCTGCTCCTGTGACCCAAGTTTGGTTCGATTCTGAGAACTTTGACAAAATCGCGTATCGTGGGCCCCGCGGCTCCACTTGACGGGTGATTTTGTGATCGGCTCATCGGAATCCAATTCTAGAAGTTCTGTTGGGTTCGTATCATCATTCTGGACTTGTTGACACTAAGTTTGATGAATTTGGAGAATATTGCCTCTGACACATTTTTCGGTGTAAAGTGGGCCACATGTGGACCCCGCTTTGACCAGAAACTGTCATTTTTGCCCTTTTGTCCAAATTAGACTCAAGGACAGGCGTTTCTAGCTATTTGATGTCTTCTGAATCTGAATCTGATGGTGATATTTATTTCATCAAACGGAGAAGTACCTACAGAACCCGCTGAAACCAGAGCCGCATTTGGTAACCAAAACCCAGGCAAGTGTACCTTGCCCTACTTGCAGCAACTGTTTATACAATTTTCTTGAATTATGATTGTAAGATCTCTGTTCAACCTAGGGCCATGTGACATTACTTAGCGTCCGACTAATATTTGGCTGTCAACACTGTACGCAGAGTTGTGTAATGTCACCTAGACATGGTTATCGAGACACTATACATTTTGTGCTTGTCTTATCAAGTACGTCATACCTCAGGACACCTGATACTATTCATGAGACAGAATCTTCCTAAGATATTCATGGTGATTCTGTATAGGATATAGGATTTGGACATATATATTATACATGCTTAGATTTTATTATGACTTGTTGCATTAGATATGATCTTGCGCGACATGGACATGAGACATCGTGAACCTGTGACGTGTGATTACATTGGATGGAGAGAGTTTTACCATACAAAAGGCTGATTATATATATATATATATATATATATATATATATATATATATATATATATATATTACTTTACTGGAAGTGCCTTAGACTCTGACACAGAGCTTTGGTACCGTACTGGCCCTTCGAGAGAATACTGCTATGGGTTTCCCCGACACAGATCCTATAGTAGTCTCAGCCCGAGTATGACTAAAACTCTCATTTGCATATCACTTAGCTGGTTATATATTTACCCTATTGTTTCATTTATTGTTGTACTGTATTTATTTTGGCATGAGTTATTTTATACCTTGCTATGTCCCCTGAGGACCTGGATCTAGATTATGTCCTCAGGGTTAGCAGAGGATATCTATCCTGAGGTGTACGAAATAGGAGCACTTCTCAGAGCAGTACCAGGAACCGAGGATGAGGTGATAGATGAGAATTTCTCCTGAGTATATGCACATTCTATACTCAGTTATTTCTATTGTTAGACTCTTTATTTCTAGTTTATTGAGTTGATGTATCAAACTCATTATCGGATTGTTCCCCGACTTATGTTTTATTGTGACTTGGTATTTCTTTATATTCTGATATTGTGTATTCATTTCTGTGGATGAGATTAGCAAACCCTGATTGTTATTTTACAGCTTAAGTACACATTGATGGGTCCATTAAATTGGGTTTGCCCATTAGTGTGTGCTGTTGGCCATTGCCACGTGTATAGTACCTCGATATTTTGAGACTGGGGCGTGACATGGTTTTTGTGGTGGCCCATACAGGTCAACGACTAAATTGTTCGGTTTCAACTTAGGGACCGAGCAAGCCTGCAGTAAGAATAGGATAAGGATCTCATCCACTTTCTTGAATTATTCTTGATATCTATATCGGATTCAAATTAAAATTTTGACTTGCATCTTGCCTTGATTCCTGTGCACCTCTTATAGTTTATTTTTGATACAGAGTAATAAAATCATGAGCAAACGACAAAACTCCAACAAGAACACTAATAGGTGCTTTAGCCACCTACAGAGAAGATGAAGTGACACCATTGAGTGGAGATCCCTCTACTCACCGAAGTAGCCAAGCAGATCAGCATGCTTCTAGATTTCGGCGTGATGACATCCCACCGCAGTTCATTCCACCAATGCCCGTATTCCCCCAAGGGCAGCCTATGGACGGGCAACAGATATTCCAAATGATCTACGCAATGATGCAAGCCCAACAGCAGATTAATCAAGAAGCTCAGCGTCACGAGGTGGAGTACTTGAGAAACAGCCTAGTAACTGCACTGGAGCAGGCCAACCTACCAGCTCGACGGCCAACGATTGGCTCTATCACCGATTTCCGCCAGCTGAAGCCCCGTACCTTCTCAGGCAAGGAGGAGCCCACATAAGTTCATGAGTGGCTCACCAATACTCAGCATCAATTAGAAGCAACTGAGCTTCCATGGGAATGTTGGATGACTGCCGTCAGAATGCAATTGACGGACAATGCACATCACTGGTGGCTATCCGAGGAGAGACGGCTCGGACCAGACCGAGTTACTTGGGAGGAGTTCTCCAGACTCTTTCAGGAGATGTACATTCCAGCTATCGCTCGATCAGAACTGCGGGACAAGTTCAATCGCCTCACTCAGGACAGTATGACAGTGGAAGAGTACAACGCAGAGTTCATTCGGCTGAGTCGCTTTGCCCCTTCCCTGATCCCGACAGAAGAAAAGAAGGCTGAGAAGTTCTTCGACGGATTAAATTTCTAGCTACAAAGAATGATCGGATCTGTTGCACCCACTTCATATACGGACGCCCTTGCTGCAGCTCGACGTATGAAGCGCGTCACCAGAAGAGAGTCCAACCTGAAGCGGCCTTCCACATTAGCACCAGCCCGAGTACCGCATGGAGAAGCTACAAAGAAACCTCATCTGCATCAAGCACCACAGGGAGCTGTATCCAAATCCCTAACTCTTCCTACTTGCCACTTCTGTGGCAAGATAGGCCATATTGAGAAGGAGTGTAGACGTAAATTCGGACTATGCTTAGCTTGCGGATCCAGACAGCATGCAGTGAGGGAATGTCCTAAGCATAGAGAAGGAGCACCAATGGTAAACCAACAAGCTCTACCAGCTCTACCACCACCATCACCCTCCAGCCGTCTCTCTCTCTCTCACAGCCTTGACCACCGTCTCAGCCGCCTGAACCCGAACCCCCAGCGCCACCGCCTTCCTCCTTCCTCCTCCCGAGACTCGCCTCCGTAGTGCCTCAGCCACTCGGAGCCGACGAACCCCTCAGAGCCGCCTCCCTCCTCTGCCTTAGCCACCCTCGGCCTCCCCGTCACCCTCAGCCACGAGCCGACGAGAAGACCCCGTGCCCCGCCACCTTTCTCCTCCAGCAGTAGCTCCGCCTGAGACGCCGTGCCGCCTCTAGCTCCAGGGCGAACCAACGAGCCCCGCTCCGCCAGCCGCCTCCGACCTCCTCCGACGAAGCCCCGACGCCCCTGTAGCCGAAACCCTAACCCTAAAACTGTGCGTGTCGTGTTGCATCATCTCGCGGATATGATAAACCCAGTCTGCGTAGCCCTGTTCAGGTATCCTTTTCTCTTTCCTTATTGCCCCATTTTTTGTCCCGTCTGTTGTGACGTGAACCCTGTGTGACCCTCCCGATGCCCGTACACTGCTCGGTGTGTCGCATCCTGTGGCAATCGCGAACCGTGATCCAAAATTAGGAAAATATTTATATCATTTTTTCCCGGAACTGAGTGCGCCCCACCAAACTGGACTCCTTGGTCACTTGCGGTCTTCACTGAAAGGTGCGCGCCATTGATACGGACGTGCGAGATTTTGCAGAAGTTGATTTGGATGTGCGTGCACACCGGAATCAACGCATATCCGTCGACAACGCCCCGTATCGGCCTGTTCTGGATCTCATTGTAACTTCGTGTATACATGTCGGATCGAAATAAAACTTGTGCCATCGGACTCGTAGCAATACGCTAGTCCTGTGACCCAAGTTTGGTTCGATTCTGAGAACTTTGATAAAATTGCGTATCGTGGGCCCCGTGGCTCCACTTGACGGGCGATTTTGTGATCGGCTCATCGGAATCCAATTCTGGAAGTTTCGTTGGGTTCGTATCATCATTCTGGACTTGTTGACACTAAGTTTGATGAATTTGGAGAACATTGTCTCTGACACATTTTTTGGTGTAAAGTGGGCCACAGTGGACCCATTGACCAGAAACTGTTATTTTTGCCCCTGTGTCCAAATTGGGCTCAAGGACAGGCGTTTCTAGATATTTGATATCTTCTGAATATGATAGTGATGTCTATTTCAGCAACCGGAGAAGTACCTGCAGAACTCGCTGAAATCGGAGCCGTATTTGGTAACCAAAACCCAGACAAGTGTACCTTGCCCTACTTGCAACAATTGTTTATACTATTTTCTTGAATTATGACTGTAAGATCTCTGTTCAACCTAGGGCCGTGTGACATTACTTAGCATCCGACTAATAATCGGGTGTCAATACTGTACGCAGAGTTGTGTAATGTCACCTAGATATGGTTATCGAGACACTATACATTTTGTGCTTGTCTTATCAAGTACGTCATACCTTAGGACACCTGACACTATTTATGAGATAGAATCTTTTTGAGGTATTCATGGGGATTCTGTATAGGATACATGATTTGGATATATACATTATACATGCTTAGATTTTATTATGACTTGTTGCATTAGATATGATCTTGCTTGACATGGACATGAGACATCGTGAACCTGTGACGTGTGATTACATTGGGTGGAGAGAGTTTTACCATACAAAAGGCTGATATATATATATATATATATATATATATATATTACTTTATTGGAAATGCCTTAGACTCTGACACAGAGCTTTGGTACCGTACTGTCCCTTCGATAGAATACTGCTATGGGTTTCCCCGACACAGATCCTATAGTAGTCTCAGCCCGAGTATGACTAAAACTCTCATTTGTATATCACTTAGCTGGTTATATATTTACCCTATTATTTTATTTATTGCTGCACTGCATTTATTTTGGCACGAGTTATTTTGTACCTTGCTATGTCCCCTGAGGACCTGGATCTGGATTATGTCCCCAGGGTTAGCAGATGATATCTATCCTGAGGTGTACGGAACAGAAGCACTTCTCGGAGCAGTACCAGGAACCGAGGACGAGGTGATAGCTGAAGATTTCTCCTGAGTATATGCACATTCTATACTCAGTTATTTCTATTGTTAGACTCTTTATTTCCAGTTTATTGAGTTGATGTATCAAACTCATTATCGGGTTGTTTCCCGACTTAAGTTTTATTGTGACTTGGTATTTCTTTATATTCTGATATTGTGTATTCATTTCTGTGGATGAGATTAGCAGACCCTGATTGTTGTTTTACAGCTTAAGTACATATTGATGGGTCCATTAAATTGGGTTTGCCCATTAGTGTGTGCTGCTGACCATTGCCACGTGTCTAGTCCCTCGATATTTTGGGACTGGGGCGTGATATGGTTTTTATGGTAGCCCATGCAGGTCAACGACTAAATTGTTCAGTTTCAACTTAGGGACCGAGCAAGCCTGTAGTAAGAATAGGATAAAGTTCTCATCCACTTGCTTGAATCGTTCTTGATATCTATATCGGATTCAAATTAAAAATTTGACTTGCATCTTGCCTTGATTCCTGTGTGCCTCTTATAGTTTGTTTTTGATGCAGAGTAATGGAATCACGAGCAAACGACAAAACTCCAACAAGAACACCAATAGGTGCTGTAGCCACCTACGGAGAAGATGAAGTGACGCCATTGAGTGGAGATCCCTCTACTCACCGAAGCAGCCAAGCAGATCAGCACGCTTCTAGATTTCGGTGTGATAATATCCCACCGCCACCGCAGTTCATTCCACCAATGCCCGTATTCCCCCAAGGGCAGCCTATGGACGGGCAACAGATATTCTAAATGATCTACGCAATAATGCAAGCCCAACAGCAGATTCATCAAGAAGCTCAGCGTCACGAGGCGGAGTACTTGAGGAACAGCCTAGTAACTGCACTGAAGCAGGCCAACCTACCAGCTCGACGGCCAACGACGGGCTCTATCATCGATTTCTGCCAGCTGAAGCCCCGTACCTTCTCAGGCAAGGAGGATCCCATAGAATTTCATGAGTGGCTCACCAACACTCAGCATCAATTAGAAGCAGCTGAGCTTCCACGAAAATATTGGATGACTGCCGTCAGAATGCAATTGATGGGTAACGCACATCACTGGTGGCTATCCTAGGAGAGATGGCTCAGACCAGACCGAGTTACTTGGGAGGAGTTCTCCAGACTCTTTCAGGAGATGTACATTCCATCTATCGCTCGATCAGAACTACAGGACAAGTTCAATCGCCTCACTCATGACAATATGACAGTGGAAGAGTACAATGCAAAGTTCATTCGACTGAGTCGCTTTGCCCCTTCCCTGATCCCGACAGAAGAAGAGAAGGCTGAGAAGTTCTTCGACGGATTAAATTTTAAGCTATAAAGAATGATCGGATCTGTTGCACCCACTTGATACCACTTGATACACGGACGTCCTTGCTGCATCTCAACGTATGGAGAGCGTCACCAGGAGAGAGTCCAACCTGAAGCGGCCTTCCACATCAGCACCAGCCCGAGTACCGCATGGAGAAGCTACAAAGAAACCTCATCTGCATCAAGCACCACAGGGTGCTGTATCTAAATCCCTAACTCTTCCTACTTGCCACTATTATGGCAAAATAGGCCATGTTGAGAAGGAGTGTAGACGTAAATTCGGACTATGCTTAGCTTGCGGATCCAGACAGCATGCAGTGAGGGAATATCTTGAGCGTAGAGAAGGAGCACCAATGGTAAACCAACAAGCTCTACCAACACCAGAAGGATATCAACCAAGGCCACCCTTGGCACCTCGAGCATCACTCCTCCAGCAGGCCCAACAACAGCAGAGGACACCACCTCAAGGACGCAGACAAGCTTTCACAATGACTTTGGAGGACGCGCAGACTCTTGGAATAGCTAATGTGCGTAAGTTTTCATAGCTATCTGTTTCTAGTATTGTTTTAGCTCGTGCCTATTAGTTCGTGACCTTAGCCTTGACCTAGTAGTTTTGCAACTTGCTAATAAGTAATAACCTAGTTTTTTTCTAAAACTGTAGTTTCCTTACTAGATTTCTTTTACTCTGGAAACTACATAACTTCTATTGCTTAGGGAAATGAAGTTTTCATTCCCTATGTGTTTTAAATCTCATCCTTTGATTCTCTTGAAACATGATTCTTGACAGTAATGTGCTTCGAACAACGTCTTGCAACCGTGTCATCTCTGTTGACCGGTTATTCTTTGATTGCAAGAACGTAATCCTCTTAAGAGAGGTAGATTGTAAACCCCCTGATTTTTAGGAATTTTTAAAATAGATTTTCACAATTTTCTAAAATTTTCTGAGATTTTTAACTAATTAAAACTAAGGTATTTTGAAATTAAATAATTTTTAAATGATGTTAAATAATATCAAAATATTATTAAAATAATATTTTTGGGTATAAAATGAAAAATTAGACATAGGGTAATTTTCCTGGATTTTATTGGACCCCGGAAATATTTTTAAAGACCTAAAAACTAAGTTTTAAATAAAGCAAATTAACCCTGATTTAAACCCGGTTTATTTCAAAATAAACCAAACCAACCCGAACCGGACCGGACCGGTCTAACTAAACCCAACCCAATCCTTATTGGGTCGGATCCAGGCCCAAAACCCAAACTCGACCCGAACCCGACCCGTTTTCTCGGTTACTGCTACAGTAACCGTTTTCCCCCGACCTCGCTGGCCGTTACAGATCCGGCCGCCTCCTCCGTAGCGGTTGGCCCTCCCCTTTCTCCGCCTGTAACCGCCCCCGCCTCCCCGTGGCAGTTACTCCGCCCTCGACCTATAACACCCCTCGCCCAGACCCGCCGTCTCCACCACCATCACCACCACCATCACCCTCCAGCCGTCTCTCTCTCTCTCTCTCACCTACCTTGACCACCGTCTCAACCGCCTGAACCCAAACCCCCAGCGCCACCGCCTTCCTCCTTCCGAGACTCGCCTTCGCAGCACCTCAGCCACCCGGAGCCGACGAACCCCTCAGAGCTGCCTCCCTCCTCTGCCCTAGCCACCGTCGCCACCCTCGGCCTCCCCGTCACCCTCAGCCTCGAGCCGACGAGAAGACCCCGTGCCCCGCCACCTTTCTCCTCTACCAGCAGCTCCGCCTGAGCCGTCGTGCCGCCTCCAGCTCCAGGGCGAACCGACGAGCCCCGCTCCGCCTCCGCCAGCCGCCTCCGCCCTCCTCCGACGAAGCCCCGGCGTCCCTGTAGCCAAAACCCTAACCCTAGAACTGTGCGTGTCGTGTCACATCGCCTCGCAGACACAAGAAACCCAGTCTTCGTAGCCCTGTTCAGGTACCCTTTTCTCTCTCCTCGTTGCCCCATTTTACGTCCTGTCTATTGTGTCACGAACCCTGTGTGACCCTCTCGATGCCCGTATAATCCGCTCGGTGTGTCACATCCTGTGGCGATCGCAAACCGCGATCCAAAATCAGGAAAATATTTACCCCGTTTTCTCCCAGAACTGAGTGTACCCCGCCAAATGGGACACCTTGGTCTTGTGCGGTCTTCACCAAAAGGTGCGCGCCGTTGATACGGACGTACGGGATTTCGCAGAAGTTGATTTGGATGTGCGTGCACACCGGAATCAACGCGTATCCGCCGATAACGCCCCGTATCGGCCTATTTTTGATCTCGTTGTAACTTCGTGTACACATGTCGGATCAAAACAAAAATTTTGCCATCAGACTCGTAGCAATACGCTGGTCCTGTGACCCAAGTTTGGTTCAATTCTGAGAACTTTGACAAAATCGCGTATAGTGGGCCTCGCGGCTCTACTTGACGGGCGATTTTGTGCTCGGCTCATCAAAATCCAATTCTGAAAGTTCCGTTGGGTTCGTATCATCATTTTGGACTTGTTGACACTAAGTTTGATGAATTTGGAGAGCATTGTCTCTGACATATTTTTCGGTGTAAAGTGGGCCACATGTGGACCCCGCTTTGACCAGAAACTGTCATTTTTGTCCCTGTGTCCAAATTGGACTCAAGGATAGGCGTTTCTAGCTATTTGATGTCTTATGAATCTGATGGTGATGTCTATTTTAGCAACCAAAGAAGTACCTATAGAATCCGCTGAAACCAGAGTCGCAGTTGGTAACCAAAACCCAGGCAAATGTACCTTGCCCTACTTGCAGCAAATGTTTATACTATTTTCTTGAATTATGACTGTAAGATCTCTGTTCAACCTAGGGCCATGTGACATTATTTATCGTCCGACTAATATTCGGATGTCAACACTGTACGCAGAGTTGTGTAATGTCACCTAGACATGGTTATCGAGACACTATATATTTTGTGCTTGTCTTATCAAGTACGTCATACCTCAGGACACCTGACACTATTCATAAGACAGAATCTTCCTGAGATATTCATGGTGATTCTGTATAGGATACAGGATTTGGACATATATATTATACATGCTTAGATTTCATTATGACTTGTTGCATTAGATATGATCTTGCGTGACATGGACATGAGATATTGTGAACCTGTGACGCGTGATTACATTGGGTGGAGAGAGTTTTACCATACAAAAGGCTGATTATATATATATATTACTTTACTGGAAGTGCCTTAGACTCTGACACAGAGCTTTGGTACTGTACTGGCCCTTCGAGAGAATACTGCTATAGGTTTCCCCGACACAGATCCTATAGTAGTCTCAGCCCGAGTATGACTAAAACTCTCATTTGCATATCACTTAGCTGGTTATATATTTACCCTATTATTTTATTTATTGCTGCACTGCATTTATTTTGGCACGAGTTATTTTGTACCTTGCTATGTCCCCTGAGGACCTGGATCTGGATTATGTCCCCAGGGTTAGCAGATGATATCTATCCTGAGGTGTACGGAACAGAAGCACTTCTCGGAGCAGTACCAGGAACCGAGGACGAGGTGATAGCTGAAGATTTCTCTTGAGTATATGCACATTCTATACTCAGTTATTTCTATTGTTAGACTCTTTATTTCCAGTTTATTGAGTTGATGTATCAAATCCATTATCGGGTTATTCCCCGACTTATGTTTTATTGTGACTTGATATTTCTTTATATTCTGATATTGTGTATTCATTTCTGTGGATGAGATTAGCAGACCCTGATTGTTGTTTTACAGCTTAAGTACACATTGATGGGTCTATTAAATTGGGTTTGCCTATTAGTATGTGCTGCTGGCCATTGCCACGTGTCTAGTCCCTCGATATTTTAGGACTGGGGCGTGACAAAGGGACATCGGGTGCAGTGAGCGTGAACGATGACCAAATCGATAGGCTGATTGCTATTTTCGAGAATTAGAATGATTGACATCAGGCCCAACATGAACGGTTCAAAGCTCAACAGCAACGGGCTGATGCTAGATCCTTGGCACAGCAATAGCAGCTTGACTCTCTGACTCAGATAGTGACAGCATTGGTATCCAACAGCGGTGCATCAGGAACCGCCACGATGCTTATGGAAGCCGCACCCGTGCCTCGAGAAGCTGGCCTAGCAGAAGCAGATGAACCTCCACAAGCGACCAGAAAGTCTACCTTTAAAGGCATCGAGTTCCTGAAATTGAACCCTCCAGAGTTCGAAGGTAAGGCCGCGGCAGATAAGGTGATGGACTGGGTCGCGAAGTTGGAGGGCTTATTTGAGTTTGCTGGGATACCTTAGAATAAGAGGGTGGCGTGTGTAGCCATGCAGCTACAGTTATATGCATATGAATGGTGGTAGATCAAGAAGCTAGATCTTGCCACAAAGTGTAGCGACTGTAAAATCACTTGGGGGATGTTTAGTGTCATGTCCCACACCCGAATATTCGAGCACGAATATGTGGTTACGCCTAGCCTATGCCGCAACGTCGGTGGTAGAATGCTGTTTGGGTTATTTCTAACTATCTAATATCTCAATAATATAATATGGTACCTGTCAATCATCTCAACTCCAAACGGAAAAACAATATGGTATCTTACAAGTATAACTAATCTCAATCACAAAACAAACTAAGGAAGATAAAGCACGAATGGAATAGCGAAGGAAAGAATAAGATACAACCCACAATCTGAAATAATATACAAACTTTGAATCTCAATAAATAGTCTAATACATGCCAATACAAATAACTAGACCTCCTCGGGCTCTACGACTAAGTCCTCCTGGACTATAGGAGTATCCTCTAAAGGTACGTTGTCCTATGGTCCGTAGAATGTGGGACACTGCTCTATAAGCTAATTACCTGGAAAAATATATCCAGTCGGGATTGGAGCAAAGTACATACCTCTGAAAGCAGTTTCAATAACATAATCGAGTATATAAAATAGATAATAGAAATGAAATACAAGATCACTAAACATATGAATGAACAATAGGTATACAGGTAATGTACAAGAATATAGAACAACAATATGAATATCTGTAATATGATAAAATAACTGCAATCTAACTAATGTGCCTCAGAATACAAGTTTATTATGTGATCGGTTTGGATGAACATGATTAATAAGGTAAGACGATTACAACTGAGGTATGTAATCAGAATATACATGATGAACAATAGGGCTTTGATCACATAATCAACTTCTACTCCCCCATCCCCAACTAATACCAATGGATCCAATCACGATACGCTACAAACATGAATATGACCACTAAACACGAGCAATGGGTGTACACGAATATAATCACACTGAACACGAGCAGTGTGTGTAAACGAATAAGCATACTGAACACGAGCAGTGTGTGTACATGAATAAGCATACTGAATACGAGCAGTGTCTGAACACGAAATACAAATTAATACCAAATATACACGATGAAATACATGTATACGAGTACCCGCTGAACATGGTAGGGGATAACATCTCCTGACGGGATCCATGTCGTATAAGTCCATGAAATCATTGTGTCAGAATCAAGTATACAATTCTAGAACATGCATATATACACTATTATGAATTAAAAACTATCAGAAAAATATACTCGCCTGAAGTCTTGAGCAAGGTGTCTCTCGATGTCCAAGCTGGTGTCACACAGACCTATATATGGTATGTTGCATCAATACAAGGTTCAAAAATAAAAATAAGTTAAGTTGATGCAATGCTAAGTCATAAAGCCATTTCTAAATCAAACAAACTAATACTAGGTTGCAAGCGTTTAACACTAAGATACTAGGTCAATGCACTATGAAACTAAACTATACTAACTAATCTATGATACTATAAAACACACCAAAATGCCGTATCCTAAGATATGCAAGTTTATTATAAGAAAATAGTAATTTATATATATATACAAGTCAATAATTATAGTATTTTAACTAAACAATAAAATTAGGATACCTTGGCCTTGCACCAATGCGTATCACACTACCACACACCTATCTCGATACTCAAACTCAATACCTTGAGTATCGACCCAATACCTTGATGTTACTTTGGTATCCCAAGGTAATTCAAAACCCATGAGTATAGCTAATATATATAGAAACCCCCAAAACTATCATATACTAATTATAATAATAGATATCAATATAATATATTCATATTAATTATAATACAATGCCAACTTACCAATACACATATCTATCTAACTATATATAACTACTACATACTAGGATACATATCTAACTAACTACATAATCAAGTATATATATATAACCAACTAACTATTTATATTAACTGCTAACTATCTATACTAACTAGCTAGACTAAACTAACTGATGTAAACAACCAACCTTCCCACTTACTGAAACTAAAACCTCACTGATACCAAACCTTACTGATACTGAATGCTGCTCCCCACTTCTTGCTGAATCTGAAAGTACACATTGCTGATACTCCCTACTGCTGATGGCTCCCCCTTCTTGCTGTCAGTTGTATACTTCTCAGCAGGATTGCTCACTCCCTACAGTTGCTGATGTAGGACTGCTCCCCTCTTTAGTTGATACTGCTCGACATAGCTGCAGGAGCTCCCTGCTGGAGCTGCTACTGCTATCCTTCCTCTGCAGCTAAACCACCCTGCTGTGCTGAACACTGGGCAAAGCAACTGCTCGATGCTCCTTGTTATGAATGCTGCAGTAGGACTGCTCAAAAATGCACTGCTCCCCGAGCAGTTGGCTGCACTGAGCTTACCCGAGCCCCCTCTGTGCTGCAGTATGCACACTTCCTTGCTGAGCTGCAGTAGCTCCTCCCCTTTTGCTGCTGCACTGCTGCTCACACCCTCACACACACACAAACACAAACACAAATACTACATAGCACACTCTCACACATACACATATACACATCCCTCTCTCTCTCTCTCTCTATATATATATATATATATATATACTTCTCCCTCTATGTATATATCAAACTCTATATATACATATACACTCTCACTACTAAATAGATACATATACAATCACATATAATCATACATATGTATATAACACAAACACACACACACACACACACACACACACACACACACATATAACCACTCATACATATAACACACACACACATACACACATACACACACACACACACACACACACACACACACACACACACACACACACACACACACATATATAACCACTCATACATATATATACATATATCAACACACTATATATACTTATAGATATATACATATCTATGTAAACTTAGCTAGCACCTATATATAATATCATAAAACATACTTATATATATATATACACACCATATAATATATCATGCATATATATATACACAAGCACATATAGAAATGAGGACCAACAACCAAACACGTGGAGTGTACCGCACCCGTATCACACTTATTCTATGATACATTTGTGATATGGCTCTACCACACAACCAAACGCATTCCAGAGGATACGAGCAAGTCTAATATACTAAATATAAACAATACGTATAATAATTAGATCAACTACGTGTCTGTGTCAAGGTGTGATATGTACAAGTCCCCGTGTCGAAGAAAAATTCCTAAAATTAACCCGTATCGTCAAATTGACGATATACGGCCTACACGTACCCAATTGTGGACACGACACTAGCCACAAATAATCAATCATATATCATATTGATCTATTTGACTAAATGACAAGTACCGCATGTGCCAATCTCGGAATTTTCCCAAAATTGGCACCAAAATACACACAACTTCTACAATTGGTCTCCTATGAACCTAAAACTAATTCCTATGGGTATCCTATACATTTGGGATTATTTCTTATGGTTAAATCTCAGATTTAGAATCTATTAAAAGAGAGAAAACTGAATGTACCTATTGGAAGATGGATTCCTAATAAAAATCCCCCAATTGAAATATAGCTCCTCTTCTTGTAGATCTTGGCCTCCTCCTTATAGATCCTTATTTTCTTGTTGTAGTTCCTTGTTGTAGTAGTTTCAATTAAGAAATAGGGAAGAAAATTATAAAAAAAATTAGTGAGGGAATGGTGAGGAAATAAAGAAAATTAGAAAGGGGAAATATAGATCTAAAAGGAAATAGAAATAAAATAAGAGAGATACTCTCTCTCCTCCTCTAATGGCCAGCCACTACCCTCTCCCTCAAGCAATTTAAAATATCATATTTACCCCTTGGGGTCTCTCATGAAAAAATTAATTAAGGAAAGAAGGTTCTAGTCTAATGGTTTCACTAATTAATCTATCCTCGTAATATATGGGCCTAACTCATGGGCTCAATATAAACTAAACCAAAATATTGGGTTCATGCATTTAATTAAATATTTAGGTCCACTATACAAGTCTAAAATAATCTAGCATCTAATAATAATTAAATACTATAATAAATAATTAATACACATGCACAATATTTAAATACAATAATCCTAAAATAAAAATACCTATGTCAATTATCAAACTATCCTTGATTGAAAATGTGAGAGACATTTAGAGATGCATTCCTTGCACAATATCTTCTGCCAGCTATCAGACAGAGAAAAGAAGACGAGTTTACCAAACTTAAGCAAGGGAGCATGTCCGTCTAAGATTATGAGTCAGAATTTTCCAAACTTGCTAAGTTCGCTAGCTCAATGATTCCTAATGAGAGGGCCTATACACATCGGTTTATAAGAGGCCTAAACGATAACCTGAGAAAGGATGAGATGAACCAGGAGTGTACATCGTATATACAGGCTTTTGAAGCAACAATGCAGAATGAGCAGTTCATACCGCATAGTGCTCAAGAAAAGGCATCGGCTCCTCAGAATCCTCCTACAAAAAGATATCGTGACAGCGAAAAGAAGATTGACAAAGATGGGAACCCTGGAAAAGTGTGCAGTTACTGCGACCATCACGGTCACATTAAAGAAACTTGTCATTTCCTCAACAGGCAGTGCTTCAAATATGGACAACCAGGCCAGGAACTCCGAGATTGTCCAACTAGAAAGTTTGTACAGTAGAATTGAAATGATAATGTAGAACATGGGCAGAATGAGAACCCTGCCCCAACTAATGGATAAACTAATAAGACTAGAAGGCCTAGAGTTTATCAGTTAAATATTGAGCGTGATGCAAGCGGGTACGATATTTGTGAGTCTGATTCCTTTGACCACTTGATGCATCATTTATCGACTCCTTGATCTCTTAAGTTTCGAGGATGAAACTTCTTCTCAGTAGGGTATTATATAATATCCCGCTCCAAATAGTTACTTATGGAACACTTGTTACTTTGACTTGGTTGAGAATCGAGTCTCAGGGAAACCTTACCGCCAAATCAACACGGACGAAATGCAATAAACCCTTCAAATTGATGGAACGACTTCTATTAAAATGAGTCCAAGAGTTTTCGTTGGTTGTTTTGCTTCTTGGTTTTGTGTTTCTTTGTGTTTTGTCTTGCTTTTGATGACTTGGTTCTCATAATTTGCTTTTCTCGCTTGCACATTCTTTTTAAATCGTAAGGGAAAGAGATCGAAGGATGCTAACCAAGTATTATTGTAATTTTAGGACGCATAACCAAGGAGTGACCATAGCATAAGGCTTCCGCATCCTCTCGTTTGATTCAATCGGTGAGTGGCTTAGGCCCTTCGATGAATCCTATAGTCCATACGCCCTAACAAAATGATCTCTAGTTCACTTGAATTGCTTGTTCTTATGGTAAATATTAAATTAACTACAAGATATGCTAAAATAAATAATCTGCATGCAAATATAAATAGAGTTACTACTTTACTTCAGTTAATGCTTGTCTCTTGCTCAACTGTTGTGCCATAAAATTGTGTATTGAACCTTTTATGGTTAGAGTTTGTGTTCCATATAAAAGATTGAAAGAGAAGAGTCTAGTAGCCCGTCCTGATGTTCCGGTCCTACGAGATCTAGGGGAATCTGGCTATTATATAGTGATATGCTTGTTCACATTTAATGCATCCTTATAGTTTTATTTGATAGTGTTGCTTGTCATGCATTGGTCTCGGATAACTTGTACATAAGGTAGATAGTCTCTCGAACGATTCTTGGGGCACTGGGAATCGGTCGGTCCGGAGGAGATTGTGAAAGCACCCTGATGTTCCAGTCCTACGGGATCTAGAGCGCATTGTTGTCCATTAAGTGGGGCAACTCATGGACCATCTTATAGTTAGGGCCCATGCTAGGTTTACCTTCTTGTATACCTAATACCTGATGCCAAGATTGATTCATAAGTTTATCCATATATGAAAATTATGACTAACTTGTGTGTCTGCAGCAGGGATAGCCACTCGACCAAGGGTAAGATTTATCATATGCATAGTATATCTATCGTCTGTATTTTCTTGCATGAATTGTTAAAAAAAAACTTGACAACTAGAAAGATCACCTAATAATGGTAGCTTCACATGTTTACTTAGTATAGATTTTTAGGTAAGTTTGGCCACGGTCGGTCACCAGTACATGTTGTAGTACTGACCCATATTTGTGGGTAAATCTCCAGGTTCTGGTAGCGAGAGTTTGGCGAGCATTTTGAATCGGTGTTAGCGAATCCTTTCCGAGGGATCGTGCTCTTGCTGCTTCCTTAGCTTTTCTCTCTTGTGGGCAAACTTCTCTTTTGCTAGATGTTTTGATTTGGGTCCTACTAAAAGGATATAATGTATGGGTGTTGTGGCTAATTTTGGGAATGTAAAAATAATTGTAAGACTTCTAAGGCATATTTTGTAACTCAGCCAAGCAAGTACTTTACAATCCAAATCTTCAAGTATTCCATAAAAGAAAGTATTTTGTGTTCCTATCAATGTGTTCAACTTTTGTTCTCTGTATTTTATTCTGTGCCTATATATGTATAATTTCGTCTAACTTGTGTCTTGTGCAGGTACTTTGCTTGGTGCAAGTGCAATTTAGGCTTGTACGGCATCACAACCAAGCGAAGACAATCGGTTGTAGAAGCATGAAAAATACGCTGGGAAACTCTACGCAGCATATTGATGCAGAGCAGCGTAAATAGAGGCCTTCAGAGCCCTCAAGCGTACAAACAGAGCTTTCTCCGCTAAACACAGCATGAAGTATAAGCTCAAAGGACCATCCGCGTAAGTGCAGTACGTCCAAGCCGCTTCAGCGTAGATAGGGTTATTCATCGCCTCCATGGCGTAAAACTCATCCGCTTTCAAAGGAGCGTTAAAGCGTACGAGGAACGCTTCGTCTTCCCCGAAATGAACCTGTCAAGTCACGCAGTGCACCTGACCTCTGACTCCTGACAGGAAAGTGCTGCACGGCTACCCAGACGACGGCTGGAAACGATGGCAGACCACTCGGGACGCGCCCTACAGTATGATGGCGGATCTCTGCATTTAATGCAGAGGATTTGGTTAAATATCACCGAACCGTCGTTTACTGACATTCTCTCAGCATGAACTGCTCTTTCGCGTACAAAGGGGATACGCTGCCTTGTTTTACACAGGCAAACATGAGCTGTTTACGCTCCGCAGTAGACAAACCGCCTACCACGTCAAAAAGCTGTACCTCGTACGGGGCTCGAGGTACGTCTCTACGTCTAAATCGAACAGAGCGGTGACAGTTTCTCTCAAAGCACGTCTCTGCGACGGATGCACAGAAGGGCTGCAGACCTTCAAAACACGCCTTCACATTTAATGCACAGGATGGTGGCAAATCTCGGCATTTAATGCAAGAGATTTGATTATATCTTCAAAACCCGTAATTCCGGCTAAGACGTCCCCATTAGCACTCTGGCACGGTACGCAGCGGCTTCTACGCCACTCGGCTTGTACGCCCACTCGGCTTCTACGCCTACTCGGCTTCTACGCCTGCTCGGCTTCAACGCCCACTCGGCTTCTACGCCTGCTCGGCCTCTATGACCACTCGGCTTCTACGCCTGCTCGGCCTCTATGACCACTCGGCTTCTACGCCTATTCGGCTTCTATGCCTATTCGGCTTCTATGCCGGTTTGATAACTATTTGGCTTCTATGCCATGGTGACAGACATTTGGCTTCTATGCCAACCTCTTCTACACAATGGATACCTACCTACGTGGCTTCTACGCCGTGATCTTCGCAGCAAATATACGCATTTTGTCTCCTTAGTTGGACATGCGTCACACGCTCATTCAAAGGATCATCTATACGCAGGCATTGGTTACTTTAACCATTGTGTAAAAGGGTGCTGTACTTTCCACTCCTCGGTTTCTACATCGATGGAGTGGTCACTGTCACTAAAACTCTATAAATAGAGACCTCTATCAATGAGGAAAAAAGTCGACAAATTAGAGGGCCAAAGAAATTAAGATCGAAAAGTTGGTCAAGGAACCAATATCAGATCCAAGGTCAAGAGAGAGAGAGAGAAAGAGAAGAATCCGGAGCTCAGGCAGAGAGTAGGGATCGACGACTTTGGCATCGTACATCTACCCTCTTTTGCAACCTTCGAAGCTGCTTCCTGTCTTCTACGGCACTTCTTTAACATCGTGTGGTCCAAGGGCTAAAGTGATCGACTGCAGATCAGACACCTATAGCAATATTTACCCAGATTAAATAAATTATACTCCCATATCCTCGTATAGGATTAAATTGTACAAGTTTGTTTGTAAACCAAAGAAGGCTGGTTTCGTATAAACCCTATCCTGAATACATTCTTCATTCTTTCGTTTAATACCACAAACAAGATGACGACTCTGCTGGGGACATCTTTCTCTTCTGATGAGGAAGCAATTGCTCAACACGATGCGGTATCTTTAGGAACCGTGAAGAAGACACTGGTCGTCCAATTCGACCAGTCTGCCTACGAAGACATGCTTCGAACCGGGGGTAGCTCTCACCCTCTCTCCGTCCAAGACAACAGGAAGCTGCGCAAAGTCTGGATGCCCAAGACATCCTCTACCATTCCTGTGGACTCTCTGATCTCTCCGATCTCTCCGACCAATGAGGTTGTAGCCTTGCTCCCTCCGTGCCCCGCACGTAAAATTCAGTCTCCCGCTACGCGCGGTACAGACGAAACTTCGGGCAAAGCATCAGCGCTGACCCAGAAGTATCTACTGCGCTTTGCGCGTAGGAACCAGTCTCCTGCTATGCGCAGTACAGACGATACTTCGGGCAAAGCCTCAGTGCTAACCCAGAAGTATCCACTGTGCTCTACGCGTAGAAACCAGTCTCCCGCTACGCGCGGTACAGACAAAACTTCTGATGGTGCCTCAACGCCAGATCTGAAGTACAAATCATGCTCCGCACGCAAGACAACATCTGACCTCTACGGGGAACCAGATGAGCGCTGTGATTTCCGCAAGGGGAAGCAAGCGGCAGAGTACTCAACTTCTCGGTCGTTACGCCAGCGAAGAAGCAATCTGCCTACCCTCCGGATTATGCGGGAAGCCGACGGCCGACTAAGGACCTCTTCAGCTTTACGCCAGTCTTCCAAATTACGCCAGGCGAAGTCCCACGACGTAAAGCAAGCTCAGGTTGCGGAAAGGCACCCTCCCCGGGGATTATCCGCCACCCAGATGGCCAACCTGTTATACACAGGTGGCGTAGGAAAAACCATGGTGCCCAATCTCCGCATGCCCACTAATGGGAACAGAAGGAACAGGCCATCGTCTTCTTCCTCTACTCCTCCTGACTTGCGCGAATATCTAATCCAGAAGCGTAAGGAGAGGGGACCTTCCAACATGTCTATTACGCCCCCTAGCGAGCGATGTTGTAATAGTCATAAAATTGTGATTGACTGCTGCTGTTTTAAAGCAAAATGGCCGATTTTTGACCGATTGAGCTACTCTCAGTCTTTCCAGAAAGAAGAGCCCGCGCATGCATCCGTGAACATGGCTTCACATATACCTAGAGGGGGACCGAGCTTAAGACGTCATCCCTATAGGCCTCCGAGCCGAAGGAGATCCGAAGACCTCCTCAGGAACACTGAAGCTGGGGTATTCCAAAACACCCGTGCAAGGTCACAGCAACCAGCTTCGTACTCGTCTGATTCCGACGTTGGGGGTCGCCAATCTCCCAAATCAGATGCTGAGAGTATAGAGTCGACTTCTGCAGCGACCTATACTAATCCTTCGATGACGCCCAGGAAAATGGGAGTTTACGCCATTAAAGATGAACGCGAAGAAGCTTCGCCGTCAAGAAACGCGGAATAACGTATCACTGTGCTGGAGACGTCTCTGAAACAAATGCAATCCATGATGGAGAACATGCACCAAATGATGCTAACTCAGCACGCAGCTGCCATGGCTCAAGCATCGATCCCGCCAACTCAGATACGTGTGGGGGTGGACTTACCACCATCCAACCCGAGCCAAGATCCTGCTCTAGATCAAGAGTCAGCAGTTCCTCCGCTTCCTCACTCAGAGAATGCCTTACCTCCCGCTGGAGTTACGATACAACCAACTCTGTACTACACCGTAGTCCCGCTTCTGACTGAAAATTCGATGCAGGCAGTACGGGAGTTGAAAGTCCAGTTTGACGCCTTGAAGCACAAAGATCAGCTCAAGAAACTGGGAATCAACCAGCCTTACCCAGCTATCTGGGAAGAGGTCCCTTTCCCTCCGAGGTACAAACCTCAGACTATGGCTCTGTTCGAGGGAAAAACATCACCAAGTCAGTACATAAACTATTTCAGTATGATGACGGTGTTGCTACAAGGGAACGACGCTCTCCTCACTCGGGTGTTTAAAGGCTGCCTCTCGGGAGTAGCCTATCAGTGGTACCGTAGCTTGGCGGACAACTGCATTACTTCCTTCGAGGACTTCAAAGATTTATTCTTCACACGGTTCTACGAGGAAGGAATGGACATGTCTATGTCCTCTCTCATCGAAGTCAAGCAGAGGGAGAAAGAGGAAGTTCGTACCTTCATCAAATGTTTCCGTCAGGCCACCTTACAGATGCCTCCAGGAGTTCCAGACTCTGCGTTAGTAGACATTTACAGAAAGAACCTCCTTCCCATAGTATCGATGTTTACAGGACCATATCAGTTCCATGATTGGCCCTCGTTCATCATCTCGGCAGTAGCCGCCGAAGACAACAGTCGCAAGGCGCGCGACAATGGCATCATGATCTCCGCCTCCGACAGAGGCAAAATGTCATCTCCCAGCAGCGACCATCCTTATAGTTCCAAGGGAAAAGAAGATCTGGCGATCAATACGGCCAGACAAAAGACCGCGGCAACCGCACAAGCGAGACCCGAGACCTCCAGGCCCGTCGAAGTCTACTCTTTCGACGACGACGATATCCCAAGTATATTCGAGTGTCTCGTCAAAAGTGGCAAGATCACCCTTTCGGAGCTAAGACGGCCCCAAGAAGTCGGCAGTACTAACGACCCCAAATACTGCATCTTCCACAGATACGTGCACCACCCGACAAAGGCGTGTTACATACTGAAAAGGAAGATCCAGGGGTTGATCGATGCCAAAGCCATCACTCTACACAACACCGAGAAGACGGGCATGGCCAACATGATCTCTCTGCGGTTTGGCAATCTGCCTTTCCACAAAGTCTCGGACGGTGTCACCCCCATTTCCGGAACCATGATGAACATCGTCAATCTCCCTCCGGCTAGGGGTCAAAATCATGACCTGGTACCCCTAACCACCCGGCAGGGCGAGATCACGTGGGTGTATCCGGATTTGGTGTCAGAGCTCGGGGAGGAGACTAAAGCTACTAAATCTACGTCTAGAAAGAGCTCCAAATACAAGCCATGCCATATGGTCGCAACTTCTTCGCCATCAGACGAAGATGAGGTATGTGCTGCAACCCGTTCAGGAAAAGCCTACCTCAACGACTATGGAGCAAGTCAGGAAGATGCACCGGTAGACGCTTCAGCTGCCAAACCTTCAGGACCAGACCCCATCGTACCAGATGCCGGTCCTTCAAAACCAACTCCGGTGGACAAGGGGAAGCAAAGAGAAGTACGCTTTGATAAACCTGTGAAAAATATTCCAAACAAAGGTTTAGGGAAGCCGTACAACTTCGACATCCTGGCCCAACTGGCTAATACGCCAGCCAGGCTGTCCATCTTCGAGCTACTCAGGCTTTCCCCTGACACTCGGTTAGCCCTGAGCGAAGCACTGATGCAGGCGGAGGCATGCTTGACCCAGCTTAAGTCCCCCGACGAGGAACCGGTGGCGTGTCCTCAAGGCCACAGTGTAATGAAAGTGGTCCCAAATATCACTTTCACTCAAGACGACATGCTGTTAAAACATAACAGGCATGATAGGCCCCTCTATTACACCGGGTATGTCAGTTCCATGGAGGTTGATCGGATTCACATATATCCGGGGTCGTCGATCAGCATCATCCCTCACAGTCTGCTCAGACCGCTGAGGATTCCTACCAGCGAATTGGCTTACACCTCCACTATAATCGTGGGGTTCAACGCCAGGAGAAGTAAGCCGTTGGGGAAAATTCGTCTGAGGATCCAGATTGGCAACCTCAGATCGGTGGCCACATGTTACGTCATCGATTCAGAGGTATCCTACAATATTTTGCTGGAAAGACCATGGATCCACGACCACAACATCGTTCCTTCAACTCTACATCAATGTCTAAAATATGTAGACCCCCAAGGGATAGTACAAACGGAGGTTGCTGACCTAAACCCGTTTAAAGGAGTAGAATCCTACTATTCTGATGCCATGTTGTATTCTCAAGACCAACGGAAGAAGTGCCAAGCAAGGCGGAGAAGGAATCCCACCGGGAGCCAGAAAAACCCCCTGCGACACTACCACTGTCAATCAGAGTGAAAGGACGAACCACTCGTCCAAAAGCCATGGAGCCTATGGCTATTCACCTGAACAAGACCAGGTCAGGAAAATGGAGTGATCCTCTAGTGATCACTTTAAACTAGAAGCCTCCACCTTTGGTCATCAACCTGTGGCGCACTGATGTAAACACAACCAGGAAGGGAGTTTCGGATGATAATAAACATCCTCTTTTTCAGTATATTGGCACTCACATTCCAAAATAGGAATCCGCTCCCCGTGATGAGGTAGAAACCATAACACAAGAATTCTTGGAAGTTATGAACTCCTACCGTCCGTATACCTAGGAAGTCGCGCCATCATCCAACGTCGTCATGATATATGGACCACATAAGGATTCTATCTTCATTATCCCGTCTACCTGCAGCAGTCAGCGTCCAATATTCTTCGGCCATATGCGCAATCAACCGACTGTCCAGGAAGATCCTTTCGATGATGATACTGGGAAAATGCAAGTTCATCGATACAGCCCGCAAGCGCTGAAGATCATGCAAAACATGGGCTACGACTTGAAGCGGAAGCCAGGCCTCAACTACGGAAGAGGCAGACGAACGCCGCCGCGCGGCAACCCTCACTATCAACAAACTCATTTCGGGTTAGGGTATGCCACCTCCTCTAAGTCGGACGAGCATACCGTTTCCTCTCCTCAGAATGGCTCGTCGCCCTCCGACTCACCTGATGCTCTCAAACAGACATTATCAGTGAATATGGTAGTGACAGATCCCTTTGAAGTAGATGAACAGGATTCTAAGCCATTTGAGAATGACTCTTGGGCCCAACAAATGGATACGCAGTAGGAATTCTGCTTCGAGCAGAGAGAACCTCCCACCAAAGACGAAGTTATCCAGGTTGATGTTATGGGTAAACTTTCGCCAAAGCCGATATTCATCAGTAACAATCTTTCCCCAGCTGAAAGGGAAGAAGTTATCCAGCTGATAAAAGAGTATATCGACGTCTTTGCGTAGAATTATGAGGACATGTCGGGCCTTGACCCGAAGGTGGCTACTCATAAACTCAATATATTGACCGACTCGAAGCCTATGAAGCAGCACCAACGCCGGTTCCGCCCGGATATGATGGACGCCATCGAAGTTGAAGTCAAGAAGTTGATAGCCTGCGGTTTCATCCGGGAAGAACAATATCCCGACTGGGTCGCCAACGTTGTCCCAGTCATGAAGAAAAATAGGAAAATATATATCTGCATCGATTACCGAGATCTGAATGCAGCCTGTCCCAAGGACGAGTTCCCTCTTCCCATCATGGACATCATGATCGACAACACCTACTGTTTTGAATGCATATCTTTCATGGACGGATTCTCTGGATACAATCAGATCAAGATGCATCTCGAAGACGAGAAGCACACTGCCTTTCGGACACCGTTGGGGGTATATTGCTATACGGTCATGCCCTTTAGATTGAAGAACGCCGGGGCTACATACCAACGGGCTATGAGTAACATATTCCATGAGCATTTACGCAAAACAGTAGAATGTTACGTAGAAGACATAGCCGTCAAGAGCCGTCTCAAAGATGATCACATTCAAGACTTGAGAACAGTATTCGAGTTAATGCGCCAACATCAACTCAAGATGAACCCTACGAAGTCCTTTCTGGGTGTATCTAGTGGAAAATTCCTGGGATTTGTCATCACCGCCAAAAGCATCCAAGTGGACCCTGACAAAGTCCAGGCCATCGTAGAAATGCGTCCGCCCCGCAATCTGAGGGAACTCTGGGGATTTCAAGGCCGTCTGGCTTATATCCGGAGGTTCATATCCAACCTCTCGGGAAGATGCCAGCCCTTTTCGTATCTCATGAAGAAAGGTGTATCCTTCGTATGGGACGAAACCTGTCAGCAAGCGTTCGGAGATATCAAGTGCTATCTCACCAGTCCGCCAGTTCTGGTGCCTCCCGTCATGGGAAGACCATTCTTGCTGTACGTTCGAGCGATGGATCATTCGCTAGGAGCTCTTCTCGCACAGAAGAATGATATGGGTCATGAACAGGCTATCTACTACCTCAGTAGGATGATGGTCGGAGCCGAACACCGGTACAACCTAGTGGAGAAAGAATGCTTGGCTCTGATGTTCGCTATCCAGAAGATGCGACACTATGTCACTGGCCAGACTATTCATATCATCTCCAGGATCAACCCTCTTCGAGTATTGATGAGCAAGCCAAGTGCTCTTAATTCCTGACTCGCGACTTGGGCGATGCTGTTAACACCATATGACATGGTATACGTCCCGCAGAAGTCGATCAAAGGCCAAGCGCTGGCCGACTTCCTAGCTGCTCATCCGATCCCGGAGACCTCCAAATTATACGAGGACATCCCTGACGAGGTTGCAGAATATAATTCCGCAATGGAAAGTGACGCATGGCAACTGTTCTTCGACGGCGCCTTCAGGACTGGTCCCAAGGGAAATATGGTTTCAGGGGTAGGAATCGTCCTGGTCACTCCTGATAAACTCGTCATCTACCGAGCATATTCTCTTAGCGAGCTATGCTCCAACAATGTGGCAGAGTACAACGCTCTGCTAATCGGGCTCCAAGTCGCCAAAGAGCTGGGGGTCGTCTCCCTGGAAGCTTTCGGTGATTCTCTGCTTATCGTCAATCAAGTCAGAGGAATATATGAAGTCCGGAATCCATACCTCATCCCCTATCACCAAGCAACGGTCGAGATAGCCATGACATTCAAAGGGTTCTTCCTAGAGCATGTACCTCGATCTCAGAATCTGAAAGCTGATGCCCTAGCCAGTCTAGCTACAGATTTAGCCACTCCTATAAGAAGGCAGGATTCGGTAATCCTTCTTAACAGAGATTTATTCTGTGTGAAGAACAACTTTCACATAGAACGCAGCTACGCTGTGAACACAAATCCCCCTAGAAGAGACTGGAGAAGTCCCTTCATAGATTTCGTCGCATACGAAATCTTGTCGGAGGATCCCAAAGAAGCAGTATCCGTCAAAAGACGATCATTAGCTTATACTTCGACGCATCTTCACAATGCCTATATCGTCGGACCTACGACGGACTGCTATTGAGATGTCTATCTGACGACGAAGCACAGCAGATTATCCGGGAAGCTCACGACGGCATATGCGGAGCACATCAACCCGGTCCTAAGCTACAAGATCGTATCAGGAGAATGGACTATTACTGGCCCACTATGATCACAGACGCGATCAATTATGCAAGACAATGCAGAGCCTGTCAGGTTTATGCCGACTTCATACATCAACCGTTTGAATATCTACATCCTACGGTTGCGTCATGGCCTTTCGAAGCATGGGGTATGGATATCATTGGTCCTATTCACCCGTCTTCTTTCAGAGGTCACCGGTTCATACTGGCCATCACGGATTACTTCTCCAAATGGGCGGAAGCAATCCCTCTTGCTAAGGTAAAGGCGTCTAATGTGATCAGCTTCATCAAGCATCACGTCATTTATCGCTTTGGGATTCCCCGAAGGATAATCCATGACAATGGGTCTCAGTTTATCAGCCAAGCGTTTCATCGATTTTGCGATAAAAATCGAATACACAATATTGCCTCTAAGACATATTATCCAGCCGCTAATGGTTTGGCGGAAGCTTTCAACAAAACCATTATCAAACTCTTAAAGAAGTTCGTCTCTTCAAACAAAAGAGACTGAAATGAGAAGATGGGCGAATGTCTCTGGGCATACCGCACAACGGTACGGACACCGACATGTTGTATCCCATTTTTACTGGTCTATGGGAGTGAAGCAGTTCTTCCCATTGAAATCCAGATCCCGTCGCTCAGGATAGCCGTGACTAATGGGCTGACTCAAGAAAAGAATGACCTGTTAAGGCTTCAAGAGCTAGAAGGATTAGACGAGAAACGCCTCCAAGCTCAACAGTGCATCGCGCTCTACCAAGCACGCATTTCCAAAGCTTTCAATCATAAAGTAAAGGAAAGAGTGTTCAAAGTCGGCGAGCTAGTTTTAGCCGTAAGAAGGCCGATGATTCTTACTCATAGGAGTAAAGAAAATTTTTAGCCCAAATGGGAAGGCCCTTATGTGATCGAGACAGCGTTCTCGAATGGCGCTTACAGGTTAGCCCAGCTTAATGGAGACCTGTTAATGGCTCCTATCAACGGCAAATTCCTGAAGAGGTACTATGCTTAACCTCCTCTGCTCAAGTGGAATATGGCGAGAATCTCAATTCTGACAAAACTACTTCCAGAATGAAACTAGTTACGTCATATTCTATCATGTCCGTATGACCTCTGAATAGATATGTTCTGCTAAAAGTTTATCGAGAGTCTATCACGTCTATACTACCTCTGATATCACTCTCGTCCAAACCTGTCATATACATTCCGAAATGATGGGTCCACAAAATCAGAAAAAGATTCGCTTTATTTATTCCCGAAAAAAGCAGAATTATATTGAGAAAGCAAAAAGAAGAAAGGGCACATCATTGTGGGGGAGCGGTCAGATCGCGAATCAGCTTTGCCAGTGCAGCCACCCTCTCATCCCTAGAAACCAAGGCATCAGCACGGGCCTATTCCAACCGTGCCCCGGGATTGTTCGTAAAGGACAGTTCGGCCCTTGCCCGAAGAGAGCCAGCTCGGGCAGCTTCTGCACGCTCCAGGTCCTGTCGTACTGTGCTCAGTCGACTAGTCGCTACGTCTAGACCTGCCAACGACTGAGAAGCCCACTCCTCTGCCTGAGCGAGTTTCTCCCTCAACTTGCGAGCCCTCGCGAATCAGCTTTTTTTTATCCATCTCCAGCTTATGTGCTTTAATGGAGTTATCTAGGCTCTCCAGCTATTTGGTAAGCCGTGCAGTCATGAAGTCATATCTGACATGGACCTCAGCTTCAAGGCTGCCCTGAGTCAGCTGCAAGTATTCATTAATGGGTTGCTCCATCCCATTGACTATGGCCTCCAGGGCGTCAGCTACCCCAGAATCGCCGAACTCCCTGACCGCCCCAATCGAAAACTGGAAAGCCTTCTTCAGACGCTCAAAATCCAGATTCTTCGCCAACACCATTGATATCAGCATTTTCAAACTGGTATAAAAGAGGCTGGTATACAGCTCGGTCAGCGCAACCAGATCTGGTTGAACGCCAGGAGTGGCCGCGATATTGGCGAGTTCTCCTCCAGGAATGATTGCAGACGAGGTGGCCACAGCCGCCGCCTCGACGGGTAGCGCGACCGAAGAAGGTGCAACGACGACGGTCGAAGTCATCGGCATACTCGCAAGAGGCGAGGTCACGATAACGAGTTCGTCCTCCTCTTGAGCTGACGAAACTACTCCGGGCGAGTTGGCCCCCCCGAAGGTATTTCCTCCTCGAAGTCGAACGCCTCTGTAGCATCGCCAGGAGCCGAAGCAGAGCCAGAAGGCACTTTAACACTATGCTCTCCGTGGGCGCCATCCCCTGAAAAGAGGACAAGAAAGTTGATATCAGTATGATGGTAATCTTTCTAAAAGAGGAGACATAGAAGATGATATTTACCCGTAACCAAGGGAATATATGTCGTATCTGCAGTCGATGTAGCTATATCACGCCTCAATGACGCGATACGAACTGTCATACCTGGAGAAGGAGGTGGGCCAACCGACATTGCCAGAAGCTCTACCAGGCCTTCACCAAGATGCAGTCGAGGTTCGTCAGCTGGAATCTCGCTAGGCATGCGCACAGGCGTGGCAGGAATTTCATCCGTTGCCGGTCTAGGGAAAGATTCTCCCATTTGCCTTGGCCACGCAGGCGACCTCGTTACATTACCTGGAGCAGTAGCGGCAACAACAGCCTTCAACAAAGACTCTCCGGCGCTACCAGTCAGAACTATAGAAGGTCCCTCTCTAAAAGGCGAGGAACCTCCAACCAAAGAATTATCCCTGACATGGGGAGATACTGGCCCACTCCCAGGAGCCTCAACACCAAGAACGCGGAGAGGACGAGCAACCGTCTCCTTCCTCCTCTTACGAAGAGAAGCCTCCTTGGAAACATGTGCCCTCCGCTTCCCAGGGACTACCAAGGCCCCCGCAGGCAGAGGCACTTCACACCTCGGCACCGACACCAGAGGCTCATCCGGAGTGTCAAACTCCTCACCCTCGTCAGAAGAAACCGAGGGGACTTCGACTCTTCCCCCAGGCTTGGGAGAAGGCACCCTAAAGCTTCCACGCATGTCGAAATCGCGATGGAAGGTGTTGATCGCCACGTAGAACTGGGCATAAGAATGGAGGATACGCAGCTCCGTGGAGGTTGTAACAACCGGCATGATAAAGATGGCTCCCGTACAACCCATGATAAAATACCGCCATCCTCTGGCTCCATCAATGAGTCCGCCCCTGGACCTGAAGCTGATGACGGCATTGCCCACGTACAGCTGATCATACCCAAACTGCCTGGCGAACCGACTGGGCAAGTAAGGCTCAAAGAAGCAATGATCTTCGCTTCTGTACAGCAAATGGGAGGGTCTGATACAGACCAACCAATTAAAGGCTTCCAGAGAAAGTTTGGTCTTATCTTGACCTAAGTCCTCAAGCCTAATCCCCGACTGGTTGCGATGCACGGAGGGGACGATGCAGAATAACTTCCACCCGTGGCTGAGGTTCAACGCCAGCCTACAGTCTAAAACTGTGTTCACGTTCCAAGGGGAGTCCTTGTAGTTTATCAAGAAACTACCCACCGAACTACTGCCAGGGCCGGGAGACATCACCCGAGGATTGTGGAGAATTAACCATCCCATCAAGTACAGGTATGGTAATTCTACCCGAGGAAAGCTATCACGCCGAGCTTCATCGACGAGCAGCCCATCAGTCATGGCCCTCAAGCCAGCCTGAATACGGCACACCATGGCAGGGAGTAAGCCCAGTCTTGCCCCAAATACCAGACAAATGGCAGGCCATAGGACGTTCCGGTGGATACGATCCACGGACGCGATGCCAGGCACCACAACTCGGCGCAGCCATATGGAGAGAAAGCCAGCCAGCCTGGCTTCCTTAGGCAAAGGTCTGCAGCAGCGCCTCAAGTAACTATAGGCCTTAGTGCCTTCAGGGTACTTTCCTACCCCGTCATTAAGAAACTGATCTGGAGCTTTAGCCTCCTCCATAAGTTCCTCGACGACCTGGGCACTAAGCGCGCCCAAACAATTCACGGGCTCATTCTTGCCCCCCGAAACTTTCCCCGACGTGGCGGCCCTGGCCCGGTGAAAGAAGAGGTAGGACATCCACTTAGTGGTGTGAGCCAAGTCAGAAGGCTCATTATAAAAAGCAATGCACGCGAAGTAGTGGCACATCAGCTCCTTATACACCTCCATAACCCGAGGGTCCGAGTCCTCCAACTCCCGGTTGGTGGGAACATACTCTTCATATAGGGTATCCCCCATCGGCAGTCTCGAGATCACTGCCATCTCATGGAGGGCAAACCCCAACTCCCCCAGTGGAGTGGCGAAGGTCCCAGTGAGCGGAATGTATCGCTCCATCAGTGCCAGAAACAGGTTAGGGTTAGGAGGCAACCCAACACTCGTCGCACTCACAGCAGCATACAGCCCGATGACCTCTAGCTCGCTCCAAAAATGCTTCAAGGCCCAGTCAACTAGGCAAGTCCATCGGAGGTTTGTCGGGGTGATCCACCCATTACACCGAGGATTCTCCTTGGGGTATACCCTCCCTCGCCCCATGAAGTCGTTACAGAAAGTCGACAACTGGACAGGCTGGATCACAAAACTGTCTTCACTCGGGACGTTGCCCGGGCACAGTCCCCTGAACAACGTCACGACGCCAGAGGGACGGCTGACAAATGACCCCTGGACAGCTCCTTTCAAATGAAAGATCTTCTCCGGCTTGCCGTGAAGATCGGGAGTCAGCGTCCACGATATCCTCCTGGAATGTGTCGCATGGGAGAAAGCCGAGATGGGATAATCTCTCGGCATCGTCGGCAGATACAAGACCACACTCTCAGCGGGGAAAACCCAGGGTTCTCTCTTGGGCTTCGTCTGGGACTGTTTGTCTATCATGTCCCCAAAGAGAAAGGCCGGCTTGATGTACTGGTCCCCGTCTATGTACGTCAGGGGATCTCCGTTAATCATGTTCAGCAATGTCCGCTCGCCCTGAGCCGATATCAAGATCCCCCTCCCTTCAGGATATTGGGGCCCAGAGATAGGAAATGTCACGTGGGACAGATCCTCCAGATAGTTCGAGTGCAGCATCCCGGCAGCGGAACCCATCACCTCGGCCAGTGGAGACTCATACAAATTAACTGCAAAACGCAAAGGAAATACGTCATTTGCAAAATGAAGACCAAGAAATGACAGTCTGTGCTTTACGCCAAGACTGTACAAAATTTGGTCACTTTACGCCGGAAGTCACATCCTGAAGCATAATTGGCGGTATACAGTCCGTGCTTTACGCCAGACTGCCAAAATTCTAGTTATTACGCCGGAGGTCCCATCCAAAGCATAAAACTAAAATTTTATAGTATACACCAAGTTTTCGGCAGTCAGAGCTTTTACGCTCAAAACCACGAAAACATGGAGTTTTACGCTGGCACATTAGAAATATGGGCGTAAAAGATAAAAACATCTCCGTGCGTCATCTTCCTCAAAGAGGCTATCAGTACATAAGACGACCTAGCGCGGCCACGTTCAACGTGTGCGAAGGATTTTTCTTCATTTTTTGTCATCCCAAAGGCTCTACCTCTAAGGCCGGGTGCGCTGCTCGTCGGCGGGATACTTCGCTCAGAAGAAAGTTCGCCTTGCCCGACCGAAGACTCTCGTACTGGGGCAGAAGAACGAGAAGAAGAACCTATACCCTTTCCCTTAGTAGAGGGGATTTGTTTTGGCGCCATTTCTGAAAACTCGGAGTACTCGGAGAAAGAACGAAGGAAGAAACTCGAACAGTCGAAGGCTCTCTTTCGCAGAAAACGGATGAAAAGCTTTTCTCTCAAAAGCTTGGGATATATATAGAGTTCGGGTCGACTCCTCGGATCCTCGGACGGACTCCTCAAAACCCGAACCGAATCTCCTAATATTTGGTTATGATTGGGTCCTACGTCAGCCTATTATTCAGAGAAGGCGGACAGTTAGCAAATTCAAAAAGTTTTTTCGTGCAAAGCAGTTCAGCGGTTCCTACGCTAAAGGAGCTTTCTACGCTCGACAGCAACAGATCTACGGTTTTACGCTCGCAAGCTATAAGTCTATGGTTTTACGCCCGGATGCCTTTGTGCTCGGTAGCTTTTATGCTCGAGAGGCAACAAACCTACGACTTTACGCTCAACAGATACCAAATCGATGATCTCACGCTCGGTGGCACTCAGTTAAGCTCAGAAGCAACAGATCCGCAAACTTCACGCTCGGAGAAATTTTCTTTTCAGAAGCTATAGATCTACAGTTCTACGCTAAGGAGCTTTCTACGCTCGACAGCTACGAATCTACGGCTTTACTTTCGACAGCTATAAGTCTATGGTTTTACGCCCGGATGCCTTTGTGCTCGGTAGCTTTCATGCTCGAGAGGCTACAAACCTACGACTTCACGCTCAGGAACCATAAGTCTATGATTTCACGCTCGATGGTATTTAGTTTATGCTCAGAGGCTACAGACTAATGATTTAGCGCTCCACGACTTCCCGCACACCTGAAAGATACGCCGGCCAGATTACGCGTACATCTGAACGGTCCCCAAAGCGGTCAATTGCAAAGAGTTCACACAGAAGATACTCGTTCTTGACCCCAAGATATCCCAAGTACCCGAAGCATACAGAGTTCAAGCATTAAGAAATTACTCTTCTCGGGTCAAATAGAAGTTCATCCAGACTCCAGTCTAAACATCTCGTCTATGGCAACTCAGTTTGACAGCCATCCCTCGACCCTGTTCCAAGGGAGTTTCGAGAGGTCATTCCTGAAGACGAAGTCTGAACAAAAAATTCTGCTCATCAGAAGCGGCAGTTCAGAATTCTACGCGGTCCCTCAGTCCTAGCAACAGGACAGTTCTAAAAATTCAAGATGCTCAACAGCGTTCTATGGACTATTCGCTATGCGTAAAGGATATGGCCTAATACTCTTCTTATCAGAGTCGGCGTAAAGAATCAGACGTGTCGAAGCTACACATATTCAGACTTCACAGCAACGTATGACAAAACAATCATATGCACGGAAGCAAGACGATTTTATAAAAGATTAAAGTCATGATTACATATGAGGGAAATCCAATCTATTAGGGTTTTTCTTCATTTTCATGATTACAACTGAGGGAAACTCTGTCTACAAAAGGAGATCCCCCCTCGTCGTCTAAAGATCGCCCAGAAGCTGTTCTGACAGGTTCTCGCTGGGCTTCAATTCTTTATCCATCTTCTCCAGCAGTCAGTCAGTTCCAGCAAACTGACTGACATGGCAATGATCAACGGCGGAAGAATACAGAGTTGGGGCTCGCATAAATTATGCAGATCCCATGCTCCGTGCGCCGTGACCGATCCCGGACAGCAGCCAGTTTGCCTGCCCTCATCCACCGGTAACAGGAGAAGGCGCCACTTGCAAGCCGTGTGGTCCAATACGACCCTTCCCTTCTCCTGGAAGAACAGCCATATAAAGTTGCTGATTATCCCGAGCAAGGGAGGCTAAGATATCCTTCCATGATCCATCGTTGCAATGGACACTTACTCGAAGATGCCATCTTTTTTGGCTCCTTACACGCTGGAAGAACATGATCTCCTTCTTCCTCAGGTCGACCCGACGAACTCCGGCGATCATCTTTGCATGGTGATGGGAATATGGGGAGAACAGGTTACCCCCCCAGCCTTTTTATAGGCGAAAAAGATCACACCGGTCCCCAATAAATCTGCCATAAAGTCAGCATCGACCGTTTCAACGCTCCATTCAGAAATGTTTCGAGTTACGAGGGGCCGTTCATGCTTCATTCAAAGCGTTTCAAATTCCGAGGAATTTAAAAGCTTTGAAGGGGGTCTTGTAGAAGCATGAAAAATACGCTGGAAAACTCTACGCAGCATATTGATGCAGAGCAACGTAAACAGAGGCCTTCAGAGCCCTCAAGCGTACAAATAGAGCTTTCTCCGCTAAACACAGCATGAAGTATAAGCTCAAAGGACCATCCACGTAAGTGCAGTACGTCCAAGCCGCTTCAGCGTAGACAGGGTTATTCATCGCCTCCATGGCGTAAAACTCATCCGCTTTCAAAGGAGCGTTAAAGCGTACGAGAAACGCTTCGTCTTTCCCGAAATGAACCTGTCAAGTCATGCAGTGCACCTGACCTCTGACTCCTGACAGGAAAGTGCTGTACGGCTACCCAGACGACGGCTAGAAACGATGGCAGACCACTCGGGACGCGCCCTACAGTATGATGGCGGATCTCTGCATTTAATGCAGAGGATTTGGTTAAATATCACCGAACCGTCGTTTACTGACATCCCCTCAGCATGAACTGCTCTTTGGCGTACAAAGGGGATATGCTGCCTTGTTTTACCCAGGCAAACATGAGCTGTTTACGCTCCGCAGTAGACAAACCGCCTACCACGTCAAAAAGCTGCACCTCGTACGGGGCTCGAGGTACGTCTCTACGTCTAAATCGAACAGAGCGGTGACAGTTTCTCTCAAAGCACGTCTCTGCGATGGATGCACAGAAGGGCTGCAGACCTTCAAAATACGCCTCCACATTTAATGCACAGGATGGTGGCAAATCTCGATATTTAATGCAAGAGATTTGATTATATCTTCAAAAGCCGTAATTCCGGCTAAGACGTCCCCATCAGCACTCTGGCACGGTACGCAGCGGCTTCTATGCCACTCGACTTCTACGCCCACTCGGCTTCTACGCCTACTCGGCTTCTACGCCTGCTCGGCTTCAACGCCCACTCGACTTCTACGCCTGCTCCGCCTCTATGACCACTCGACTTCTACGCCTGCTCGGCCTCTATGACCACTCGGCTTCTACGCCTATTCAGCTTCTATGCCGGTTTGATAACTATTTGGCTTCTATGCCATGGTGACAGACATTTGGCTTCTATGCCAACCTCTTCTATACAATGGATACCTACCTACGTGGCTTCTACGCCGTGATCTTCGCAGCAAATATACGCATTTTGTCCCCTTAGTTGGACACGCGTCACACGCTCATTCAAAGGATCATCTATACGCAGGCATTGGTTACTTTAACCATTGTGTAAAAGGGTGCTGTACTTTCCACTCCTCGGTATCTACACCGACGGAGTGGTCACTGTCACTAAAACTCTATAAATAGAGACCTCTATCAATGAGAAAAAAAGTCGACAAATTGGAGGGCCGAAGAAATTAAGATCGAAAAGTTGGTCAAGGAACCAATATCAGATCCAAGGTCAATAGAGAGAGAGAGAGAGAGAGAGAGAGAGAGAAGAATCCGGAGCTCAGGCAGATAGTAGGGATCGACAACTTTGGCATCGTGCATCCACCCTCTTTTGCAGCCTTCAAAGCTGCTTCCTGTCTTCTACAGCACTTCTTCAACATCGTGTGGTCCAAGGGCTAAAGTGATCGACTGCAGATCAGACACCTATAGCAATATTTACCCAGATTAAATAAATTGTACTCCCATATCCTCGTATAGGATTAAATTGTACAAGTTTGTTTGTAAACCAAAGAAGGCGGGTTTCGTATAAACCCTATCCTGAATACATTCTTCATTCTTTCGTTTAATACCACAAACATCGGTTCCGTAGGAACCAAGCGAGGACGATCGGCCCTTACGGGACCGGAACATGACACTTTGTCTACTCACATCTCGGGGCTGCTACTCTGACTCGATGCTGACTCTGTTGCTGTGGTCTCGTATGACCTATATGTTGTTGCTTCTGTTGAAATAATTATACCTGTATCATCAACGGACGCCAAGTTTTTGGCCTCACTCCTTGTATTAGGCCTCGATACAACACTTCTCCTAGAATAGGTGATGGCGATAGCTGCAGATCTAGCCCTCCTAGCGACTGCATTATTAGACAAGTGGCAATAATGTGGTTTGAACTACTGTACCTTATGCATAGCCCATTTCCTATCCTGCACATAACCCGAGTGTGACCTTTCTTGCCATAATAGGAGCATCCCACTGAATTCTTCGAACGTTATTGTTGGTGATGATGTCGTAGTTGTTGCTGCCAAGCAGGTATTGTTGCTGCCGATGCCATCGACCTCCATGGTACTGAATCATGGATGAGAATACCGTGTACTGGTGCTGACATCCGAGGTGCTGCTTCTTCGCTTGTGCCCTGGGCATAAGATCTCTTATGGCCTCCAATCCTGACTGACTGTCACGACCCGCACCCGAAATTTGGGCATGAGTCATGGGTACGTCCAGCCTACGCCGCAGCATCGGCGGTAGAACGCTGTCTAGGTCACAACATAGTATATCCTGTCAATAGTCTCAACTCCGTACGGAGGACAATGATAAATAAACCACAATGCTATATTATACTCAATCACAACTATAACATAATGGCACGATGAGAATTGAAAAGAGTTCTAATAAAAACCAACCACAATAAGTCCAACTCAAATTCTGGGTCTAAATGACCTCACAAAGTCACAAAATAAATAAATACAACTCAGTCTCAGTCTAAAACAATAAATGCAGAAAAATAATCTAAGAACAGCCTGGTAGGATCTCCTCTAGGATAGGCACCTCCTCTGGGATTTCTGGAGTGAAATCTCCCTCTATTCCTGGGCCGTAATGAGTAGGGCAAAAGTTCTCCAGGTCCTCTGAAAATGTTTACCCAGTCAGGATTGGAGCGAAGCACAAGCACTAACAGCAGTTTCATTAAATTGACAAAATCTATAAACAGTGTAAGAGATACAAGATGGAAATAAAAGCTGAACATGTGAAGTACTGGAGAAATGAAATAGACAATAGGGCATCTAGCAATGAGCAATAAATAGTGAATGCTAGAACAAGTAAATCTGAATAAAGATAAAACATCTAACTAAGTGTTGAAATATTAGTTTATTATGTGATCGGCTTGGGACTAGATCAGGCTGGTTATATATGATTAGCTATGATTCTTTTAGGTCAGGCTAACCGTCTGGTTAGCTATGGTGCATATAGTGGTCAGGCTAATCATATATAACAGCTATGGAGCATATAAATGGTCAGGCTGCACCCGACGTGAGAAGTGGGGTGAGCTATGGTACATATAATGTTTGGATATGATCACATAATCTACTAATAGTTCCCCATCCCCCAGCTAGCACGATGGATTCCAATTACGACTCCTCATGATGGGGATCTAGGGTGCTAACCCGTGTATCCATAGTGTCGGAATCAAGTATGTAATACACTACAATTTATAGAAGTAATCAACCATGAAAACTGTCAGAGAATGTACTCGCCTGTGGTCCTGAGCAAAATGTGAGGGTCGATGTCCGAGATGAAATCACAGTGACCTATTTGGAATATAAATGTCATGTACTGAATTAAAGAAATAACAAGTTTAATTAATTAAGAAGATGAGGCTTCTAGGTCATGGATCAGTCTATACTAGGTTAATTCTAAGGTTTACTAGTCCATACTAGCTAATTAGTTGTCATTCTTAGTTATAAACACTAGGGTGTACTCATACTACCTCTATACCTATTTTATCTAGGTATTACCTTAACTATACATTACTACATTACATTAACAATAACCTCACATACCTTAGCTAGACTTAAAACTCTGATCCTAGTTCTACCTTAACCTATGGCTTGACATTATAGTACCTATATCCTAATTACAACTGTTACCTCAACTTGGACCCAACTGATACCAAGTCCAACTGAACTCTTGGCTGTGTACTAACTACACAAATTCTGCACAGTAATACACAGGTAATTCACTCCCCCCCTCTAGCTACTGACAGGAACTCTAAATTTACACAATACCTAGCCAATAAAACCCCTATTCACTGATACTTACTCTAACAATACACAGTCACTCTGAGAACACAGTCCTAGACACACTGTGAAACCTACTGCACAACACACAGGAATTGGAGAATAAAACCTGGGCACACACACAGTTGCTCTTACTGCTACACTGCTATACATCACATAGGGACCTCACTGCACTCACACACACTGAACCTAACTAGTACACATACACACATGTGCACACAGACACTTACCTACACCTCTCTTCCTCAATCTGATACACAGACACAATTTACACTGATGCAACCCACAAGCACTCAATCACAGCTAGTACCAACTCCTATGCCAACTCCTCTATACTTAATACACAGATATGCTGAACTGCTCTCTGAACTCAGTCCTCACACAGCCACACTCACTCACATTATTTTACACACAATCATACCTACACAGGATACTGCACACACAGCTACTGAGAATACCTCACATACACATATGCACAGCCATAGGTTGACTGATACACACAGGTAATGCTAAGACACACACTCTGCTGTACAAAGACACTGAACTTCACTAGTGCACACACTGAAACTCACACTGCACCCTATAAACTAACAGATACCCTGTTCTCTGCACTGACACACAGGAACTCCTCCTCTAACTGATACACACTAGTACATAACCACAGCCATACACAGATATTTTAATTCCCAGGTTCTGAAATAAACACACACACACTAGGAATAATTCCTATGCACAGAAAATTAACTCACAAAGCATATGCACTCCCCTCACTGATACCAAGCCCTGACCATCTAGTACCATGTTCAGTCCACCCCATCTGGACTGGTACCCTAAACTGATACCAACACACAATTCTGATACTTAAACACCCAGTTTGGGATACCCACACACTGATGTACATAATCAACTAGACACTAGGTTTTAGTCATCTCACACACACATACAATAAACCCCTATTCCCTGATACCAACCACTGCACACAATCACACTGGCTACTGACACAGGTATACACTGAATACACATGTACACAGTATCATTAATACACAGAATTTATGTAGGTATCATAAACTGACACACAGGCTATAATCCTGCACACACACACTGGTATCTAAAACTGCCTGAGTCCCAGGTGAACACACTAGTACACATTGAAATGCACATACTGATCTCTAGCTAGGTTCACACAGGTAAGACACAGTTTTCCTCCTAATATCTGAACACACAGGGACAGTTCTAACTGACACACTGAATGCCCCCTGTTCAAATACACTGGTACATAAACCCCCCAACTGATCCACCACTCATAATACTTACTACCCCTTGACCCAAATGACTGATATCACCTCACCCCACACTTGCACTGATACACAACTACACATAACTGATACATTCAGTTTTCACATAGGCACACAGACACAAGTGACTGAACTGACACAGTACACACACTAATCAAAACAACAACACATCTACACATATGCCTATATATATATACATCAACAACAAAACAGATTCAAAATAGATTTAAAACTAAACACAGATCCTACACTAAGACCCAACCCGAATATGCTCCAAAAGAACCCAAAATACACAGGTTTACAAATCACCCGACTGTGTACAGTGGGAAAACCCTAAATCCGGATGTCTAGACTACACGTAGGGGATGTAATCATGCTTACACGAAGTCCCTAGGATTAGGGTTCCAGAATTTTGGGGAAAACCAAATAAAATTCACCAAAGCCCTAGATCTCCTAGGTTTTCATGTAGAAACCCTAAAATTCAAATTCTAACCCTTAGGGTGGGTTCCTAATGGCCATTATCATCTGAAAACAGAAATTAAAGGAATGAAAACTAGGGTTTTACCTGCAGGGAAGGTTTCTTCAATGAGGTTCTTCTTCTCCAAGGCTTCCTGACCCACGTTCCTTGCTTCCCTTGCTTTGGAGGAGGAGAAAATGGAAGCCCTATGTTTATCTCGAAAAATGGGGTGGGGAGATGGTTTCTCTAGATGGAGGCTAGGGTTTCTCTTTTCTACATGAAGGATGGCTTTGTGAGAAGCTTCCTTTATATATTAAACCTAGTTTTAGGGTTTCCATGCATAGTTTTTTGGTTAAACTCTCTGGCCCTCTCATGTAGGACCTAATAGACTCAGGTTAAGTCAGTCTAGGGTTTTGAGGGTTCACCCTAAAATTTGTATTCTAGGGTTTCACTAGAACTGGGTTTACAATTAGGGTTGACTCACTAGGGTCTGTCCTAATGAGTTCTAGGGTTAGACCTAAAACTAAACATTTCTAATAATAATATATAAATAGTAAAAAATCTCAGCAAATCAAATTAAGCACACAATTATTTAAAATGGTGAATTTACACAAATGCCCTTATGTGGAAAAGTGGTAGTGACACTGACAACCTCCGACCAGTAAACTCTTGCCTCTTAACTGTCGCCAATAGCGCATCAATACCTTGTTGACCATACCCTTCCATAATTTGCATGACCTCCAATCAAAACCCTTACTGGACCCTCACAACCCTCTCCAAGGCTATCTGTAACCCTTGATTAAGCAGAATATTACGTTTATGTTGATATTGATAATTAGCAAATAATTAGTGGATGATCCCCATAAACATGGAAAGACCAACTACTTCTGGAACTATTGGAGATGATGGAACCTATGCCTCATGCTACTTAAACTACCCTACCATTGGCTTGGTTGCTCCAATTAGCTCTACTGGAACCAAATCAGGAAGTGGTACTGCCCCTTGCTGATGCGGCTGAATCAACCTCTGGTACCGTTGGATGGCTAATAGTCCTCGAATAATCTCTAAAAATATAGGGTCATCAAGTACTTCAGGCACTACTGACACTGCTAGAGGTACCGGGATCTCTAGTGCATGTTGCTCATCCGCTAGCTCTTTCTAGATCTGACCTTGAGAAAGTACTGCCTCCGGCTATTGCCCGATGAGACCTTGCTCTACTAGCTACTCGACTACACCTGTTGCTTTGACAGATGGGGACGAAGTACCCCTGAAAGAAAATGACACCAAGACATCAAATAATAGGATAGAAAAGAACAAGGAGACAAACAGTTTGATAGTTCAAGATCGGTATCGAAGAAGACTAATTCAGGATATCAAAGGAAACAATTTTATTGAGACTCCTAGAACAATAATACCCCAAAAGTTTAAAAAACACAAACCTGCATGGGCCACCACTAAAACCTTGTCACATCCTAAAACCAAAATACTGGAGAGCGAGAGTATGACTCAGCCAACCACACATTGCGGAATACCGAAGTAACCTGCAATATGATAAGGTTGTCTAGAGACAAGAGGGTGTATACTATAATCAAGTTACCTAGGGTCAAGAATCTTTATGTCTCAATCATCAACCAAGAAGCAATAATAATGAATATATAAGATAAAGAAGTTAGGCATCCTTGACATTCTATCAGAATGATCATGAAACCAGTTACAAAATAACGAACTAGTACATTGTCAAAAATACATAACTATAAGTCAGCCGTGGTCTGAATAATATATAATAATATAAATTAACTAATGTCAAGATAAATCGGCTAACAAGTGTCGTCGGCTAAATGCTAAATAGGTAACACAAAATGATACTCATAGTGGGGGAGAAGAAACCCACTCAAGTTCCTCGGCGGAAATTCTCCTAGTGTGCGCCATCAGTCGAATACAGGACAAGATCCTCAGGCTTTGCTACTAAACCTGGCCAAACAAAACTAGCGGGGCCAGGCCCCGGTAGCAAGTACCACAAAGCAGCATAAGTGAATAAAGCAAAAAAAACCAATAAAGTACATAAAATAAGAATTTGTGCCACAATTATAAGTGTATGACCTTTCATCGAAATAGTAGGACACATTTACAACCAAATAAGGACAAGAGGTGCCGTATTACGCCGAGATAGAGTATGGCTTACTAATTATGTGCAAGCAAAAGATATCTGTATCACAGCCTTGGTCCATAACCTATCGTAGTACAATAGCCCAACCCTATAACCAAACAAGGACAAGAGTTGAACCATCATACCATGTTAGTCCTTGTCCATGGAATACTATCAGATTGAACAAAACACAAACATAAATAAGAACATATAGGCTATAGTATCGGCTAAGATATAGATATATATACACATATAATATATAGCTTCAGTCCATGGTTTATTGTGACACAATAATACAACCCTACAACCAAACAAGGACAAGAGTTGAACTACCACATCATAATATTCCATGTCCCTAACTACCAAAAAATGCACAGAGAGTTAAGTTATAATGACCAATCAGTTCTACAGCATGCTATGTGGTATTTGGGTTATCCCAGAAATACAATAATATACATATATAGGGATCCTCAGATCATGCTATAGACGAATACGGCTACCCGAACCAATAATAACATGTAGAACGTAGAATATGCACCGGTCCCCATAGGGCCACCTTGCTTACACAGGTCAGTAACAGTTCCAACATTCCTATAGGGAAAATATTGGCTCGGTTTAAATATAAAAAGTCAAATATTTCACTCCACTAGTGTGGATGATATACAATATCTGTGGTGGCAAACTTTCATACCTCAAAATTTATTTGAGGTTGGCTCATCACACACGATCTCGGGATCCCATTTTCTCCCAATGCTTATACCAATTTAAGTTACCTAATTAACCCTATGGTTGTATAGAATCTTGTGCCATGGTCTCACAATCATCCTCCTTAGATGTCATAACGTACTATGGGTATGCTCAATATGAATCCACTTTGCCAATCAATAGATCAATTTGGATTCGCTCAAGCATGATGTAACAATCGAGCAAACAACTTAACCACGATATGATCACTGACTAACTACGAGGCCTATTCTGAAGAAATTATATAATATCACATGTCGTATAGGATATGAGACATTCTCGATGCACAACCTTAAACATGTAACACATAGCATGTAGCAAGACATGTCGCACCTCAATGCACATGTAATACATAGCACGTAGGAACGTATAGCAAATAGTAAATGTATCAGCACAGATACAATTAGCTAGGTCAGGCGAACGGGCCTATTAATCAATCACAAAAAGTCTTTTCATTATATAGGATGGCATTGGTCGAGTTAGGTACACATAGTAAATAAAATAGAGTCGGCACATAGATCATTAATTAGTCTAGTGGAATCCTCGATTCATAATATGTCATGTTGGTTGAATCAGGTGCTCATTGTAGTAGAATAAAAGGTATGCCTCAGATAGATAGCATAATTTTCTACAAATAAATCCAACAAGTAGAAGAATGGTGCACTTTCTACTTATTCCAGAAGAAAGGCGCACATTCTCTTACTTTGGCACACTTTCTATTAATTTTAGACGATGGCGCATAATTCAGAGAGTAGAAAAGTAACATACTTTCTTAATGTTACGAAAGATGGCACACAAACGATCTTCTCTCTCAACATTAAATACAGCAGACTGATAGCTGACAGAGGTAGAAATCAAAGAGTAAGTGGTCATCATTACATCGGAGCTATGGCACGCAGACCCAGGTTGTCGTTTAATGACCCAGCCGCAGTGTTATTCTCTTCAAAAGTGCGTCGCAGTGCCATTCTATTCAAAAGTGCACCGTGCTGCTATTTTCTTCAAAAGTGCACCATAGTGCCAATCTCTTCAAAAGTGCGCTGCAGTGCTATTTTTCTCAAAAGTGTGCCGCAGTGCCATTTCCTTCAAAAGTGCACCGCAGTGTCCTTTTTTTCAAAAGTGTACTGCAGTGCCATTTCCTGTAAAAGTGCCTTCAGTGCCATTTTCTTCAAAAGTGTGCCGAAGTATCATTTTCTTCAAAAGTGCGCTGTGGTGCCAATCTTACTAAAAATGCACCAGTCTCCAGATGACTTCTAAAGTGCGCATACTATCCTAACCGACAGTGAGAAGTTATAAATGCGTGTCTTACATGCCGCACTCCTCGTGAAAGGTATACAAATAACTGTCTTCCATGACCTATGATTTTCTCGTATAGGAAGCTACATATCATGTAGGTAGCAAGTTGTGCACCCACTCATGCAGAACGTGGGGTATTAATCTACCAAAAGTGTACGTATAATGGTAAAATAGTATTGACTTTCTATAGTACACATACACTCTCGTAGCCACTCCTAAACTCTATAATTAGAGGAGAATACACATAGAGAAAAAAGGAGACACACTGACGTATAGAGAAAAGGGGACTGGAATTCTCAAGTCTTTAAAATTCAAGAGTAGAGTGAGAGAAATAGAACCTTCTCGTGCCATTATGCCAGACTTTCTTATTGTTCAACTCTCCAAGTTGTTCGTAACATTCCTGTCAAGACCCGCACCTGGATATTCGGACACGAGTACGTAGTTATGTCCAGCCTACGCCGCAGAATCGATGGTAGAACGCTGTCTAGGTCATTTCTAACTATCTAATATTTTAATAATATAATATGGTACCTGTCAATCATCTTAACTCCAAACGGAGGAGCAATATGGTATCTCACAAGTATATCTAATCCTAATCACTAAACAACTAAGGAAGAATAATGCACAAAATGGAATAACAAAGGAAAGAACAAGATACAATCCATAATCTAAAATAATGATACAAATTATGAATTCATCAAAAGAATAGTCTAATACAATATAATACAAATATAACTAGACCTCCTCGGGCTCTACAACTAAGTCCTCCTGATCAATAGGAGTATCCTCTAAAGGTACGCCGTCCTGCGGCCTGTAGAATGTAGGACACTGCTCTAGAAGCCAGTCATCTAAAAAAATATATCCAGTCAAGATTGGAGCGAAGTACATACCTCTAAAAGCAGTTTCAATAGCATAATCGAGCATATAAACTGATATAGAAATAAAATACAAGATCACTAAATATATGAAGGATAAATAATAGATATACAGGTAATATACGAGGATATAGAACAACAATATGAATATCATCAATATGATAAAATAACTGAAATCTAAACTAACTAATGTGCCTCAGAATACAAGTTTATTATGTGATCGGGTTGGGTGAACATGATCAGGTAAGACGGATTACAAGTGAGGTATGTAACCATAATGTACACGATTGTAACAATGTCTTTGATCACATAATCAACTCCTACTTTTCCACCCCCAACTAATACCGATGGATCCAATCATGACACGCTATGAACACGAAATATAACCACTAAACATGAGCAGTAGGTATACACGAATAAGCACACTGAACACGAGTAGTATATAAACTCGAAATATAATCAATACCCAATATACACGATGAGATACAATATACACGAGTACCCACTGAACATGGTAGGGGATAACATCTCCTGACGGGATCCATATAGTACCAGTCCGTAAAATTACTATGTCGGGATCAATGTAAACAATTTTAGAACATGCATATATACAATATTATAAATTAAAAACAATCAAAGAAATGTACTCTCCTGACATCCTTAGCAAGGTGTGTCTCTCGATGCCCAAGCCGGTGTCTCACAACCTATATATGGTATGTTGCATCAATATAAGGTTCAATAATAAAAATAAGCTAAGTTGATGCAATTCTAAGTTAATACGCTATTTCTAAGTCAAACCAATAAATTCTAGGTTACAAGAGTCTAATGCTAAGTCACTAAGTCGATACACTGTGAAACTATGCTATGCTAGCTAAGCTAAGACACAATAATGCATTCAAAGAGCCGTATCCCAAGATACGCAAGTTTCTAATATAAAAATAAGGTTATATATATATATATATATATATATATATATATATATATATATATATATATATATTTAAGTCAATATTATAATATTAATTTAAATAGGATACCTTGGCCTTGCACCAATGCGTATCGCACCTAACTCGATACCCAAACTCAAAACCATGGGTATCGGCCCAATACCTTGGTGATACCTTGGTATCTCAAGGTAAACCAAACTAAACATAATAGTTAAAACACACACACATACACACACACACACACACAGACACACACAGACACACACACGCGCACACACACATATATATATATACATATATAGATATCTCAACTAAATGCTAACTATAACAATATATGCATACTAAGTACTTAAAATAGCTATCAATGTAATACCTACCCTCTAATCATATAAAGCATACTAATGCATAGATATATATCTAACAAGTATTATACTAAGTATTATACTAACAAAGTATTTAACTAACTAACTAACTAAACACACTGAAATATAACTAGCTAGATACCCAAACCCACTGACTGAACCACCTAACAAAACCATCTAACCAAATAAAGCATTAATGATACCAACTGGTGCTATATAGTAAGGTTTGCTGATATAGAAACTGGTGTTGTTGTTACTATTCTCTTCAATGGTGGAGCTGAAACTGTAAAGTCCCTGTTAGTTGATATACTGATGTTGAGTTGGTAGCTAAACTGCAGTGGCATCAAGGTATTGGTCTGATTAAGACTGACTGCAGCTGTGGTGCTCGACTAATGTCGAGATCCTCCTTCCCAAGTTGCTGCACCTTCCTGACATCCTTGCTCAGGTTGCTCGACTGCACACGGCAGGAGCTGCTCCCTAATACTTGGTTGCAGTGGCTGCTAGCCACTTGTTATGGCTTTTTCCATGCCCGAGATTAGACTGAACTGTACTGTGTCCGATATTGTTGTCCAAGTGCATAGCAGCAACTATAGCTAGATGCAGTTTTCCCCTGCTACCCGAGCTCCTCCTGTGCACTGGACGACTGCACTGATGCTGCCCGAGTTGGTGTAGTGGTACCCTCACTGTATAGTTGCTGATGCTCACCCTCTCTTTATTTACCAGTTGAGCACCGACTATTCTCACAACACATACACGCACAACACACAATAATAACTAGATATATATATATATATCTATCCACATATATAAACATGTATATAACCCAAAACAAAATATATATACACACATATAGATAACAATGCATACACATCAATATACCTTTCTATTACATATATCAAAGTGTATCAACTCTCACTACTAGATAGGTATATATATCTAACCACACACACACACACACACACACACACACACACACATATATATATATATATATATATATATATATATATATATATATATATATATATATATATATATATATATATATACATACATATACTTATAACCATATACACCAATATATGTATATATACACATAGACCCATACATATACATAAACCTATTATGTACAATATATACTCTATATAACACATAGGTAGCATATAAATAGATAAATACACATGCACGTATAGTAAAATGAGCCAAACAACAAATACATGGAGTGCATCGCACCCGTATCACACTTTCTCTATGATACGCTTGCGATACAGTCCCAACATACAACCAAACGCATCCCGAAGGATACGAACAAAACTAATACATAAATTATGAATAATACATATAGTAATTAGAGTACCTACGTGTCCGTATCATAATGTGATATGCGTAAGGTCCCGTGTCGGAGGAAAACTCCCAAAATTAATCTATTTTGTCAAATTGACGAGATACAGCCTACACGTATCCAATTGTGGATACGACACTAGTCACAAACAAGAAATCAAGTGTCAATTAGATCTATTAGACCCAATAACAAGCACTACATGTGCCAATCTCATAATTCTCCCAAAATTGGTACCAAATTGGATATAACTTCCACCGTAGGTCTCTGACGAACCTAAAACAAGTTGCTATGGGTAGCGTATGTATGTGGGTTATTTTTTTATAGTTAAATCTCAGATCTAGTGTCACAATCCACACTCGGTATAAGGTACAAGTCAAAAACAATATAATGAACCACCAATAAATAATAATATACTCAATCATAGATCTAAGATAGAAAGCACAAATAAGATAAAGAATAAAATAGTCATAATACAACTCATGACTCTAAATAATACATCAATGAGTCTGAAAAAATAACAAAATAAGCTGGAGATAAATCCAGTACAAATAATACTATGAAGCTATTACTCTTGGGTCAACTGTCTCAGTTGGGATAAGTCCCTCCTGAGCCAGGGTCTCAGACTCTAAACCCACAATATCCTGAGGTCCATAATAGATAGGGTACCACTCCTCAGTATCATTTGAGAAAAATATATCCAGTCAGAAAAGGAGCATAATACATCTCTAACAGCAGTTCTAATCAATGATAAAAACTATGTAGCAGTAAATAGATACGAATATACAAGATGCACAATAGATACGAGAGATACATACAATAAGAAAATACTAGAATAAATACAATAATGAATAATATGCCAATGAACAAGAATACTAATGACTAAGTGTATGAGTACTAGCTTAACATGTAACCGACTTGGGGCAAGATATAATATATATGGCCTGGCTAATCATACGTGCGGTGTATGATCAACACTATTTAGTAATCAGTACTTGATACAATAGGGGTATTGATCACATATCTATACTAAGTACTCTCCACCCTCGACTGGTATAATAGATCCAACCACGGTATGCTATGGCACGAGATTCTCCAATAAGATAGCGACTCTTCCCGAGAATCAGTGTCTGTACATGTACAAGATAACCAATTGTCACGACCCGCACCCGGTTTAGGGGCACGAGTGCGTGGGTACGTCCAGCCTACGCCGCAGCATCGGCGGTAGAACGCTGTCTAGGTCGAGTACTATCTAAATAATCTCACGCTAGTATCCCACTCCCTACGGAGACTCGGATAATACTATAAAAATATTAACAACATACTCAATCACAACTACAGCACGATAGGAGTTTGAAGAAATAAAGAATACAACACAAGTCTAATGACAACATAATCATACCTGCAATCAGTAACATCCAATCCCCAATGTCAGAAACAAGTCCACTAAGGTCACAGTCTGGAAACATATTTTCCAGTCAGGAAGGAGCAAAGTACATCTCTAAATAGCAGTTCCATATAAATGACATAAACTATGTAGCAGTTCTAGATGGAAATATACCAGATGTATGTATAGGTACGAGAAATATACAATGAAAGAAATACTGGAAATACTGTAAGTAGCTGCAGGAAAAGAAACAATATGTCCATGAGCAAGAATCCTATGACTAAGTGTGTGAGTACTAGCTTTAACATGTGATCGACTTGGGAACTTGATCAGGCTGGTTACATGTGATTAGCTATGATTCACGAAGGTCAGGCTAACCGTTGGTTAGCTATGATGCATGTAGAGGTCAGGCTAATCACACGTAACAGCTATGAGGCACGGAGATGGTCAGGCCGCACCCGACGTGAGATGTGGGGTGAGCTATGATGCATGAAAAGTTGGGTATGATCACATATCTACACTAAAATACTCCCCAAACCCCCGACTGGTATAGTAGATCCAATCATGGTACGCTATGGCACGGGATTCCCTAGGGAGGTAGCAAATCTTCCCGGGTCTCAGTGTCTGTACATGCACAAGATATCAAGGAAACAAGTCTTGTACAAGCTACACCATGAATAAGGAATAACATCTCATGACGAGATCCGTGTATACCAATCCGTGTAACCATCGTGTCAAGATCATGTATATCTACACTAGATACAGTGAACATAGGAGATATCATAAATTAGAAACTAATCAGAGAATGTACTCGCCTTGGGTCCTTAGCTGATATTGTCAATGTCCTGTCCCAGAGTATCGTCTGGAGGAACCAACAGTCCTAAAAATATATCACACAGCAAACCACATTTGCATCAGATGCTACACCAACACAGTCTAAAAACACTGGCCTCAGGGCCATGCCAGGCAGGGCACTAGTCAACTAGGGTCATCTGGTAGGGATATACATAAATATACCCATCTTAATTAACATATGTACTTACAATATATGTATCAAATTAAATACATATACAAAACATTAATTGTATGCCCAAGATATATATATATACATTTATACCATTCATTAATATTAATACATATAAATACTAATACACAAATTTAATTTATACTAGTATACCTTTTTTCTAAATACATATTATATAAAAATAACCCAATACATATATATATATATATATATATATATATATATATATATATATATATATATATATATACATATATATATACCAATTTAAATTAAAATACATACATATAAAATTAATTTAAATACATACTTATACCTATTCATTAGTTAGATACACACATATACATATTTATTAGTTAGATACACACATATACTTATACTCTTCCATATATATTACATTAAACATAGAGAAGGAGGGAAGAGGGGAGGAGCCTCACAGAGGTTGTCGTGCCGGAGTTGGGAGGTGATGATGGCGGTGGAGAGTGGAGCGTGGTGAGTGACCGGAGTCGATGGCTGCCGGACTGGACTGACAGCAGGAAGAGGCCCGCCGGGGTGTGCTCGGTCGGAGCAGTTGGTGCTGGAGAGGCTGTCGGTTTGGGGTTGCACAGCCGGAGTGCGAGACTCGGATGTCGGACTGTCGAGTCGGAGTTGGTAGCCGGGGTCAGGCTCGAGACTCGGCCGAAGCTGGCCGGGTGGTTACAGGCGGGGTGGAGCTAGGTCGCCTGCCGGAGTAATGCGGGGAGGACCGGAGTTAAGGAGCTAGGAGGAGCAGCGTCCTGGAGGGAATGCTCCGAAGGAGTAGTCTAAGAGTGACTCTATATTAGGTTCGTTAAATGTGATCCAATATTTCACTCTGTCACCAAATTCTCTGAAGCAGATGTCAGCATAAGCTGTGAAATCCTCCACGATTCTCGGGCTTAAGAGTCCTTCGTATTCATCGTCAAGTGCTTGCGGGAGGTCAAGGTGATGCAAGGTAACATGTGGTTCTATATTGTAACTTAGGACTTCATTGATCAAATTATTGTAGTACTCCAAGCCTTTGGGTTCCCAGGTCCTCGTCCATCTGGAATAAGTCGAGACCAGGATATTGAGAATCGGTAGGCATCCAAGCCCATCTCATGCATCAACTTTACATCTTCCTTGTATTTGTGATACTGGTCTGCTGTTATGTCTGCTGTCAACAATTTTTCCGGCATGTGCAAAGGTGTCCCATATGCTGGGTTTCCTTCCGTCTTCTGCAGCTGCTCCTTCTGCCTGGTAAGCTGATGTTCCAGCGCCAAATATGAAGCCATCCGGGAATCATCTCTGGTCAAGGCGGCCGGAGTTCAGTGGGGTCGATGGGGGAGGTCGGCTCGATCCGCCGGAGTTGCAGTGGCTGAGTCAGGAGATGCTCGGGCTGAAGGTGGATCCGGTGGAGAGGAGATGGTAACAGTGGTGATGGTGGTGAATGGTTTGTGAAGGTTTCCCCCCCCTCCTTCCTGTTTGAATTTTAAAAGAAGAAGAAGGAGAAGAAAGGAAGAAGAAGAAAGGAGGAAGAAGAGAAGTGAAGGAGATTGAAAAAGAAAATGAAGGAGAAAGGAAGAATGAAAGTGGAGGCTACGGTTGAAGAGAGGAAATGTGGGGGCTTGTGAGGAGGTGGGGAAACCTAGGTTTTTTTTTCTTTTTCTAGGGATTAGGGTTCGATGGGACATGACATATATATGGAGAGAGGGTGTAGAATCAAGGGTTGTGATTGGCCCCCTTTAAATGAGGGGTCCAGATTTGACATGAAGGAAATTGTTTTCATGTAAAGTAGAGTGGGGGAAAAATACAATTTGGTCCACAAATAAATAACCTTTCCATTTGGTCTTGGACAAAGGGGTGATGACACCTACAATTGAATAATTGCAACCTAGCCCCTTAAATTCGGGAAATTGCACAAACACATAAAATGACGAAAATTTTGCGGGCGATTCGGTGTCCGGTGTTTTGTAGGGTCAGGGGGCTCTGTAAGATCGGTATGGGCTCAATTAGCAGGGCACTGGAATTAAATTGGAATTTCAGAATCGGTAAAAATAGTATCCTCAATTTAATTAGAAAAAATGCAAGTTGTGTTCAAAAATTAATTAGGAGTACATGGGGCCAAAATCAGGTCAGGTCATCAATACCAATAATGAAGAAGACTCAGAACAAAATATTACCCTAATTTGGGCTGCACGAAAAATAGGTCAAGATTGCCTCCAATTTCAATTGGAACGCACAACGATACAAAAATAGGAATTTATTAAATAACGTCCGCGACGATTTTTGTGCGGCTAGAAATAATGCACAGGGAGCATAATTATGAGTTGCAAAAATAGCAGAATGGAAGGCGGGCATGTCTAGGGCAAGATTGTAAAATTTGTTGGAAGACAAAGGTCAGAATACTGCTCCAATATCGAAGCAAAGGCAATGCGCAATAATAAAATAAAATACGATAATTAATTACAATCTCCAATAAATAAATCTAATTAAAACAATTAAATACAAAATTTCATACTTCAGACAGGTATTCATCTACTGGCTTCTAGGTCAAGTCTGCTAGTTCAAAATAAATGGACACTGCATATAATAATATTTAATTTACACATCACACATTTATTTAAATCAAATATACTATCATGCAACTAATTAATTGTAACTACCATAATATTAAATAGTGTAAAAAGTCGAAAATACCCCTGTTTTCGGAATGTGGTAGTGACAAGTCTACCCACCTTAAAAGAATTTCGTCCTCGAAATTTAAAATCCTCAAAGTAGCGTTTATTCATACATATTATTATTTCCCTCAATTTAAATTCATCAACCACGAATCAATTAATAGTCCACAAGGTCTTTTCACAATTGTCAAAAATTCTGATATTATTTCATTTCTGAAAAATCCTCGAAATAAAATCAAAGTCTATTTTTATCAAAAAAATTCCTTGAAAGTTTTAGTTAGTAATTCAATACTCGAAATTTAATATCCACTCCTCAAATTTGATTTAATCCATGCACATATATAATTGTAATCTCGTCCCACAAGTTTTGAATTCAAACATTAGTCCATCAAAATTTTCTTCCTCAAAATACTTGACAATACGATACTTAAGGATTTTCCAAATGCGACATTCAAATATAACATTTTAAAAATTTCCATAACTTGCAATCAAATAATTTTATTGATAATCCCCCAAATTTCCAAACTTTTATAACCCATTTAATCATGTCATAATCTTCCTGGAATTAATACATCATAAATTCCGTCATGTTAAATTCTTGACCCTTTATTTAAATCAATGTTTATCCTCGATTTTTTTTTCCACATAATATGCAACGATGTAATACTTATGAAACCTCCAATACAATATTCAAGATATAAGTTCATAACTTACAGTCCAATAATATATCGATGGCCTTCTTAAATTCCTCAAATTCAATGATAAATCCAATCATTTCATAATCTTCTTAAAATCAATGATTTAACAAAACTTCAATTATACCATATTAAATTCCCAACTCTTTATTTAATTTAATATTTTTCCTCAAAATTTTAAGGCACCTTGTCTCTCTTTGTCAAGTCATAACTTCTTCGTTAATCTTTGTCATGGTCAAACCTCGATAATCATGGCCCAAGGAAATCTTTCCTACAATCATACAACATGCAATCTAGGGGGAAATATGTATGGTCATGGTGTCTCTTGTCATGGTGTTTCAGTCTCTGTATCAGGGGTACTACTAACTACATTATAACAAGAAATCATGCATACAAGCTACGGTACTAAGGTATCAATCAATCAGAAGACAAAAGGAACAGGAGGAAAGAAAAGGAAGAACCTGCTAACATATTACTTGCAGTATCTTCTATCTCTAACATAATCATAGGTCAAATGATGCATGTAAAGTTTGATACCTCTATCTCTTTAGGTACCACACTCTACTACAAGCATACTCACTGCTAGCTTCCTTACCTACTGCAATAGTTGATACTAGTTATTCTTATCACTCAAGTGCATATCAATTGCAACACACTATACTAAGTACTGCTCTCTCTAATACAACCCGAGATTGACACCCAAGTCAGTTGGCAGTGAGATCTCAATCATACTCAAGTCATCAGATCCTTACACATGTATATCATCTACTCACATATTAATATTCATATATCTCATCTACCATAAAATCAATCCTCAAAATAATCGTCAAGGTTTAACTTCTCGATCAACTTAAAAATGAATTGTATATACCTCCTCCTCAAAATTAGATACTCAACATCGAAACAAAATTTAATCACTTCTAAAATCTTTGTAGCCTTGACCATGTTTATTGAATTATTATTTGAAATCCTCAAAATTTTAATGATACAATCTCAACTCTTCAATAATTCCTAAAGTTAAAATTCATTTCCACTCTTTAATTTATAAATCCACAAATATACATATAAGTGCTCACGGTCTCTAATACTCGAGGTGCATTCAATACCTCTATTGTCTACAACTGTGTACTAAATTGTACTGCCCGAATCACTTGTACTATTACCTCCAATGATCAAGGTTATCATCACATGTATTTTCTTCCATGATTTTTAATCTATATTAACTGGTATATCATCCGATTATCATCACGCAGAGTGCTTACTGTTTTGAGCGTCATTCTCGACTAACCCTCAAAATAGAACTATTATCACTCTTGGTATTATATCACTAGCTTCATTAATGGATCATCTCATCAAGCTCATTATAACTCATGATTACATGTATCTTCTATAACACTCATTTTTCTTATTCTCATGGGCAAGTATATGGTTCTCATCTCAATTGATGTATATGTATTTTCCTTTAACCTTTAAAGCCTATTGAACTAATCCGTTATATGCTTCACCATCTTCATTACCTATTCCGATATTTCTCTTCTCATGACATCTCATTATTACTCCTCATGCATATATATTTCTTTACCTTTAACACACCCGATCAAAATCATCAAATTGAACGTCATGCTCCATTAATCCTTAACACAATTCCTTGATACCTAATTGTTTACATATATCACTCAATTACATAATCATGATTATCCAAGACGGGTAATTGGCTCTGATACTAACTCTGAGAACTATCACTGATACTCTATACTCTCCTTCTAATCATAGTCTCTAATAACACTTATCCTAGAACCATTGCTACAAGGTATTATGCTATGGTTAACTCTAGATTAAAGTCTACTGCTCACATGTTCAACTAAGAAACACTTACAAACTCATAAGTCACACTCAGTCAAACTAATACAAGATACAACCAAAATTGCAAGTCACTAATTATCATACTAACAAGGAATCCTCAAAGAAAATAAGCTCAAAAGGAACTGGATCATGGACGGAGGTATCTTTACTGCTAGTAAAGAAAAGAAGCGATGAAACAAAGTCCTGGAATAACATAAATAGATAAGTCTTGAGATGATACTTTAAGAACCAATTTAAGATACGACCTGATAATCATACACGTCTGTCTGAAATCATGACACTCAGAATCCTCGCCACGCCAGTAAGCATGATGCGATAAACGACAGGTTCCGTAACTAAGGTATGTAACCCTATAATCATGTCATCTAGAATACTCGCCACGCCAACCGGTATGGCTGCGAGAAACTCTAAATCTCATAACTAAAGTATGTACATCCAAGTTAGGTTCCTACGTTCTCGTCACGACAGCTAATATGGCTGCGATAATCTCTAGGTTCCATAACTAAAGTAGACGTTTTACCTTTCTCACTGTTCTCATCAATATATGTCATCAGATGATACCGTAAATTTTAGCCCGTAAAATTCATCTCGATATGAAATCAACTCAATAACGACACCAAGAATTAACAACTGGTCAACAAGAATTAAACTCAACGATGATACCAAGATTTTAATTTAATAACTGATCAACAAGAATCAAGTTCAATAACAACAAGCGAGAGCAGACGAAAACAAGGAAAAAGATTTAAATTGGAAATTATAAAAAGATTCTCAAGGGGTCGTCCCAGGAATCTCTCAAATAATTTATGATTGAGTATCCTCTCTCATCCTAGTATCCTATGTCCTATATTCTATCGCAGGCATGCAGTAGTACAACTAAGACGTCGCACTACTACGACATCGCACAACTAGCGAAGTCTGACCTGCATGGGCCACCACTAAAAACGTGTCACGACCCGCACCCGGTTTAGGGGCACGAGTGCGTGGGTACGTCCAGCCTATGTCGCAGCATCGGCGGTAGAACGCTGTCTAGGTCGAGTACTATCTAAACAATCTCACGCTAGTATCCCACTCCCTACGGAGACTCGGATAATACTATAAAAATATTAATAACATACTCAATCACAACTACAGCACGATAGGAATTTGAAGAAATAAAGAATACAACACAAGTCTAATGACAACATAATCATACCTGCAATCAGTAACATCCAATCCCCAATGTCAGAAACAAGTCCACTAAGGTCACAGTCTGGAAACATATTTTCCAGTCAGGAAGGAGCAAAGTACATCTCTAAATAGTAGTTCTATATAAATGACATAAACTATGTAGCAGTTCTAGATGGAAATATACCAGATGTATGTATAGGTACGAGAAATGTACAATGAAAGAAATACTGGAAATACTGTAAGTAGCTGCAGGAAAAGAAACAATATGTCCATGAGCAAGAATCCTATGACTAAGTGTGTGAGTACTAGCTTTAACATGTGATCGGCTTGGGAACTTGATCAGGCTGGTTACATGTGATTAGCTATGATTCACGAAGGTCAGGCTAACCGTTGGTTAGCTATGATGCATGTAGAGGTCAGGCTAATCACACGTAACAGCTATGAGGCACGGAGATGGTCAGGCCGCACCCGACGTGAGATATGGGGTGAGCTATGATGCATGAAAAGTTGGGTATGATCACATATCTACACTAAAATACTCCCCAAACCCCCGACTGGTATAGTAGATCCAATCATGGTACGCTATGGCACGGGATTCCCTAGGGAGGTAGCAAATCTTCCCGGGTCTCAGTGTCTGTACATGCACAAGATATCAAGGAAACAAGTCTTGTACAAGCTACACCATGAATAAGGAATAACATCTCATGACGAGATCCATGTATACCAATCCGTGTAACCATCGTGTCAAGATCATGTATATCTACACTAGATACAGTGAACATAGGAGATATCATAAATTAGAAACTAATCAGAGAATGTACTCGCCTTGGGTCCTTAGCTGGTATTGTCAATGTCCTGTCCCAGAGTATCGTCTGGAGGAACCAACAGTCCTAAAAATATATCACACAGCAAACCACATTTGCATCAGATGCTACACCAACACAGTCTAAAAACACTAGCCTCAGGGCCATGCCAGGCAGGGCACTAGTCAACTAGGGTCATCTGGTAGGGATATACATAAATATACCCATCTTAATTAACATATGTACTTACAATATATGTATCAAATTAAATACATATACAAAACATTAATTGTATGCCCAAGATATATATATATACATTTATACCATTCATTAATATTAATACATATAAATACTAATACACAAATTTAATTTATACTAGTATACCTTTTTTCTAAATACATATTATATAAAAATAACCCAATACATATATATATATATATATATATATATATATATACATATATATATACCAATTTAAATTAAAATACATACATATAAAATTAATTTAAATACATACTTATACCTATTCATTAGTTAGATACACACATATACATATTTATTAGTTAGATACACACATATACTTATACTCTTCCATATACATTACATTAAACATAGAGAAGGAGGGAAGAGGGGAGGAGCCTCACAGAGGTGGTGGTGCCGGAGTTGGGAGGTGATGATGGCGGTGGAGAGTGGAGCGTGGTGAGTGACCGGAGTCGATGGCTGCCGGACTGGACTGACAGCAGGAAGAGGCCCGCCGGGGTGTGCTCGGTCGGAGCAGTTGGTGCTGGAGAGGCTGTCGGTTTGGGGTTGCACAGCCGGAGTGCGAGACTCGGATGCCGGACTGTCGAGTCGGAGTTGGTAGCCGGGGTCAGGCTCGAGACTCGGCCGAAGCTGGCCGGGTGGTTACAGGCGGGGTGGAGCTAGGTCGCCTGCCGGAGTAATGCGGGGAGGACCGGAGTTAAGAAGCTAGGAGGAGCAGCGTCCTGGAGGGAATGCTCCGAAGGAGTAGTCTAAGAGTGACTCTATATTAGGTTCGTTAAATGTGATCCAATATTTCACTCTGTCACCAAATTCTCTGAAGCAGATGTCAGCATAAGCTGTGAAATCCTCCACGATTCTCGGGCTTAAGAGTCCTTCGTATTCATCGTCAAGTGCTTGCGGGAGGTCAAGGTGATGCAAGGTAACATGTGGTTCTATACTGTAACTTAGGACTTCATTGATCAAATTGTTGTAGTACTCCAAGCCTTTGGGTTCCCAGGTCCTCGTCCATCTGGAATAAGTCGAGACCAGGATATTGAGAATCGGTAGGCATCCAAGCCCATCTCATGCATCAACTTTACATCTTCTTTGTATTTGTGATACTGGTCTGCTGTTATGTCTGCTGTCAACAATTTTTCCGGCATGTGCAAAGGTGTCCCATATGCTGGGTTTCCTTCCGTCTTCTGCAGCTGCTCCTTCTGCCTGGTAAGCTGATGTTCCAGCGCCAAATATGAAGCCATCCGGGAATCATCTCTGGTCAAGGCGGCCGGAGTTCAGTGGGGTCGATGGGGGAGGTCGGCTCGATCCGCCGGAGTTGCAGTGGCCGAGTCAGGAGATGCTCGGGCTGAAGGTGGATCCGGTGGAGAGGAGATGGTAACAGTGGTGATGGTGGTGAATGGTTTGTGAAGGTTTTCCCCCCCTCCTTCCTGTTTGAATTTTAAAAGAAGAAGAAGGAGAAGAAAGGAAGAAGAAGAAAGGAGGAAGAAGAGAAGTGAAGGAGATTGAAAAAGAAAATGAAGGAGAAAGGAAGAATGAAAGTGGAGGCTACGGTTGAAGAGAGGAAATGTGGGGGCTTGTGAGGAGGTGGGGAAACCTAGGTTTTTTTTTTTCTAGGGATTAGGGTTCGATGGGACATGACATATATATGGAGAGAGGGTGTAGAATCAAGGGTTGTGATTGACCCCCTTTAAATGAGGGGTCCAGATTTGACATGAAGGAAATTGTTTTCATGTAAAGTAGAGTGGGGAAAAAATGAAATTTGGTCCACAAATAAATAACCTTTCCATTTGGTCTTGGACAAAGGGGTGATGACACCTACAATTGAATAATTGCAACCTAGCCCCTTAAATTCGGGAAATTGCAAAAACACATAAAATGACAAAAATTTTGCGAGCGATTCGGTGTCCGGTGTTTTGTAGGGTCAGGGGGCTCTGTAAGATCGGTATGGGCTCAATTAGCAGGGCACTGGAATTAAATTGGAATTTCAGAATCGGTAAAAATAGTATCCTCAATTTAATTAGAAAAAATGCAAGTTGTGTTCAAAAATTAATTAGGAGTACATGGGGCCAAAATCAGGTCAGGTCATCAATACCAATAATGAAGAAGACTCAGAACAGAATATTACCCTAATTTGGGCTGCACGAAAAATAGGTCAAGATTGCCTCCAATTTCAATTGGAACGCACAACGATACAAAAATAGGAATTTATTAAATAACGTCCGCGACGATTTTTGTGCGGCTAGAAATAATGCACAGGGAGCATAATTATGAGTTGCAAAAATAGCAGAATGGAAGGCGGGCATGTCTAGGGCAAGATTGTGAAATTTGTTGGAAGACAAAGGTCAGAATACTGCTCCAATATCGAAGCAAAGGCAATGCGCAATAATAAAATAAAATACGGTAATTAATTACAATCTCCAATAAATAAATCTAATTAAAATAATTAAATACAAAATTTCATACTTCAGACAGGTATTCATCTACTGGCTTCTAGGTCAAGTCTGCTAGTTTAAAATAAATGGACACTGCATATAATAATATTTAATTTACACATCACACATTTATTTAAATCAAATATACTATCATGCAACTAATTAATTGTAACTACCATAATATTAAATAGTATAAAAAGTCGAAAATACCCCTGTTTTCGGAATGTGGTAGTGACACCAATAAAACAATACTTGCACCATATATACCATATACCAAAGAATAATATCTCATGATGAAATTCGGATATACTAATCCGTGTAACCATTGTGTCAAGAGAATATGGATATCTATACTAGATACAATGAACATAGAGGATATCATAAATGAGAAACTATCAGAGAATGTACTCGCCTGAAGTGCAAAGAATAGTCTCACAGATGTCTGACACGGTGCCTCGAAGACCTAGATATGGAATACAACATCAATACAAGATTCCGAAAAGAGAATAAGTTAAACTAGTCAACTTCTAGGCCAATAAGTCAATTCTAAGTCAAAAGTCAACTATAGTCAACTCTAAGTCAACTATGGTCAACTATGGTCAAACCAATGTCAACTATATATTTCTAGGTTGCACAAGTCTAACACAATAATATGTCAAGATACTAAAGTCTAAGCCATAAAAACCACATCTTAAAAGTTAGGATACCGTATCTCCGGATACGTAATTTTTAAGCTAAAACATCACTATATAAATATCAAAAAATATTTATAATAATATAGAATCACAATTATAACATTAAATAGGTACCGTAGTTTTGAACCAACTTAGTATCTTAACAATAATCACAAACTTGATACCCAAATCCAACATCTTGGTTATCCCCAATTACCTTGGTTCCTCAAGGTAATTCCTAATACCTTGTTATATTAACTACCCGTATATATATATATATATATATATAATACATATACTAAATATTATACATATAAAGAATTTAGAAATTTAAGCATACATTACATCAATATTAATACACATATATATACATATATATATAAAAGTATATAACATATAAATATATAATCTGCCTACTGTCGCTAAAAACTGTGCTGAATACTGATATTCTGATACGCTGGCTTTTTAGTGACAGTTTCTGCCTGTCGTTGAAACTGCTGATTTCCTAAACTGCTGCGGCTGCTTTGGTGACGGTTTGCAACCGTCATCGATTCAACTGTCGCTACTGCTGCTGCCGCTAATTAATGATAGCGGCTGCTGTCATTAATACTGTCGCCATGCTACAGCGACAGCTGCTGTATCATTAATGACAGCGGCTGTCATTAAACCTCCACCGCTAAAAACTTATAAATATAAATATATATATATATATATATATATATATATATATATATATATATATATATATATATATATATATATATAAAAGAACCCATAATAAATATATATATATATATCTATATATATAAATACAAATAAACTATAAATATACCCCCTTATTAATATGTACATATTTAATATATAGCAACATGCACACACATGCATAAATATATTATATTATATATCTATACATATATATAAATAATCATATAACAACTATATATAATATAATTATCCATTTAAACATACATATATATATATATATATATATATATATATATATATATATATATATATATATATATATATATATATTGTAACAACATATACATATATACACATAATATATATTAATAATAATATATGTATTTATACATGTAGAAGAATAGCTAAATAATATATATACTCTTAGTACATACATATTACATAGATCTAGGATACAAGAAGCATAATTATATACACTATGATATATATAATATCTATTTATATATACACAATTATATTCTTCATGAATTAAGAGCACAATAATTAGATCTACATATAAATACACAACATATGAAGAGTATCACACCGTATCCAATAGATCTAGGATACGCATGTGATATGAGTCCACCACACATCCAATTGTACCCCAAAGGACACAAACAAGTCACATACATTATTTATAAATAATACGAAGTATCAAATATAGATCTACATGTCCGTGTCAAAATATGACATGTACAAAGTCCCGTGTCGGAGGGAAAAATCCCCAAAATAATACGTATCACCAAATTATTGGGATATGACCTACACGTACCCAATTGTGGACACGACACTAGCCGCAAACACACATACACATGCCAAATTGATCTATAGGATTAATTGACATATACAACAAATGTCAATCTCGGAATTCCCCCAAAATTGACACAAAAAATATTATAATTTTTTTTATAGGCCTCCTATGAACACAAAACCAAATCTTATGGGTAGCCTATGCATATGGGTTGATTTTCTATGGTTAAATCTCAGATTTAGAACCTAATTTAAGGAAAAAAACTGAATTGTACCTATTAGGAGATGGATTCTCAATGAAACCTCCAATTGAGATAAAATTTCCTCCAACTTGTAGATCCTTGCTCCTCTTTGTAGATCCTTGTTTCCTCCTTCTAGATCCTTACTTCTCAAGTCTCTAATAATGATTTGGGAAGGAATTGAAATGAAATTTGGTAGAAAAATAAAATAGGAATGAAGGAATTTGGTAGTAGGAAATTCTAGATCTAGTTTTTGGAATGAAAAGAGGAGAGCGAATTCCCCCCCCCCCCTTTATTAATAGGCTGGCCCCTATTTTCCCTCCCTCAAGTTATCATGTAATGTCCAATATATCCCTTGGGGCCTCTCATAAAGAAATAATTAAGGAATGAAGCTTCTTGTCTAATAATTTAATTAATTTAATCCATCTCCTTAACAATGGGCTTTCTAAATGGGCTAAGTTCTAACCAATTAATTTATATTGGTCCATGGATCTAAACTAAACTGGTTAGGTCTACTAACACAAATCCAAAATAAATAACTAACATCGAGCAACGATTAAATAATATAATAAATAATTATTTATCAAGCACAATATTTAATTAAATAGGAAATTACTAAAATACCCTTTTCTAAAAAATGTGGTAGTGACATCTAGGGTCCATTAGAAGGAAAAAAACTAAAATATACCTATTGGGAGATAGATTTCCAATAAAAAGTCCCCAATTACCAAGTAGCTCCTCTCCTTGTAGATCATGGTCTCATCCTCCTTGCTCCTTGCTTCCTTCTTATAGATCCTTGGTGTAGCAACCTCAATGATGAATTAGGAAAGAGATTGGTGAAGAATTGGTAGAAAATTGATAAGGAAATGGAGGAAATTTGGAAAAGGGAAAAATAAGATATAGAATTTGGGGAATTATGAAATGAGAGCACTCTCTCTCATCTCTCAATAGGCCGGCCTAGTAACCCCTCTCCTAAGCAATGTACAATGTCCCAAATATCCCTTGGGGCCTCTTATGAAGAATTTAATTAGGGAGGGAAGGTTCTAGTCTAATGGTTTCTCTAACTAATTAAGCCTCATAATCCATGGGCCTAATTCATGGGCTCAACTTAGACTAGCCTAAAAGTTTGGTTCATGCATTCTAATAAATGCTTTTGGTCCACTACACAAGTCAAAAATAAATCTACGACTAGCAATAAATAATAATACAACAAATAAATAAATCATGAAATACACAAATATTAATTATAAATAATCCTAAAATAATTAATATCTATTGACAATTTACTAAACTACCCTTGGATAAAAAAGTGAGGGTGACAATTCCCTATATTTTTTTGTCATCGTGTGCAATTCTCTGCCATCGTGTGTATTTCTTCATCATCGAGTGGTCCAAGGAGTAAAGTGATCGTCCGTAGATCAGATCTCTATAGCTATACTTTCCCAGAATCAATTATACTTAGATTCCTATTTAGCATTTTTTGTACTTTTCTTTCTTTCAATAGTTTATAACACAAAAGTTTCATATAAACGTTTTCTCGCAAACACTCATAGTCGAGGCTTAACACATAGTAATTGTATCATATAAAATCCTCGAATTTATAATAATACCGTCGGACAAGAGTAAGGGGACAAATATGAACCACTCTAGAGCAGTTCCACAATCCTTAAACCAAATAATGACCATATCATCTTTTGAGTAGAATAAAGCCCCTCATCCTATCTGATGAACAAGGATAATTAATCTACTAATCTGAGTCCACTTAGCAAGTACTAAATCAATAGCACTCACAACTCACCAGGTCAACACATAGAATCAAAATAATACAAAAAATAACCAAACCAAGCAAAACAATAAAATTTGTAAAGTTATGCGCATAGGTAGTGTAAACCCCCTGATTTTCAAGAATTTTTAATTTGGATTTTTCACAATTTTCTGGAATTTTTTGGAATTTTTCTGTAATTAAACTAAGGTATTTTAATTATTTTTAAATAATGTTAAATAATATTAAAATATTATAAAAATAATATTTTATGGTGTAAAATGAAAAATTGGACATAGAATAATTTTTCGAGAATTTATTGGACCCCGAAAGTATTTTTAAAGCCCTAAAAACTATTGATTAAATAAACCGAATTAATCTGAACCCGGTTCACCTAAACCATATTAAACCAAACCAATATTAGACCGAACCGGCCGGTCTGCCCGAACCGGCCCAATCCCCTTAACGGGTTGGATCCGGGTCAGACCCGACCCGCTAAGAACCCGACCCGACCCGGACCAAGCCCTAACCCCAAACCGTTCTTCTTCCCAGGCGATTCCCCTGCCGGCGGCCGTTTCAGCCACCGTGGCCGCCGGCAACCCCCCAGTTTCAACTTCCCTGAACCCCCGCCTCTTCCTCTTCAACTTCCGGCCAAACCTTCGGCCGTCCCTCTCCCCAAATCCCTCTATATAACCCTAGACCGGCCATAGGATATTCTCCTTCTTTTCTTTCTTCTTCGGCGAGCCTCTGTAACTCCGGCCATCCCCTCCAGCACCTGACCACCCGGCGGCACCGACCAAACTCCTAAAACCTGACGCCCAGCCTTCCGCCCAACTCTCTAGCACCCGACGCCGATACCAGAACCTCCTCCCTCTCCTCCTTCCACCGATCGAGTTCACCCCGACCCGACGCCGAGTCCGACTCCAGCGTCCTCCGTCGCCCTCCAACACAGCACCGGCTTCGCCGCCACCCGCACCCCAGACCGACTCCGGCAAACTCAGACACGACACAGAGCTCAAGCCCTAGCCAGGATACGGCTTGGACACATTGTCCAGGACACAGTAGACTCGGACCGGACAAGCATAATTTAGACTTTTTAGAGCCCTGTTCAGGTACTCATATCTCTCTCCTCGCTGCCACGATTTCTGTTCCGTCAGTTTTGACACGTAGGCTGTGTGACCCCCTCGGTGCCCGTGCAAACCGCTCGGTGCATCGCGTCCTGTGGTGATCGCGAACTGCGATCCAAAAACAGGAAAACCAACGCCCTGTTTTACCCTGAAACTGAGTACGCCCCGCCAAACGGGACGACTTGGTCGCGTGCGGTCTTCACCAATACGTGCGTATCATTGATACGGACGTGCAGGATTTTGCAGAAGTTGATTTGGATGTGCGTGCACACCGGAATCAACGCGTATCCGCCGACAACGTTCCGTATTCGTCCTTTCTGGATCTCGCTGTAACTTAGTGTACACACGTCGGATCGAGACAAAACTTGTGCCATCGGACTCGTAGCAATACGCTGGTCCTGTGACCCAAGTTTGGTTCGATTATGAGAACGTTGACAAAATTACGTATCGTGGGCCCCACAGGCTCCACTTGACGGGCGATTTTGTGATCGACTCATCGAAATCCAATTCTAAAAGTTTCGTTGGGTTCGTATCATCGTTCCTGACTTGTTTACACTAAGTTGGACGAATTTGGAGACCTTTGACCCTGACCCATTTTTCGGTACAAAGCGGCCCACTTGTGGACCCCGCTTTGACTTGGAAATGTCATTTTTGCCCCTGTGTCCAAATTGGACTCAAGGACATGCGTTTCTAGCTGATTTATATTTTCTGAATCTGATGGTGATATTTATTTCAGCAATCGGAGTAGTCCCTGTAATTCTTGCTGAAGTCAGAGCCACAATTGGAGCCGGAACCCCAAGCAAGTGTACCTTGCCAACTTGCAGTTTTTGATATATATTACTTGGACTTAATTATAAACTGTTGTACATGCTTAAACCTAGGACCGTGTGACTTACTTAGCGTTCGACTAATAGTCGGGTGCCAACCCCGTACGCAGAGTTGTGTACGTCATCTAGAGATGGACATTCGTGACCCTTTATATTCTCGTACTTGCCATATCAAGTACATTATACCCAGGACACCTGACACGAATCATGAGACAGAATCTTCCTGAAATATTCAAGGTGATTCTGTATAGGATACATGTTTTATGACATAGACATTATATTCCTAGACATTATATGACTTGTTACATTAGTTTTGATCTTGCGTGTCATGGATATGAGACGTGTGATTACATTGGGTGGGGAGAGACACACAGGCTACAGGCTGATTTCATATATATATAAAATCTATAGTAAACACATAGTAAAACACATAGTATAACTACTACCGGCTCCCCGATACAGAGCTTGTAGTGGTATCAGCCTAAGTTCTAGTGATGCTCTCAACTTGTATTTCACATAGATGGTTATATAGTTACCCTATTATTTCATTTTTGCTGCACTGTATTTATTTTGGCTTGTATTATCTGTACCTTGCTATGTCCCCTGAGGACCTGGATCCGGATTATGTCCCCAGGATTAGCAGACGAGGTTTATCCAGAGGTATACGGAACATGAGCACTTCTCAGAATAGTACCAGTACCTGAGGACGAGGTGATCGCTGAGGACTTCTCCTGAACAACTGCTTCGCCATGCTCAGTTTTAATGGCAAACAAACTCTTTATTTCCTGTTTAAAAGAATATTTGTAACAGACTTGATTATCGGGTTGTTCCCCGATTTTATTTACTTGTGACTGGATGTTGTTTATTTTTTTTGCTGATATTGTTATATTCATTCTGTGGATGAGATTAGTAGACCCTGATTATTGTTGTAATACAGCTTAAGTATGCCCCGATGGATCCATTAAATTGGGTCTGTCCATCGGTGTGTGCTGCTGGCCTTGCCACGTGTCTAGTCCCTCGATATTTTGGGACTGGGGCATGACATGGTTTTTGTGGTGGCCCATGCAGGTCAACGACTAAATTGTTTGGTTTCAACTTAGGGATCGAACATGCCGGCAATAAGAATAGGATAAGTTTTAGGATCTCATCCACTTGCTTGAATTGTTCTTGATATATGTATCGTATTCGAATTAATTTTTGACTTGCATCTTGCCTTGAATCCTGTGCGCTTCTTATATTTTATTTTTGATGCAGAGTAATGGATCCAAGAAGTGGAGACGAGAATCCCTTGAGTACACCACACGATGCTGTGGTTACTTATGATGAAGGAGTGACACCCGAAGACCGAGGACAATCTTCTCAAAGCAATCAAGCGGGCCAGCATACTTCCAGGTTCCGGTGTGATGACATCCCGCCGCCTCCGCAGTTCGTTCCACCAATGCCTGTCTTTCCACCAGGGCAAGCCATGGACGGGCAGCAGATATTTCAAATGATCTACGCAATAATACAAGCCCAACAGCAAATTCATCAAGAGACTCAGCGTCACGAGGCGGAGTACTTGAGGACCAGCCTAGTAACCGCCTTGGAGCAGGCGAACCCACAAGCTAGGCGACCAGCAACGGGTTCTATCACTGATTTCCGTCAACTCAAGCCCCGTACCTTTTCGGGCAAGGAAGGACCAACCGAAGTTCATGAGTGGCTCACCAATATACAACACCAGTTGGAAGCAGCTAAACTTCTAAGAGAACATTGGATGACCACCGTTAGAATGCAGTTGACGGACAATGCTTATCACTGGTGGCTATCTGAAGAGACCAGGCTCGGACCAGACCGAGTCACTTGGAAAGAGTTTTCCAGACTCTTTCAGGAGATGTACATTTCGGCTATCGCTCGATCAGAACTTCGGGACAAGTTTAATCGCCTCACTCAGAGCAGTATGACAGTGGAAGAGTACAATGCAGAATTTATTCGTCTAAGTCACTTCGCCCCTACTTTGATCCCGACGGAAGAAGAGAGGGCTGAGAAGTTCTTCGATGGACTAAACTTTGAGCTACAGAGACTCATCGGATCCGTCGTACCTACCTCTTACTCTGACGTTCTTGCTGCAGCTCGACGCATGGAACGCATCACCAGGAGAGAGACCAGTCAGAAACGGTCTTCCACATCAGCCAAAGCACCACAAGAAGAAGCTGCAAAAAGACCTCACATACACCAGCCACTCAGAGCCTCTCCGTAGATATTATCTACATGTCAATACTGTGGCAAGGTAGGCCATATTGAGAAGGACTGCAGACGTAAGTTGGGATTATGCTTGATTTGCGGAACCAATCAACACTTAGCCAAGGATTGTCCTTATCATCGAGGAAGAGCACCAAGGGTAAACCAACAAGCTCTACCAGCACCAGGAGGATATCAACCAAGGCTACCCTTGGCACCACAAGCAGCACTCTTCTAACAGGCCCAGCAGCAATAGAGGAATCCACCACAAGGACGCGGACAAGCCTTCGCGATGACCTTGGAAGACGTGCAGAACCATGGAGTAGCTAATGCACGTAAGTTTTTATAGTTTTCTGTTTCTAGATTTGCTTTACTTTGTGCCTGCTGGTTCGTGACCTTAGACTTAACCTGACTTGTTAATTATATATAACCTAGTATTAATCAAAGTAATTTTGAACTTGCTAAATAACCTAGAATATTTTATAATTGTTAACCTGATATGTTTTAAAGGATAACCTGGTTTTCTAAACTGTAATTTTCTAGATTTCCTATATTTAGGAAATTATATAACTTCCATTGCTTAGGGAAATGATTTTCCCTATGAGTTTAAACCCACAACCTTGACTTTTCTTAAATCTTAACGTGCTTCGAATAAATGTTGTAACCGTGTCATCTCTGTTGACCGGTTATTCTTTGATTGCGAGGACGCAATTCGCTTAAGGGGGGTAGATTGTAAACCCCCTGATTTTCAAGAATTTTTAATTTGGATAATTCACAATTTTCTGGGATTTTTTGAGATTTTTCTATAATTAAACTAAGGTGTTTTAATTATTTTTAAATGATGTTAAATAATATTAAAATATTATAAAAATAATATTTTATGGTGTAAAATAAAAAATTGGACATAGAGTAATTTTTCGAGAATTTATTGGACCCCGAAAAACTATTGATTAAATAAACCGAATTAATCTGAACCCGGTTCACCTAAACCATATTAAACCAAACCAATATTAGACCGAACCGGCCGGTCTGTCCGAACCGGCCCAATCCCCTTAACGGGTCAGATCCGGGTCAGACCCGACCCGCTAAGAACCCGACCCGACCCGGACCAAGCCCTAATCCCAAACCGTTCTTCTTCCCAGGCGATTCCCCTGCGGGCGGCCGTTTCAGCCGCCGTGGCCACCGACAACCCCCTAGTTTCAATTTCCCTGAACCCCCACCTCTTCCTCTTCAACTTTCGGCCAAACCCCCGGCCGTCCCTCTCCCCAAATCCCTCTATATAACCCGAGACCGGCCATAGGATATCCTCCTTCTTTCCTTTCTTCTCCGGCGAGCCTCTGTAACTCCGGCCATCCCCTCCAGCACCTGACCACCCGGCGGCACCGACCAAACCCCCAGAACCCGACGCCCAGCATTCCGCCCAACTCTCCAGCACCCGACGCCGACACCAGAACCTCCTCCCTCTCCTCCTCCCTCCGATCGAGTTCACCCCGACCCGACGCCGAGTCCGACTCCAGCGCCCTCCGCCGCCCTCCAATACAGCACCGGCGCTGCCTCCACCCGCACCCCAGACCGACTCCGGCAAACTCAGATACGACACAGAGCTCAAGCCCTAGCTAGGACATGGATTGGACACAGTGTCCAGGACACAGTAGACTCGGACCGGACAAGCAAAATTCAGACTTTTTGGAGCCCTGTTCAGGTACTCATATCTCTCTCCTCGCTGCCCCGATTTCTGTTCTGTTAGTTTTGACGCATAGGCTGCGTGACCCCCTCGGTGCCCGTGCAAACCGCTCGGTGCATCGTGTCCTGTGGTGATCGCGAACCGCGATCCAAAAACAGGAAAACTAACGCCCTATTTCACCCCGGAACTGAGTATGCCCCGCTAAACGGGACGACTTGGTAACGTGCGGTCTTCACCAATACGTGCGCGTCGTTGATACGGATGTACGGGATTTCACAGAAGTTGATTTGGATGTGCGTGCACACCGAAATCAATGCGTATCCGCCGACAACGCCCCATATCCGTCCTTTCTGGATCTCGCTGTAACTTAGTGTACACACGTCGGATCGAGACAAAACTTGCGCCATCGGACTCGTAGCAATACGCTGGTCCTGTGACCCAAGTTTGGTTCGATTCTGAGAATGTTGACAAAATCGCGTATCGTGGGCCAATAGGCTCCACTTGACGGGCGATTTTGTGATCGACTCATCGAAATCCAATTCTGGAAGTTCTGTTGGGTTCGTATCATCGTTCCTGACTTGTTAATACTAAGTTGGACGAATTTGGAGACCTTTGACCCTGACCCATTTTTTGGTGCAAAGTGGCCCACTTGTGGACCCCGCTTTGACTTGGAAATGTTATTTTCGCCCCTGTGTCCAAATTGGACTCAAGGACAGGCGTTTCTAGCTGATTGATATTTTCTGAATCTGATGGTGATATTTATTTCAGCAACCGGAGTAGTCCCTGCAATTCCTGCTGAAGTCAGAGCCACAATTGGAGCCGGAACCCCAGGCAAGTGTACCTTGCCAACTTGCAGTTTTTGATACATATTACTTGGACTTAATTATAAACTGTTGTAAATGCTTAAACCTAGGACCGTGTGACTTAGCGTCCGATTAATAGTCGGGTGCCAACCCCGTACGCGGAGTTGTGTACGTCATCTAGAGATGGACATTCGTGACCCTTTATATTCTCGTACTTGCCATATCAAGTACGTTATTCCCAGGACACCTGACACAAATTATGAGACAGAATCTTCCTAAAATATTCAAGGTGATTCTGTATAGGATACAGGTTTTATGACATAGACATTATATTCCTAGACATTATATGACTTGCTGCATTAGTTTTGATCTTGCGTGTCATGGACATGAGACGTGTGATTACATTGGGTGGGGAGAGACACACAGGCTACAGGCTGATTTCATATATATATAAAATCCATAGTAAATACATAGTAAAACATATAGTATAACTACTACCGGCTCCCGACATAGAGCTTGTAGTGGTATCAGCCTAAGTTCTAGTGATGCTCTCAACTTGCATTTCACATAGATAGTAATATAGTTACCCTATTGTTTCATTTTTGCTGTACTGTATTTATTTTGGCTTGTATTATCTGTACCTTGCTATGTCCCCTGAGGACCTGGATCCGGATTATGTCCCCAGGATTAGCAGACGAGGTTTATCCAGAGGTATACGGAACATGAGCATTTTTTGGAACAGTACCAGTACCTGAGGATGAGGTGATCGCTGAGGACTTCTCCTGAACAACTGCTTCACCATGCTCAGTTTTAATGGCAAATAAACTCTTTATTTCCTGTTTAAAAGAACATTTGTAACAGACTTGATTATCGGGTTATTCCCCGATTTTATTTACTTGTGACTGAATGTTGTTTATTTCTTTTGCTGATATTGTTATATTCATTCTGTGGATGAGATTAGTAGACCCTGATTATTGTTGTAATACAGCTTAAGTATGCTCCGATGGATCCATTAAATTGGGTTTGTCCATCGATGTGTGCTGCTGGCCTTGCCACGTGTCTAGTCCCTCAAAATTTTGGGACTGGGGCGTGACAGGTAGTATGAGTGGTCATATTGTGAAATCATTAGATGAGAACAAGGGTAGTGAGAGAACCCTCTGGATCAGATTCACAACCTTTAAACCAAACAAGGACCAGAATTGTAGGTCATTACCCGAGTTGAACTACGCCCCTTATTCTACCCAACGTATAACAATGTGGTTTAATAATCACTTGTACTTGGTCCAATTGTACACATAGTCGGGTCTAATACATGGTTAATTCTAGCACATAGCTACACTTAATCCATATACACTTGCAATTACTAAGATCAATACATAAAATCACAAGGTCCAATAAAAATTCAAAAATCAAGATTTGACACATTTAGAAAACTAGGCATAACTTTCTTATTCGAACTCCAAATGAGACAATTCAAAAAGATTTAGAAAGCAAGATAAAGATCTACAACTTTCATGTTTTAAGTTTTACAAGATTATAGCTAAAAAATTAGTTAAGTAGGCAAAACAGCCATCCTGGTTGACATGTGTGCAGCCAAATTTTCATGCGGAATATACTGCGTACTGCCAGAAATCTATGCGTGGAACATTGCTCGCGATAAGATTCCATACAATACGCATTACATGCGCACGGCCAGAAATCCATGCACGGCGTACTACACGCAGCAAGAATTCCATGCGCGGCTAAAATCCATGTATGACAAATTGCTAGCGGCAAGGTGGTGCGCACGACGCACTTTCATGCACGGCCAAAAATCTATGCCCGATGCACTGCGTGCAGCAAGATTTTTGTGCATGATGCACTGCGCACAGTACTTCTCATCGTCCCTATCAAGATAGGTCCAAGAATAAAGCTCCAGAATTTATTTTGGCCATAAAATCTTTAATTTAACTCTTAATTAAGTAATTTAAAAGCCAAAATAATAAAATATTTAATGCTCTATCACATAAAAATACTACTTTTCTAAAGTAACTAGTTTTAGTAGATCAAAACCAAGAAAAACTCATATGACCCATGAAAACTCTAAATTTGAAATTTAGATCTATTCAAAACCGTCCATCAAAACCAAAAAAAATCTAAGAACTAAAATGAAAGAGAACATCAAGAGGAATATTTTGATCACATATATATATATATATATATATATATATATATATATATATATATATATATATATATTAATTACTACATATATACATAAAATTCGAAAATCATGGCTTCCCCACTTTGAGCAAGAGGTACTTGCCTTGTGGCTTCCTAGCCTCTACCACCGGTGATTTACAAACCTCTTCCTAGATCATTCTAGGGTTAGGGTTCAGTTGAGCAAGGGAGCTCTTGGGGAGAGGAGAGGAAGAAGCTAGAAGAAAAGTAATAAAATGAGGAATGGGGGAGAGGTGATAGAAAACTCACATATATATACTAAGTGGGGAGAAAGGGTAACCTAGTCATGACTAATCCTCATGCAATCTCAATCATCCAAGATAGGCTCAGTGGTCCAAAATTGAACCAGGTCAGGTATCCATTCTACATACCGATCATAGTATGGATTCATGGCAATTACCAATATGCTCACTACTGGCCTCGGGTAGTCCCTCTTGATAAACAGAAATCCAAACAAATAAAATACAACATATGTGACAGGAACCCTCATATAAAATACGACATAAATACATCATTATAAAAAATTTGAAAAATATCAGAAATTCAGAAATACAAAATCTGAAAAAGGGTGTGACACATCCTAATCTCTTGGAAGACTTAGAATAAGAAGCGACATCTTTAAGCTCTAAATCCTAGAAGAAAAGTCATAAGGACCAATCATGCAATCTGATCTCTCTGAAACATAATTCAGGTGAAAACCTTCTTAACCTAGACTTTGGGGTCTAAACCTATCTTTAGGAGCTTCAGCAGACAAGCCACACATAACTCACCAAGAATTTTATTGGTTGGGTGGTGTTCCCTTATATAAAGCATACTACATCTTCAACACAAGTCGCAACAAAGACGACAGTCCTGCTATTATCAAGCCTTCTTTTCCTTTCTCACCAGCTAGTCTATCAACTGTCCCCGAGGATGAGAAACCTCAAATTCAGTACTACAATCAACAAGCAAGTCGTCTTATAGAAAAGATGGGTTATAATTTATAGAAGGCTGATGGTCTAAATTCTGGCAAATGATGGCATGTTCCTCTACAGTCTCAAGGTTGTACTGCCAAATTTCATAATGGGTTGGGATACGAAGATGCTAGTATGCAGAATCGTACAACAAAGCCAAAAAGAACCATAGGAGGAGTAAGACCAAATCTTGCAATATGGTCCAGCTTTCCCCTATGCTCGAGGAAGTGATGACCGAAGAAATGCAATCCGACAAGAATTATCTGCAGTTGTATGAACAGACTCAGGAAAATAATCCTCCTATTTCTTCTACTCTTGCTGCCTCAGCTACTGTTGAACCAAGACCTTCCCAACCTACAGCGGTGAAAAAGACAAAGTAGAAGGAACTACTCTTTGACAAGTCCTTGAAGTATAGTTCACCAAACGGGCTTGACAAGCCGTACAATTTTGACATATTGGCACAACGCATCAATACACTGACTCGGCTTTCAATTTTTGAGCTACTTCATCTTTCAAAAGAAACTCGGGATGCCTTGAGTAAAGCACTTGCATATGCTGACTCCTACTTGAAACAACTCAAGTACTCAACTAAAGAGCCAATATCATGCCCTTATTGCCATAGTGTGATAGAAACGATTCCTAATATTACTTTCACACAAGATGACATGCTACTGAAGGGCAGTCAGCATGATAGGCCATTATACTACACTAGGTACATCTGTTCCATCAAAGTGAATTGGATTCACATTGACCCAGGTTCATCACTTACCATCATTCCTAGGAGCCTGTTACGAGCTCTGAAGATCCCAATACACAACTTGTCAACCACTAATACTATAATCTTAGGCTTCAATGCTGGAAGAAGTCGTCCCCTGGAAAAGATTTGCCTGAAAATTTAGATAGGCGATCTCCAAACTAAAGTCACATTTTACGTGATTGATTCAGAAGTATCCTACAGTATCTTGCTTGGGCGACCATGGATACACGAAAATATGATTGTGCCCTCTACTTTGCGTTAATGCTTCAAATATGTGGATGGTCAGGGTAAAGTTAAGACATAATTTACAGATATCAATCTTTTCAAAGGTGTTGAATCATATTACTCTGACTCTGTGCTATACACGCCAGAATACTTAGAAGATGAAGCTAATAAAGCTGATAATAAGGCAAAAGTTCCTCCAACCGAAGTACCCCTTATGATCTGGTGTTACGTCCCAGTCCTAAAATATCGAGGGACTAGACACGTGGCAATGGCCAGCAACACATACTGATGGACAAACCCAATTTAATGGATTCATCGGGGCATACTTAAGCTGTAAAATAAGGTCTACTAAAATATGCTACAACTAATCTCATCTATACAAGATAAATATGATCAACAACAATAAGAAATGAAAAGCAACAACCAGTCTCAATAAAGTACTTCGGGGAACAACCCGATATAAATCTAATACAATGGTTCAACAGACCAAAACATAAATGACTGAATAAAGTAGATAATGAGTATGAAACTCAGATGCTCAGGAAAAGTCCTCAGTTAACACCTCGTCCTCGGTAAGTGGTACAGCTCCTGTATCAGCTCCTGCTGTTGTCCCATATACCTCGGGATAGATCTCATCTGTAAATCCTGGGGACATAATCCGGATCCAGGTCCTCAGGTGACATGGCAAGGTACAAAATAATATAAGCCAAAATAAATAAAGTATAATAGTAAATAAAATAAATAGGGTAAGTATGTAACCATCTATGTGAAATGCAAGTGAGAGCATCACTAGTACTCAGGCTGAGGCCAGTACAAGCTCTGTGTCTGGGAGCCTGTAGCAGAGTTTACTATGTATTTTACTATGTAGTATATATATGAAATCAGCCTGTAGCCTGTGTGTCTCTCTCCACCCAATGTAATCATACGTCTCATGTCCACGATGCCTCATGTCCATGTCACGTGAGATCATATCTAATGCAGCAAGTCATATAATATCTATGAATATAATGTCTATGTCATAAAACCTGTATCCTATACAGAATCACCATGAATATCTCAGGAAGATTCTATCTCATAAATAGTGTCAAGTGTCCTGGGTTATGATGTACTTGGTAAGACAAGTACGAGAATGTATAGGGTCTCAGTATCCATGTCTAGTGACGTTACACAACTCCGCATACGGTATTGGCACCCGACTATTAATCGGACGCTAAGTAAAGTCACACGGTCCTAGGTCAAGCATGTACAACCATATAAATACAGTCAAAAAAATAAATAATAAAACTGCAAAGTTGGCAAGGTACAATTGCCTGGGGTTTGAATACCAACAGTTGTCCCTGTATCAGTGGATCCTGAAGGTACTCCTCCAAAAGCTGAAATAAATATCACCAATAGGCTCAAAAAATATCAAATAGCTAGAAACGCCTGTCCTTAAGTCCAATTTGGACACAGGGGCAAAAATGACAGTTTTTGGTCAAAGTGGGATCCACATGTGGGCCGCTTCACACCAAAAAATGTGTCAGAACCAATGGTCTCCAAATTCATTAAACTTAGTGTCAACAAGTCCAAAACGATGATACGAACCAAATGGAACTTCTAGAACTGGATTCTGATGAGCCGATCACAAAATCGCCGGTCAAGTGGAGCCGTAGGACCCACGATACGCGATTTTGCCAACATTCTCAGAATCGAACCAAACTTGGGTCACAGGACCAGCGTATTGCTACGAGTCCGATGGCGCAAGTTTTGTTTTGATTCGATGTGTGTACACAAAGTTACAACGTGTTTGGGAACAGGGCCGATACGGGACGTTGTCGGCGGATACGCGTTGATTTCGGTGTGCACGCACATCCAAATCAACTTCTGTGAAATCCTGTACGTCCGTATCGACGGCGCGCACCTTTCGGTGAAGACCGCACGCGACCAAGTTATCCCGTTTAGCGGGGCGTACTCAGTTCAGGGGAAAAATGGGGCATTGTTTTTCTTATTTTTGGATCATGGTTCGCGATCGCCATAGGATGCGACGCACCGAGCGGGTTGCACGGGCATCGAGAGGGTTACACAGCCTACGCGTCACAACTAACGGAACGGAAAATGAAGCAACGAGAAGAGAGAATGGGTTACCTGAATAGGGCTTTGTAGAATGGGTTTCTTCGTGTCCGGGTTGACACGACACTACGACGCGGCGCTGTGTCCACTGTGCTGTGTCCGGGGTTCAGACACTGCTGTGTCAGAGTCAGGGTTCAGCCGTGTCCGGGGCTAGGGCATCGGGGTGGAGGTGACTATGGCGGAGGCGACCGAGCTCGAGTCGGCCGGGCTCGAGGCTACCGGGGCGGCGTTGTGGGGACGGCAGGTCTCGAGGGAAGAGGGTGATGGTGGTGGTGCTGGGCAGGGCATGGCAAGGCGGAGATGGTGAGGCGAGGGCGGAGGCTCTGCGGGGGTGACGAATGGTGGTCGAGGGGGGTTCGATGTCAGGGATGGGCGAAGCTCGCCATGGGATACGATGGAGAGGGAAGACGAGGGAGAAGGAGGTCCTGGTCGGGGCGGCTGATGGCTGGTTGAGGGGGTTCGTCGACGGGGAGCTGCGAGAGAGATGGTGGAGAGGGAAGGCGGTGGTCGACGGGGGGGGGGGGGAATGTCTGGAGGAGGAAGACGAGGGCTAGGGTTCAGGCAATGGTCGGAGCGGGTGCTGCGGGTGTCCGGGCGGAGATGGCTAGGTTTTTCGGTGGAGCGTGGAGATCGAGGGAACTTTATAAGTGGCCGGAATAGTAAAGTCGGCTAGGATTAGGATTTAGAGTTTCGGCCGAGTTTCGGGTCCGGGTCGGGTTCACTTCGGATCCGACCCAACCCGTTAAGAGCGAGTTTGGTTCGGTATGGTTTACTGTGGTTCGGTTCGGGTTGGTTTGGTTTATTTTCAAATAATCCGGGTTCAATTTTAGGGTTTATTTTGGTTTAATTATATCTTAGTTTTTAGGGCTTTAAAAATGCTTTTGGGGTCCAATAAATTTCCGAAAAATTACCCTATGTCTAGTTTTTCATTTCACACCCAAAAATATTATTTTTATAATATTTTAATATTAATTAACATCATTAAAAATTATTTAATCACAAAATACCTTAGTTTTAATTCCAAAAAATTACAGAAAATTGTGTAAAAATTGTTTTTAAATTTTTTTAAAAAATCAGGGGGTTTACAATCTACCCAATTTATAAAAATTTTGTCCTCGAAATTAAAATTAGGCCACGGTAGAAGTCAAGGATGGTATAAGATTTGTATTGGTTAAAATACAAGGCTAGGTTTAACGGAGTGGGCGATGTTGCACGTTGCGCATTCCGAAAATCATGAGAAAAATCCATATGAGCGAAAAATCGGTTTTTTCATGTGTCATGTCAATGATGTGGACACCTAAATGATCTTTTGCATAAAAATGCCCAACCGTTGAAATATTGCACAAAGATGGAAATGGAAGATGGACATGTCTAGGACAAAGATGTAGAATTTGTAGGAAGGCAGTGACTAGTAAAGTGCTCCAATTATCGAAGCAATGGTAAGGTGCGCTAAGTGATACCATATTGTAAAACTAAATAAAAATACCGTGTTCTATTTCTAGGTGGATTCGAGCTAGTCCCAGTCTCACTATCTAAGCCAAGTAGGTCTAATTCTTGGGTGAGGGGGTTTCATAATCCAGCCAACTTAAAGCAATCTCGTCCTCAAAATTAAAATAAGGCATAATTTATTGAACCTTTATGTACATAAGGCAAGTCAATCGCAATCTCCTTGCGATAATTAAAATCCTAATCATATCTATTGCATTCACTTCAAGGTTAAGATGACCACTGTTCCAATCAAAATTCAACCTATGGTTATCTCTTCTCACTTATTCAAATTATCCATATCCAAATTTAAATTAAATCCATATAACATCTTCAAGATTTAAATACGCATATAAATTTTTGTATGTTTCAACTTTTTAAATTCTATTCACATCATCAATATTTCAAATAGGTAGTCCGACCATCAAATTTTAATTCTTAATTCAAATCATCAAATTGAAAAATAATTTAAATGCAGTCCACCAATGTTCAAGTCTGAAATTCTATATTTATCCTCTAAATTCAAATTGATGCTTTTACCTTCATTATTCAAAAATTTAAATCATGTACCTAAGGTATAAATATTGGGTCCTCAATATCAAGATTTTAAAAATTCATTAATCCTCATCATCTTAGTCATTCTTCTAAAATTCTCAAAATTAAAATGGTTTGCACCTCTCCCAATCTAATCTTACTCGATCATAATCTAAAAGAAATTTCTCTCGAGTTGACAGTGCACTGCTACCCAACTTAGAATTTACCAATTTATCACATAAGGCTATATACTTTAAGAAAATATTCCTTAATCTGTTTACTCATGTCATTCAATCCTCAAAACTTCAATATCGATTATATCTTATATGATATGTCCTTAATTATGAAAGAATAATCCTCAAGTATGTGATCGGCCTATGGGATATATCTAGTACTCTCTGTGTATCAAACTTATACCAAGAACGAGGTTTTATCTTTCCAAAATAAGAGAAGACGGAGATCAATAATAAAGAGTTCAAGGGAGAGGTAATAGAATAGAAGTATCAGGATCAAGGCATTTAAAGAATTCAAATGGGAATTGTCAAGGCAGTTATGGATTAAAATTCTATTTTGGTAATTCCTATTCATATGCTCGTATTAGTACAGTTATGTAACTGATACGATCTGCTCAGACATATCTAGAGGGCAAGTACAGGTGTCTACTAGTCAACTATATATCATAATCCATGTAAAGTATTATTGCGAAGGGCGAATCAAGCGCACTATGGTTGATCAGACCGTAATACACTGATTCTGAAATGTATTATTGTGGGCCTCCCCAATAATACATATGTCATGAACAAGCTCGATAAAGAATAAGCTTGCAAAACTAGGCTATAAAATAGCAGCATAAGTCAAGGTAGTATTTAAAATATAAATGCGCTAGATCATGATGAAAGAAGTCATAACATATTTCGAGTCCACAAAAAGTTAAGACTATACAATCTCTACAGTTGTCATACAACTCCTTGTCTAAGTCTCTATTCGACCAATTAGGGCACGGGCCTCTAAATTCTACCGTCTGAGTAACCACTGTCATCTTTTGCTAGCATACAATTAATGTCATTCAATTATACTACCTCGATGGGTCAAGTGGACTATGTGATACTAGGTTGTGAGGCATACTACCCAACTTAAAAGAATTAAACTAATACTGTGACAGTCTTAAGAGGATCCTACAAAATAACCTTGCACATGTAAATAAAACAGAAACTCTTATTAGGGTATATGAGGAAAGATCTTGGTACTTATTAGGGTCTCCTATTGCATTATATAGGTAAGGGTCACCTTAAGTATTAATCATAGTGCTCATAGAACATGTGTCAATAGCGAGAATGGAAAGGTTACTAATCTCAAGGGAAAGGGAATATAACTTGTATCGAGGTGGGGGTACAAATTACGTGATTTAACACTAAGGGATAATCATTGGGTCACAATCTACAAGATTAACTCAAACTATCAAGTTCTAATTACCAATTACGTAATTCAAAAATTTAAGAGCAACAACCAAAATCCTAGCAAGCTATATATATATCCTAATATAGAATAAATTCACTTGGTCTATAATCAGAAGTATCAGATGGCACGAGTTGATAGATGAAGAGAAGAAACGTAATCAGTCGTCGCACTCTAGCGAGTGCTATGGTCGCAGAGGAGCAATATATGAAATTAGAATAGGGGCTCTAGATAGCATCATGGTTTTCTAAGGGGAAGTGGTATGCTAGTTGCTATGTTTGAGGTATGATTAGGAAATATTCTATACATTGCTCTTGGCTTTCTAAGGTACTGTCTGCTTATCTCAAGACAAGAATCTAAATTTATAGTTCTCCAATACTTATCTAACTGTGAAGGTTAGGTTCAGTCCTAATATTAAATTTTGGTTTCCTATTGGTTCCTCAATACTAGGGTCAAACATTATGGTAAAACTTCTAACTAACTCTAGTAGTGTCTATACTACTCTCAAGTCTTTATAATACATAAGGGGTAATGGTAAACCAATTCTAGAGAGAAGGAATTCTAGGGTTCACTAGATATTCTAAACTTAGTGGGGTGTCAACACTCTAGTGGTACTCTTAATAGGAATGTTACCTCACTTATCATCTAACAACAGGAACTTATATATTCTAAGAGAGGCTATACGCAAGAACTAATAGGGAAGCACATGAATCAAACATGATACAATTTATTCGAATGGAATGGATTGGAAGGTGGATGAGTCGTAACCAATGTGGATGAGATCCTATAACTTATCCTATCCTTAGTGCAGGCTTACTCGGTCCCTAAGTTAAAACCGAACGATTTAGTCGTAGACCTGCATGGGCCACCACAAAAACCATGTCACGCCCCAGTCCTAAAATATTGAGGGACTAGACACGTGGTAATGGCCAGCAGCACACACTGATGGACAAACCCAATTTAATGGATCCATCAGGGAGTACTTAAGCTGTAAAATAAGGTCTACTAAAATATGCTACAACTAATCTCATCTATACAAGATAAATATGATCAACAGCAATAAGAAATGAAAAGCAACAACCAGTCTCAATAAAGTACTTCGGGGAACAACCCGATATAAATATGATACAATGGTTCAATAGACCAAAACATAAATGACTGAATAAATTAGATAATGAGTATGAAAATCAGATGCTCAGGAAAAGTCCTTAGCTAATACCTCATCCTCGGTAAGCGGTACAGCTCTTGTATCAGCTCCTGCTGCTGTCCCGTATACCTCGGGATAGATCTCATCTGCAAATCCTGGGGACATAATCCGGATCCAGGTCCTCAGGGGACATAGCAAGGTACAAAATAATACAAGCCAAGATAAATGCAGTGCAATAGTAAATGAAATAAATAGGGTAAGTATTAACCATCTATGTGAAATACAAGTGAGAGCATCACTAGTACTCAGGCTAAGGCCACCACAAGCTCTGTGTCTGGGAGCCTGTAGCAGAGTTTACTATTTATTTTACTATGTATTTTACTATATATTTTACTATATAGTATATATATGAAATTATCCTGTAGCCTGTGTGTCTCTCCCTACCCAATGTAATCACATGTCTCATGTCCACGATACCTCATGTCCATGTCATGTGAGATCATATCTAATACAGCAAGTCATATAATGTCTATGAATATAATGTCTATATCATAAAACTTGTAACCTATACAGAATCACCATGAATATCTCAGAAAGATTCTGTCTCATGAATAGTGTCAAGTATCCTGGGTTATGATGTACTTGATAAGACAAGTACGAGAATGTATAGGGTCTCGGTATCCATGTCTAGTGACGTTACACAACTCCGCGTACGGTGTAGGCACCCTACTATTAATCGGACGCTAAGTAAAGTCACACGGTCCTAGGTCAAGCATGTACAACCATATAAATATAGTCAAAGAAATAAATAACAAAATTGAAAAGTTGGCAAGGTACATTTGCCTGGGGTTTGAATACCAACAATTGTCCCTGTATCAGTGGATCCTGCAGGTACTCCTCCAAAAGCTGAAATAAACATCACCAACAAGCTCAGAATATATCAAATAGCTAGAAACGCCTGTCCTTAAGTCCAATTTGGACACAGGGGCAAAAATGACAGTTTCTGGTCAAAGCGGGATCCACATGTGGGCCGCTTCGCACCGAAAAACGTATCAGAACCAATGATCTCCAAATTCGTCAAACTTAGTGTTAACAAGTCCAGAATGATGATACGAACCCAACAAAACTTCCAGAACTGGATTCCGATGAGCCGATCACAAAATCGCCTGTCAAGTGGAGCCGTGGGGCCCACGATACGTGATTTTGTCAACGTTCTTAGAATCGAACCAAACTTGGGTCACAGGACCAGCGTATTACTACGAGTATGATGGCACAAGTTTCGTTTCGATCCGATGTGTGTACACAAAGTTATAACGTATTTGGGAACATAGCCGATACGGGACGTTGTCGGCGGATACGTGTTGATTCGGGTGTGCACGCACATCCAAATCAACTTCTGCAAAATCCTGCACGTCCGTATCGACGGTGCTCACCTTTCGGTAAAGACCGTACGCGACCAAGTCGTCCCGTTTGGCAGGGCGCACTCAGTTCCGGGAGAAAACAGGACGTTGTTTTTCCTGGTTTTGGATAATGGTTCGCGATCGCCATAGGACGCAATGCACCGAGCGGGTTACATGGGCATCGAGAGGGTTACCCAGCCTACGCGTCACAACTAACGGAACAAAAAATGGAGCAACGAGGAGAGAGAACGGGTTACCTGAACGGGGCTCCGTAGAACGGGTTTCTTCGTGTCCGGGTTGATACGACACTGCGATGCAGTGCTGTGTCCATTGTGCTGTGTTCGGGGTTCAGACGCTGTTGTGTCGGAGTCAGGGTTCAGCCGTGTCCGGGGCTAGGGCAGCGGGGCGGAGGTGACTACGACGGGCTCGAGGCTGCCGGGGCGGCGCTGTGGGGACGACAGGTCTCGAGGGAAGAGGGTGATGGTGGTGGTGCTGGGCTGGGCAGGGCACGGCGAGGCGGAGATGGTGAGGCGAGGGCGGAGGCTCTACGGGGGTGACGAGTGGTTGTCGAGGGGGGGTTCTATATCGGGGATGGGCGAAGCTCATCGTGGGATATAATGGAGAGGGAAAACGAGAGAGGAGGAGGTCCTGGTCGGGACGACTGAGGGCTGGTTGAGGGGGTTCGTCGACGGGGCGCTGCGAGAGAGATGGTAGAGAGGGAAGGCGGTGGTCGACTGGGGGGGGGAGTCTGGAGGAGGAAGACGAGGGCTAGGGTTCAGGCGATGGTCGGAGCGGGCGATGCGGGTGTCAGGGCGGAGATGGCTAGGTTTTTCGGCGGAGCGTGGGGATCGAGGGAACTTTATAGGTGGCCAGAACAGTAAAGTCGGCTAGGATTAGGATTTAGGGTTTCGGCCGGGTTTCAGGTCCGGGTCGGGTTCACTTCGGATCCGACCCAACCTATTAAGAGCGGATTTGGTTCGGTTCGGGTTGGTTTATTTTCAAATAAACCGGGTTCAATTTCAGGGTTTATTTTGGTTTAATTACACCTTAGTTTTTAGGGCTTTAAAAATGCTTCTGGGGTCCAATAAATTCCTGAAAAATTATCCTATGTCTAGTTTTTTATTTCACACCCAAAAATATTATTTTTATAATATTTTAATATTAATTAACATCATTAAAAATTATTTAATCATAAAATACCTTAGTTTTAATTCCAGAAAATTACAAAAAATTGTGTAAAAATTGTTTTTAAAATTTTTAGAAAAATCAGGAGGTTTACATCTGGGTCAAAGGGCGTACTACTCGTCCTAGTCCATCAGAGCCTATTGTCATTCACCTCAACAAGTCAACGCGAAAGGAAAAGGCAAAGGGACCAACACCTCAGGAGCCTCTAGTTATTCACCTCTGCATGTCAACACATGAGGAAAAAGGGCCTCTCATGATCAATCTCACCAAAAGTAGGCCAGCAGAGACTCCACTTGTCATCAACCTGTCTTGCCACAAGCAGCCTACACCGACGAGCCTGCCACTTATTATTAATCTTTCTAAGTCGGTTGCCAAACTCGAGCCTACAGTTGACTATATAAAGGAAGAATAGATCTTGTACTTTATGAATAAAGAAGATACTCCTTCGCACTATGTCAATATTGATCCTTTCGCTAGAGAATTCTTAGAAGCATTATATGCTTATGAACCTATGTCTATCCCGATGTAATCGCCATTCCAGATAAGCATTTCTTATGGGTCATCGGATGTTGCTTGCTTTGTGGTTCCGGCAAGACAAAATGACGATCACCATACAATCTTTGGCAAACCTAGAATTAAGAAGATGACATAGACTAATGACTCGGACGAAGACACCGGAAGAATACAAATTCATCGTTATAGTCAGTCACCAAGAATATTATGCAAAATATAGGCTATAATATGAAGTATGATAAAGGGCTCAATTTTGGAAGAGGTCAACACAATCCTATATGCCACTTCTCTCCAAAAGGCAAACTAGAGACCTAATATCAGCGAACACATAGGGGATTGGGCTATGTTACACCTCCAACTCTTGAAAGCTCAGAGTCGGACGAGAAGACACCTTCACACTCTTCTGACTCATTATATTAGGATTCTGATGAGAGCCTAGGTGATTTGCTCAAGGATGCTTTCTCAGTCAATATGGTGTTAGCTGACCCATACAACGAGGGAGAAGATCAAACACTAAAATCATTCGAGAATAATCCGTGGGCACTTTCAACATCGCAAAGAATATAGGAAAAGTTGTGCTAACTTTTTTGTATTGATTGGAATTGAACAAAAAGTACAGAAGAGGCTCTAATACGTAGAGATCTGAGTATAAATAAAATCTGGGTAAGTATGACGGTGGAGATCTGAATTATGGTCGATCACTTTACTCCATTGACGATCTGATGTCGAAGAAAGTGGCAAGGCCTCCAGGAACGTGTATGTGACTCAGTTGATATCCCTTCTTCCTCATATCTTTTTCTTCTGGTTGTGGCGGTGGTGGTTGACCTCTTTACGTGTGGAAGACGTCCACTATATATAGCCTTCAAAGGACTATATATTCACATGCGTACGCAGATCTTGTTTATAGGCGCATGTCGTAATATAGCTAACACGTGGATATTCAAGATATGGGGTTGTAATGCCCGTAATATATGCGACATGTGTCATGCCTTAGTTATTCGAAGATCTTGGATGTTAATAATCGCAAGATTTGATTGTGTGGGTCCTTTAAGAGAATACTGCCGCATAATAACTTCAGCACATAGAAGTGCTGTCGTATGGGAACACCGCCACATGGGAGCTTTAGCGCATAGAAGGCTGGCGCATGAGAGTGTTATCGCATGGGACTTTTATTGGGCTGATGTAGACGATGCACCTTTCTTAAAATAGTGTGTCCGTGATGGCGCATGATTATGTTTTGGCACTGGCCTGCACATGGTGTATAGCTTATATTTGGAGCATGGCCTTGGCTTTATTATGCACTTAGTTGTGGTTGCATTGGGCACATGGCTCTGTCTGTATTAGGCGCATGGCTCTGGCTGTATTGGGCGTATAGTGCGCATGCCTTATGGTTATATTTTGGCACATAGTATAGATTTTTCCATGCTTCTACAAGACCATCTTCAAAGTTTTTAAACTTAACTTGAATTAAGTTTAGAATAATTTGAACAGAAGCATGGATAATGAAGGCCCATAGATAATCTGGCGCATAAAATATCTGGCGCATCGGTCAGGATGCTGAGTTGTCTTCCCTCAAACTCTGAGCTGTTAGAGTCATAACTCGTGCCATAGGGTTGGTCCGTTCTCTTATTTTCTCGAGGTGCAGGTTTATTTCATTAAATATGAGATTTATCCCGCGGACTTGGTACCCAATTACTCGAAGGCTTTAATGGCCATCTTCACCCATAAATAGGAGCCGTTGGAGAGAGAGAGAGAGAATTATTTCTCCTTCTCAAGATGACTTTGCCAAAGTCAGACTCAGGGAGTCTGGTCGAACACTTCATTAATCCCTTACCCCTGATGGTCGATCATTTAGTCGTGGTGGCCACTTTGGAGGGTAAAGAGAAAACCCTTGTCTTCTCTTTCTTAACGCTCACAGACACTATCGTACGATCTATTTTGTATGGGCAAAGAATCGCTAAGAGCATACACAGACAAACTTTATGACTTGACATGCATGGATATCGCTGAAAGGCTTCGACATGAAGATGCGCTAATGGTTAGAATCCTTCATCAGGCACATGGGTGACGCTGTCTCAGGACGCTCATCAGAAGTATCCGCTGGAAGGCTATGTATGACCATTCTGCATGGATACGACTGTCTCTTTATGGGGGGCATCATGTTTCTAAATGCGCTATGGAAGAGATGCATATATATATATATCAATCATTTAATCAGTGCGCATGATGTCCTTGCGCATGGGTAACTTGCTTCTGATTTGCCAGTTTCTTCTTTTGCTGCCTTTATTGCAAGTGTTCTAACTAGTGTATGTACTTGTCATGCATGAGTCGCCTTGGATTACCTTGGTCTCGATGGAGCATGAAAAGATATCATAAATTTTGTTGTTCATGATGAACAAACACATTACCCAAAAGATTGTTCGCGGTCTTCCAACCTAGCTCACCGTAGCTATTTTCCGTATATGGGCACTATGGATAATGGGTTGGAATTAACATCCCAATCAAGATTTCTATGTGCGTCCTTTCATATGACAGAGTTGGGTCTGTAGGCTCAGCTCTGTGTTGCAAGCTCCCTTGCTATCCATCGTTATGGATTCTTTTCCATGTATTGTGGCTTGCACTAAGGAGTTTGCCAAAACGATAACCCATAATGCGTTGAGCTGCCGGCTTTACATGCGTTGGTACCGGAAGCAGTACATAGGGGTCTCCTTCTTTTCCAAATGTACTCGTGATCTTGAATATCAATACAAATTTACCTTTTTCTTTTTGAACTTTTCTGTTGCTGTATGTATCGTGGTTACGAATATTATACCAGAGGTATTATGGACGTAGTATAGTATCATAACTTGTGATAAACATACCCTATCAGAGCTAATATGAACATGATAGGTTAGAATATTTATATGAGAAATTTATGAAGAATATACCATCAACAATGGTTGGAACATTTTGGTGTGAAAGTAGTAGGCAAGGAATCTTGCTTGTACATGATTAGTATGATCATGGTGAAGTATTTTATGGAGATAATAAGAAATGAGTCAGAGGTAGTATAGGGACATTACTGTGTTCTTTTACTGGGGAATATGGACAGCTCATAGTTTAGAGGTGATGTGGACGTGAACTACTTGCTTGGAAGAATTTTTGAGGATCTATTATCCATTGCATATTCGGGACTCCCGAGTACGGATAATAGATTTTTATCGCGTACGGCGGAGGTAGACTGGACTACATGCTGGGGAAGAAATATAATACATATATATATTATTTTTCTTTTTTTTATGCCTAGCTTATGCATAGTATTTCTTTGGAAACTTGCTATTGATTGGCATCATTAGAGTATCACAATTAGTCTTAGAGAGCCTATATGCGCCGTTGGAGTAGACGGTCTCCACTACAAAGGGGCCCTCCCACTTGGCTTAGAATTATCCTGCCGACCTGTGGGTCATGACCATCGGTCTTCTCACTGTTAAAACACGATCGCCGACCTGGAATGTCCATTCCTTCACTTTTTTGTTGAAACCTCCAGAAAGTCGTGCTTGATACAACTCAATGCGCTGTTGAGCCAAGTGGCATTTTTATCAAGTGCCTATAACTCTTGTAGACGCCGGCGATGGTTGTCTTTGACAGTTAGCTGGTTGGAGAGAGTTACCCGGAGAGAGGAAATTTTGGTTTCCAGAGGAAGCATGTCTTACCTTCCGTAGACCAAAGAAAATTGTATACTGCCTGTCGGAGCTCGAACCATCGTTTAGTAAGCCCATAGATATTCGACGAGCTTCTCGTTCCAATCACGCTTGTTGGACAAAACAAACTTTTTAAGTAGCTTGATTATCATCTTTTTGAACACCTCTACCAATCTATTTATTGCTGGGTTATAGGCAGTCGAAGCTACATTTTGGATTTGATTTTTATCATAAAATTGGAAGAAAGCGTGACTCACAAACTGCGGGCAATTATCATGAATTTTCCTGCGAGGCAAGTCGAAGCGGTATATGACGTAATATTTTATGAAAGTAACCACTTTAGATGTTTTTATTTCTGCAAGCGGAATAACTTCCCCATTTAGAGAAGTATCCGTGTCACCCCCTTTTTCAACTAGGAATAATTTGGTAATTTAGCCTAGTTATTTAATTTTAGGAATATAATATTAATATTAGTGGGTCATGTATATTTATTTGATGCTTGTATTAGTTATTTAATTATTAGAGTGCCATATATGTAATTAGAGGCTTGTAGCATTTAATTTAGTCAGTGGGCTAGCCTATTTAATTTGACTTAACATTAGTGGACCTAAATTAGACTTGTCATAATAAATAGTGAGCCAACATGTACTAGGCCCAATGAACCCATTCCTACTAATTAACTAAGGGAAATTAGTTTAATTGCAATTGTGTTGAGACTTTCCAAATAATCCATCCTCAATTATCTTCATAATTAGATGGAGAGGGGCAACTTGGTCATTATACATTGCTTGGAGAGGGAAAAACTTGGGACCGGCCACATATAGGCCACTCTTTCTCTCTCTCTCTTCTCTCATTTGCTCATTCATTCTTTATCTCAAATTCCTAGATCCCTAATTTCCTTTATTCCTCCATCAATTTTTTTTCCAAATTTATTCTTTCTCTCATTCTGTCACCCTCACATTTTTAATTAAGGATAGTTTGGTAAATTAACACGAGTATTTTTATTTTAGGATTTATTGTATTTAAATATTATGCATGTGTATTAATTATTTTTTGTATTATTTATTTATTGTTATATGTTAGATTATTTTGGACTTGTGTAGTTAGAATCCTAACAGTTTAGTTAGATGCATGGAACCAACATTATATTTTAGTTTAGATTGAGCCCAAGATTAGGCCCATTCATTAGGAGGATGAATTAATTAGTGAAATCATTATACTAGAACCTTCCCTCATTAATTGTTTCTTTATGAGAGACCCCAAGGGATATTTTGGATATTTTTTATAGCTCGAGGAAGGGATATATGGCCAGCCATTAGAGGAGGAGAGAGAGAGAGTCTCTCTCATTTTATTTTTTATTCCCTTTAGATCTAGATTTCCCCATATCCAAATTTCTTCCCTATTCTTTATTTGAGGCTACTAAAATAAGGATCTACAAAGATGAAGCAAGGATCTAAAAAGAGGAGGCCAAGATCTAGAAATAGGAGCTACTTTTCATATTTGGAGATTTTTCATTAGGAATCCATCTCCTAATAGGTATATTTTAGTTTTTTCTCTTCTAGTAGACTCTAAATCTGAGATTTAACCATGAGAAACCAAACCACATGCATAGGCTACACATAAAATTGGTTTTAGGTTCATAGGAGACCTATGATGGAAGTTATGTGTATTTTGGTACCAATTTTGGGAGAATTCTGAGATTGGCATATGTGGTATTTGTCATTTGGTCAAATAGATCAAAATAATATATGATTGATTATTTGTGACTAGTGTCATATCCATAATTGGATACGTGTAGGCCGCATCTCGTTAATTTAATGACACGGGTTAATTTTGTGGGTTTTTTCTCCGACACGGGGCTTTGTGCATGTCAAATTTTGACACGGACACGTAGTTATGTAATTGACTCTTTGTATTGTTCATATATACTATTTTAGACTTGTTCGTGTCCTTCGGGATACGTTTAGTTGTGTGGTGGAGCCGTGTCACAAGCGTATCATAGAATGAGTGTGATACGGGTGTGGTGCACTCCACGTGTTTGGTTCATTGCATTGTAGATTTAACTTGACTTGTGTAAAGATATTAATATGATATATATATATATTATATATATATATATATATATATATATATATATATATATATATATATGTATAAGTGTATTTATTTATATTATATCATATAGTTATGTATATATAGCTATTTGATTGTGTGTTTATATATGTATATTGATATCTATGTGTATCGATATGTAAATGTGTATGCATAGTTCTACATATATATATATATATATATATATATATATATATATATATATATATATATATATATGTGGAGTGTGTGATTTATATATATGTACATAAGTAGTAATATATGCGTATGTGTGTATATTACTTATGACTATATATCCATATATTTATATGTGTATATATCTATATTATATTATATAAATATGTATAAGGGGCTATATGTATAGATGTAGTGATATATGAATATGTGTTTATATAGGTATGTATATGTATAGGTGTAGTGGTATGTGTTTATGTGTTTCTATATGTATACGTGTATGTTCATATATATAGGTATGTATTGATAAGAGTGTATATATATATATATATATATATATATATATATATATATATATATATATATATATATCTATGTATGTGTGGTTATATATATATGTATGTATGAGGGAATATAGTTATATATGTATATTTATGAGTGTGTACATATATATGTATTGATATCTATCTATCTATGTGTTTGCGAGTGTGTGTGTTAGAGAGCTGTAGAAGCATGAAAAATACGCTGGGAAATTATACGCGTAAAACCCCCAACATACATGAAGTCCGCGTAAAACAGAGCTTCAGCGCTGTGTGGCGTAAGATATGACTTCAGAGATGCCCGCGTAAAGCGGTGCTTCAAGGCTGTTTTGGCGTAAAAGGTTGCTACACCTCCCACCGGCGTAAAATACATTTGTCTTTAATGCAACGTAAAGTCATACGAGGAACTCTTCGTATTCCTTGAATGAATCTGTCAGACATAATAGTGAACCTGACTCCTGACAAAAGTACTGCACGACGATCGAGAGGACTGCTATAATAATGGTTCTGCACAGAGGCCTAAGCTATCGTTTAGTAATATATCCTTGATACAAGTCATTTTTACGCATCCAAGGAATACGCTGCCTATTTTATAGGCAGAGATGAGTTTTGACGCTCGAGATGAGACAAAATTAGATGCCACGTCAAAAGCTATCTCTCGTACAGAGCTCGAGACATATCTCTGCATTTAATCCACAAGACGGGGGCAGATCTCTGCATTTAATGCACGAGATTTTGTTCTATCTTTAATGATTGGGAGAGCTAAAACTGTGACTAATACGCTCACATCACCATCCTTGCGTTTTACGCCAACCAGGCTATTTTCAACTATAGGAGTACGCTGTATGCCATCTTCTCAAAATATGCCAACTCAGGCTATATTTGCAAAGCATCAAGTTTTACGCAGAATTTGGCTTGTATGCCAACAAGACAGTCATTTGGCTTTTACGCCAACAAGACAGCTATTTGGCTTTTACGCCAAAAAGACGGCTATTTGGCTTTTACGCCAACAAGACGGCTACTTGGCTTTTACGCCAACTATCTTTACGCGAGGGGCAGTTACCTACGTGGCTTGCATGCCATGATCTTCGATGAGCGATTATACGCATTACCTCATAATGGAACACGCATCACATGCGGATTCAGGTGATCATTCAGACGTAGGTAGCAGTTATTATAACTGTCGCGTAAAGAGTGCTACTCTCTTCACAGTCTGGCTTCTACGCCGACTGGAAAGTTACTGTGACTGATCTCTATAAATAGAGACCCCTAGTCACAGAGTAAAAGGGTCGAAAAAAGAGGAAAATAGAGAGAAGATCAGAAAAGGAAGATCAGAAAATAGGGCGCACAAGCACATGGCACTATCAGAGCTCAAAGAGAGAGAGAGCACAGACAGAGAGTAGTGATTGATGACTTTGGCAACGAGAATCCAATCCCTCCTGCTATATTTAAAGCTTCTTCTTCTTATACAGCACTTCTTCATTATCGTGTGGTCCAAGGGATAAAGTGATCGACCGCAGATCAGACTCCTATAGCAATATTTCTCCAGAATTATTTTTATTGTACTTAATATCCTCGTATAGGATTAATTGTACTCTTTTCTTGTTTGTAAACAAAAATTTTTCGTACAAACCCTCTATTTGTTTTATATCAAACAAAATGGTGACTCGCCAGGTAAATTTTCAAAACCTATCATGTTCATAATACCTCTGATAGTGTTTTGTATACCAGGAGAGTTTAATAGCCCGAGTTTGTAAAATAAAAGAGCTTCGTACAAACCCCCTATTTGTTTTATCATCAAACACAAAATGGTGACTCAGCTAGAAACATCTTTCTCATCTGACGAGAAAGCAATTGCTCAACACGATAATGTATCCATTGGATCAATTAAGAAGACTTTGGTCGTCCAGTTCGACCAATCTGCTTATAAAGACATGCTTCATGCAGGGGGTAGCTCTCATCCCCTCCCTGTCCAGGACAACAGGAAGCTGCGTAAAGGGGGTAGCTCTCCCTCCTTATCAGCCTTTCCTGTAAGCTCTCACTTTCTGATCAACAAAGTTGTGTCAACACGCCCAGTGCGTAAAATTCTGTCTCCCGTCTGTGACATGGCAGACAAAACTTTTGGCAATGCCCCAGTGCCAATCCAGAAGTCTAGAACATGCCTTGGCATAAAAATCCATCTTCCGTCTGTGACGTGGCAGACAAAACTTCTGGCAATGTCCCAGTGCCAATCCAGAAGTCTAGAATGCGCCTTGCGCGTAAAAATCTATCTCCCGTCTGTGACATGGCAGACAAAACTTCTGGCAATGCCCCAGTGCCAATCCAGAAGTCTAATACGCGCTCTACGCGTAAAACTTTGTCTCCCGTCTGTGACGTAGCAGACAAAATTCCTAGCAAGGCCTCAGTGCCCGCGCGAAAATTTTAAATGCGCCCTGTGTGTAAAATACATCTCCCGTCTATGATGAGGTAGATGGACCCTGGGATCACTTCCGGGGAAAACGAGTGGCAGGCCTCCCAACCTTTAGGCTTTTACGCCCACTAGAGAAGAAAGTTCCCACTCTTCATATTACGAGAATTTTCCCTGTTTTACGCGAATCTGGGCAGAAATCCAAATTATGCCAGGATAGGTCTGTTCGCGTAAGGGAGACTCATTTCAGGGGAAGATGCGCTCCTCAAACAGATGATGGATCATATGCTACCCACATGGCTGAACTGCTCTACTCATATGGCAGAGAAAGGGTTCTGGTTCCTAATCTCCACAGGCCCACTGATGTAAAAAGGCAGAACAAGCCTTCTTCTTCTTTTGGTAATCTTCCTGATTTGCGTGATTTCTTGATCCAGAAACGCAAAGACAGGGGTCAAAACCAGGATTCAGTTCCCATAACTACCAAGCGTGGGAAGATCATGTGGAAAGTAGTGTCAATATCTAATGTCGTCATGACATATGGGCCACATAAAGAATCTGTCTTTATTATTCTACCGACTCGTGACGATCAGCATCAAATAATCTTCGGTCGAATGCGGAATAGACCGATTGTACAAGAAGTGTCTTGCGAGTCTAATATTAGGAAGATGCAAATCCACAGATATAGACCACGGGCTTTGAAGATTATGCAAAACATGGATTATGATCTAAAGTTGAAGCAAGGCCTCAATTATGAAAAAGACAGATGAATACCGTTGCATGGTGATCCTTACTGTCAACGAACTCATTTTGGGTTAGGGTTTACCGCATCTTTTGCAAATACCAAACTTTAGAGCCTGAACCTGTTATGTCAGAGGTGGGTCCTTCTAAATTAACTTCTGTGGACAAGGGCAAAAAAAAAAAAGAAGAACCAGACAACGATATGTCTAGGGGTAGTCTCCCTCGACTAAACAGAGCGGCATCCAAAGCTGGGGGTAGAATTCCCTCTGAGTCTGAAGATGATGCAACTATGACCATCTTTCCTGAAGACCGTATGACTCAGGTATCAAAAGCCCAAAAGCCAAAAGGTACCTTCTCCTTCAATGATGATGACATCATTAAAATTTTTAATATATTAATAAAGGAAAATAAACTTCGGCTACCCAACATCAGATACCCTGAAAGGGCTGGCAAGGTCGATAACCCAGAATATTGTCTCTTTCATCGGTACATTCATCACCCCACAAAGGCATGCTATGTACTAAAAAGGAAAATTCAGGAGTTGATCGATGCCAAAGTTATCACTTTGCATTTATAAAAGAGTGGATGGTCACTGCAAATTGATCTCACTCCAACGTGGCAATTTGCTCCCTCAAGAGGTACCGGATGATGAGTCCCTAAAGTTTTCCCAGCAGATTCTTCAGGTCTATCCCCACTCAGCAAATCACTCTACAGTAAATTTTTTTGACATGGCTTCACGTCCATATTACCTCTGAACTGTTGTCCAAATATTTTTTGTTTCCCCAGCTGAATTTGCCATGTCCAAGTGACCTCTGAGCAAACCTCCCAGTTTGTGGCTATAGATCAGTTCACGTTCATACTACCTCTGAACTACGTCTTTTCACTTTCTCCAACAAAGTAAATCTTTTACCATGAAAATGGTCATTCCTATATTACCTCTACCCTATTTTTCCTTATCCCCACTAAGTCATATCTTACCACATCCATATTACCTTTGAGTAAGATATTTTTAGAACTTTTCCATGTCCACATTACCTCTGAGTGAAGTTCTTCTCTTTGACTTCCTACTATCACGTTCGCATAACGCCTGATAGTGCAAGTCATTTTAGCTTATTATCTGTACTTAAGGTACGCCATGGGTAATAAGTCTACAACCCAGATGGACAAATCGACTCTTGGTTCTTCATCCCTAGCAAGTGCCTATGTGCAACATTTTCTTCTTTGTTATAAATTCTTGTAAAGAGCCATCATCCGTATCCAAAAATCTCAGGTACGCAATGGATGATGGATCCTCAAATTTCCTCCAGTGGAGCAATCCTTAGGTCTACTCGCATATTCGCACAATGACTATTCAAACCAGTCTTATTTTATGCTAGCCATATTCATATTACCCCTGAGCTATCGTCCCATCAATCTTTCCAGCAGAGCGATCCTGGGTCTATCTTCATGTTTGGATAGACCACACTCAACAAATCACTCTTCAAAGAGTTTTTTGGACACTAGTTCACGTCCATATTACCTCTGAACTGTTGTCATAATATTTCTCTCAGGCTGAGTTTGTCATGTTCATATTACCTCTGAACAAACGTTCCTGGTCCGACTATCGATTATCATGTTCATGATACCTCTTATATCGGTTGTCATCTCAACTTAGCATCCGTACTTAACTCTAAGTACGCCAGTGGTGTTAGGTCCACAAAAACTGCCAAGTCCATATTACCTCTGGCAGGTCTTGTCCTAAACTTATTACTTGCACTCTCGTACATAAGAAGTAATAGGTCCACCAAAAAAATCCCCCTGTGGAATACCCGCAATAGAAATGAATTATCATGTTCATATTACCTCTGAACTATCCTTATTTCCCCCAGCAAAGAGAAAGTCAGTTCATGTTCATATTACCTCTGGACTATGTCTCTCCACTATCCCTACAGAGTCATTTTATCGCAGCTATATTACCTCTAGCGGGACTTATCTCAAACCTATTACTTGCACTCTTGTGTGCAAAGAAGTAATGGGTCCACAAAAAATCCCCCAGCAGGATGTCTTTACTGGCCATAAAACCCATCACCCGATTGGGTTTGTTTCAAATTTATTATTTGTACTCAACGTGCGCAACAACCACCAAAGATTCTCCAGTGGGATGTCCTCAACAAACCAAAGTTCGCACAAATAGTCATAAAGAAATGGAGGGTAATTATATGATTGCAAATGGCGCTTACAGATTAGCCAAACCTAATAGAAATTTGGTAATTGCTCCTATCAACGACAAATTCCTGAAGAAGTACTATACTTAATCTCCTTTGCTTAACGGAGTATGATGAAGATCTTATTCTGACAATACCACGCACAAAGGTTAGTTGGATCATATTCTATCAGATTCATATGACCTCTTAATGGATATGCTTAACTAATTTGTAAACCTATCATGTTCATATTATCTTTGATAGTGTTTGGTACACAAATTTAATTGGATTATATTCTATCAGGTTCATATTTCCTCTGAATAAATTTACATTCAGCAAAACCTTAACGAAAGTATATCATTTTCATGATACCTCTGATATCACTTTCATCTTAGCCTATCATATTCTAAAATAATGGGTCCACAAAGTCAGAAAATGTATCTTTATTATCTCTGAGAAATTACAGGAGAAACAAAAAAAAAGTACATCATTGGGAAGGAGCAGTTAAATCCCTGATCTGTCGCGCCAAAGCAGCCATCCTCTCATTTCTGGAGTTTAAAATATTGTTGCGAGCCCGCTCCAACCTTGCGTCGTTATTGCTCAAGCGAGATAGTTTAGACAGAGAATCAACAAAACTTACGTGGATGACACCCGCATGAGCCAAGTTCTGCTGAGCTGTCTCCATTTGGCCCTTAAATATATTACGAATTGCCGATGCCTTGAGAAGCCTCTCCCTTGTCTGAACAAGTTCAGCTTCCAATTCTTGAACCCTCGCTTCATATCCCTCACATTCGGTATGGTACCGAATTAGCTGAGGAATACTCTCTACCAATACTGCTTGCTCTTTATCCATCTCTTGCTGCTGTTCCTGGATGGATTTATTTAGAGATTCTATCTGCTAAGCAAGTTCCGCAGTTAGGGAGTCATACTCAGCCTGAACCAGATCGTCGATGCTGCCTCGGGATAGTTGCAAATATTCGTTAATGGGTTGTTCTAAACTATTAACTATTTAATCTAGCTCATCAGCTCTTTCAGCGTCATTAAAATTTCTAATCTGCGCTATATTGAGCTGGGAGGATGTCTTCAGAGCATCAAAGCTTAGATTCTTCTCCAGCACCATGGATATCAATTCTTTCAAAGTGTAGTAGAACATGCTAGTATATTATTCAACTAGCATAGCAAAGATCGAATGTACGCTGGAAGTGGCTGCAATATCGGTAAATCTCCTATCCGGAAGGACTGCAGAGGATGTTGCCACAGTCATTGCTTCAACAGATGGAATGACAAAAGAAGGCACACCAACAATAGTTGAAGTTGCTGGCATGCTCGATGAAGGAGGTACGGTCGAGATGGTAGGTTCATCCTTCTCTGATGTTATTTGAACTGCTACTGGCAGGATGACACCCGAGAATGTTGCGGATGAAAGATCGATAGCTTTAAAGCATGCTTCTTCGACGTCGGATACCGTCATTTTATTAGCTGGATCCGCAACAAAGTCAGAAGTTATGTCAACTCTGCCCTCCCTAAAGATGTCTTCGCCTGAAAATAAGATAAGAGAAAGTTAATATCAATTTGATGTTAATTTTCCTGAAAAAAATATAAAGACAATATTTACCCATGGCCGATGGTATGTATGTTGCGTCTGCAGCTTGTATGGCTAAATCATTTCTTAATAATGCTAAACAAGCTGTCATACCTGGAGAAGAGGGTGCACCAACTGACGTTTGATGGTAATCATCCCAGTCGTCACCCAGATCCACTCGAGTCTCATCAGGTAGAATCTCGCTCGAGATACTTATAGACGAAGGAGGGGCTAGCTTTATTTGTCTGAGCAAAGGTATATAGATTCTTATTACGCTCGGCCTCGAAGGCGATCTTGAAGCACTACCAGTAACGGTGGTAGCGGCAGCAATCGCGGGCAAAGAATCTCCAGCATTGTCAGCTGGAACTGCGGAGTTTCTCTCTCTAAAAGGCGAAGGACCCCTGATCAAAGAATCTTTCCCAACAGGGGAAACAATAGGCTCACTCCTAGAGGCCCCCTTGGTGGAAGTCCTTTTAGGACCTCCGGTAGTCAGCTTTTTCTTGTGGGAGGAAGGCTCTTTCAGAGTGGAAGCCTTTCACTTATTGGAGATAACGAGAGGCTCTAATGGCGGAGCTATTACGCCTCTCGGTATTATCAACAAAAAATTGTCTACACCGGTAGTGTCTTCACCTTCATCAGAAGAGACAGATGGAATCTCCTCTTTTCCAGTGGACTTATGGAAGGACATCCTGAAACTTCCATACACATCAAAATCACGATGGAAGGTATTGATGGACGCATAAAACTGGGCGTACGAGTGAAGAATGCACAACTCCGTGGAAAGATAAGTCACGGGCACAACAAAGATTGTACCAGTATAACCCATGATAAAATACCGCCATCCTCTGGCTCCATCAATAAGTCCACCTTTGGACCTAAAGCTGGTGATGGAATTTCCCACATGCAACTGATCATACCCAAATTGCCTGGCGAACTGGCTAGGCAGATAAGGCTCCAAGTAGCAGTGGTCCTCACTTCTATACAGCAGGTGGGAAGGTCTAATACAGACCAACCAGTAAAAGGCTTCAGGAGAAAGAATAGTCTTCCTCTGGCCCGCATCCTAAAGTTTAGTCTCCTGTTGATTGATATGTATGGAGGGACGGTACAGAAGAGCTTCCAACCATGGGCAAAATTTAATGCTCGTCGACAATCTATGATGCTAGTCACATTCCAAAGGAAATTCTTGTTATTCAACAAGAAGTTATTTCCTGAAATGCTGGCAGATCCGGGAGACATTACTCTGGTATTGTGAAGGATTAACCATCCCATCAGATATAGGAATGGTAATTCCACTCTAGGATATCCTTTACGCTGTATTTCATTTGCAAGCAGCCTATCAGTAATGGCCCTCAGGCCAGCTTGTATTCTACATACCATGGTAGGAAGCAGGCCCAATCTTGCTCTAAACACCAACCGCACTGCGGTCCATAAGGTGTTGCGATGAATGAGATCCGCAGACGCGATGCCTGGCACTACCCATCGGTGTAGCCAGACAGAGAGGAAGCCAGTCAGTTGAGCTTCCCTTGATAGTGGCTCATCAGCTCCTGGTACACTGCCACTGCCCAAGGATTTGTATCCCTCAGCTCCCTGTTTGTGGGAACGTACTCTTCATAAGGAGTGTCTCCCATTGGCAGCTTTGAAATCTCTGCCATCTCATGAAGGGCTAAGCCCAACTCACCTAGTGGAGTGGCAAAAGTCCCAGTAAGCGAGTTGTATCGCTCCATCAAAGCTAAGAACAAGTTGGGGTTAACAGGCAGCCCAACACTAGTGGCACTCACAGCCGCAAAAAAGACAATACTCTCCAGCTCCGTCTGAAAGTGCTTCTGGGCCCAGGCAGTTAAACTGGCACATCAAAGATTCTGGGGGCTAAGCCATCCACTGGTACGAGGGTTAACCTTGGGGTACACTCCTTCCTGTCCTATAAAGTCATTGCAAAAAGTCATTATTTAAATCGGCTGGATTAGTGAAGTGTCTTCACTCGGGACGCTGTCCGACAATAATCCTCTGAAAGGCATAACAGGGTCTGAAGGACTGCTCAGAAAGGCTCCTCGGTTCAATCCTTTCTTGTATGAGATCTTCCCTGGTCGCCCATGAAGATCTGGAGTCAGAGTCCATACCATCTTCCTGGGATGTGTGGCATGAAAGAATGCCGAGATAGGGTAATCTCTGGGCATCCTTGGCAGATACATGACCATGCCCTCAGCAGAAAATACCTAATTAGTCTGGGATTGTTTATCGATAATATCCGCGAATAAGAAACTTGGTTTCTTATATTCAGTCCCATCTATGTATGTCAGGGGCTCTCCACTGATCATACTCATCAGCATTCGTTCTCCTTGAGACGAGATCAGAGTTTTCCTTTCTTGAGGATACTCGGTTCCAGAGATAGGGAATGTCACATAGGACAAGTCCTCCAGATAGTTAGAATTCAGCATCCCAGCAGCAGAGCCCATCACTTCAGCCAAAGGAGGGATCTGTAGGTTTACTGCAAGAAGCAAGAAAATAATTCAGTTTTACGCTAGACGCTATACTCTTGCAGTATACGCCAAGGCCTGACAGTTTGAGCTTTTACGCCAGACTGCAAAAACTTGAGTCTTACGCTAGAATCTATTTCCAGTGCATAAAACTCAAGATCTAACAGTCTGAGGCTTTATGCCAGACTGCCAAAATTTGAGTTTTTATGCTAGAATTTACATCTAGCGCGTAAAACTCAAAATTTACAGTATACACCAAATTTTGATAGTCGAAGTTTTTACGCCAGACTGTAAAAATATGGAGTTTTTAAGCTGACACATTAGGAATATGGGCGTATTGTTGCGCATACACATACAACGTGTGCGGAGGGTTCTCTATTTCTCTCAAAGTCTTTACCTGTGATGCCTGGAGCGCAGCTCGACGGTGGAGCACTTCGTTCAGATCGGGGCTCGCTCAGCCTAATGGGGGTTGCTCGTGCTTGAGCAGAGGAGCGAGATGAGGAAGCATCTTTCTTTCTCTTAAAGATGGAGGCCTGTTTTGGTGCCATGGCAAAACTCAGAGTTCTCAGAAAAGAGACGAAGATGAAGAGTTCTCAGAAAGAAAGGGTTTTACAGAAAAAAATGAAGGATTTTTCTCTCAAGACCTTGGGCTATTTATAGAGTTCAGATAACTCTTCGAATCCCTAACCAAATCTGATTTTTAATAGTCGGCTATGATTTAGGACCATATCAGCCTATCATTTGAAAAGGAAGACGGACAGTCATGCTGCATAACAGATCTAGATTTTACGTGCAGAGCAAGGATCTATGATTTTACGCTCAGAAGCTACAAATCTAAGATTTTACGCTCAGAAGCTACAAATCTACGATTTTACGCTCAAAAGCTACAAATCTACGGTTTTACGCTTAGAAGCTTTTACACTCAAAAGCTACAAATATATGGTTTTACGCTCAGAAGCTTTTACGCTCAGAAGCTACAAATCTACGGTTTTATGCTCAGAAGTTTTTATGCTCAAAAGCTACAAATCTACGATTTTATGCTCAGAAGCTACAAATCTACGATCTCACGCTCAGAAGCTACAGATCTACGATCCTACGCTCATAAGCTACAGATGGCCAATTATAAAGGTTTACATAAAAAATGCTCCTTTTTGGCTATAAAATATTCTAAATGCCTGAAACACACAGATGTCAGCATTAAAGATGACTCTTCTTCTTGGGCCATTGGAAGTTCATTCGAAGTCTAGCCAGAATCCTTTACATCTAAGTTCAAGTATGGCCTGGTCAGCGAACATTTCTTGCCCTATTTCGAAGAATTTTTGGGAAGCCATTCTTGAAGATGATGTTCTGAACAGAAAGTTTTCGTATCAGAGAAGTGACAATTCAGAATTCTTTGTGACTCATCGCCCAAAAATAGCATGACAGTTGGATCTTTAAGACAACTTAATGCTAAAGAGCTTTTTACGCATCTTTCGTTACGCGTAAAAGTCGGGACATGACCGGATAAGCGTTTATCAGAGTCAGCGTAAAAAATTACTCAGAAGTATCGAAGCTACGCATTATCAGACTTCCTCACAGTAATATGGCGGATCAATGATGCGTAAAAGAAGACAAGTTTATTAATCATGATTACATATGATGGAAATCCAGTTTACAAAAGATTTTTTATTTTTATGATTACATATGATGGAAATCCTTTTTTTTTACAAAGGATTATTCATTAATATTCAAGATCATGATGGAAATCTATTACACTAGGTTCTCGTCTGACGAAGATCTTCAATTCTTCTTCTATGGCTCTTCATCGGCTTCTTCGGCCGATGAATAAGAAAATGGTTAATGGTAGGAGGATACAGAATTGGGCCTGTATAAAGCCCCCCTCCATATGCCATGGCAGCTATGCTTAGAATTGTGTTAGGGATTCAGACCCAACACAATACTGGAAGACAGGACCAAGTTGCCCACCTGCGTCCAGCTTCATAATAGGAGAAAATACAGCTAACAAGCTGTGTGGTCCAATGAGACCCTTCCTCTCTCCTAGACGAATCGCCATATAAAATTATTGATTATCCCGAGTAAAGGAAGCTATGATATCCTTTCATGATCCATTGTTACAGAGGATATTTGCTCGAAGATGCCTCTTTTTACGACTTCTTACATGCTGAAAGAGCATAATCTTCTTCCTCCTCAATACAGCCCAATAAATCTCAGCGGCCATCTTTTTGGTGAAGAAAGTATGGAAAAATAGGTTCACTCGCTTACCTTTATATAGGCAGAAGAGAACTTACCAAATCCCAACAACTTCCTAAATATCTCCGAAAAATTAGCCTCGAAGAACGAGTCAAATTTGACCACTTCATGCTTCATTCAAAGTATTTCAAATTACAAGGAATTTGAAAACTTTGAAGGGGGTCTTGTAGAAGCATAAAAAATATGCTAGGGAATTATACGCGTAAAACCCCCAACATACATGAAGCCCGCATAAAACAGAGCTTCAACGCTATGTGGCGTAAGATATGACTTCAGAGATGCCCACGTAAAGCGGCGCTTCAAGGCTGTTTTGGCGTAAAAGGTTGCTACACCTCCCACCGGCATAAAATATGTTTGTCTTTAATGCAACGTAAAGTCATACGAGAAACTCTTCGTATTCCTCGAATGAATCTGTTAGACAGAACAGTGAACCTGACTCCTGACAAAAGTACTACATGACGATCGAGAGGACGACTGTAATGATAATTCTGCACAGAGGCCCAAGCTGTCGTTTAGTAACATATCTTTAATACAAGTCATTTTTACGCATCCAAGGAATACGCTGCCTATTTTATAGGCAGAGATGAGTTTTTACGCTCGAGATGAGATAAAATCAGATGCCACGTCAAAGGCTGTCTCTCGTACAGAGCTCGAGGCATATCTCTGCATTTAATGCATGAGACGGGGGCAGATCTCTGCATTTAATGCACGAGATTTTGTTTTATCTTTAATGACTGGGAGAGCTAAAACTATGACTAATACGCTCACATCACCATCCTTGCATTTTATGCCAACCAGGCTATTTTCAACTATAGGAGTACACCATATGCTATCTCCTCAAAATATGCCAACTCAGGCTATATTTGCAAAGCATCAAGTTTTACGCAGAATTTGGCTTTTACGCCAACAAGAAAGTCATTTGGCTTTTATGCCAACAAGACAGCTATTTGGCTTTTACACCAACAAGACAGCTATTTGGCTTTTACGCTAACAAGAGAGCAACTTGGCTTTTACGCTAATAAGACAGTTATTTGGCTTTTATGTCAACCATCTTTACGCGAGGGGCAGTTACCTACGTAGCTTTCATGCCATAATCTTTGATAAGAGATTATACATGTTACCTCATAATAGGACATGCATCACACGTGGATTCAGAAGATTATTCAGACGTGGATAACAGTTATTATAACCGCCGTGTAAAGAGTGCTACTCTCTTCATAGTCTGGCTTCTACGTCGACTGGACATTTATTGTGACTGATCTCTATAAATAGAGGCCCCTAGTCACAGAGTAAAAGGGTCAAAAAAGAGGAAAATAGAGAGAAGATCAGAAAAGGGAGATTAGAAAATAGGGCGCACAAGCACAGGGCACTATCAGAGATCAGAGAGAGAGAGAGCACAGACAGAGAGTAGTGATTGACGACTTTGGCAACAAGAATCCAATCCCTCCTGCAATATTTGAAGCTTCTTCTTCTTCTACAGCACTTCTTCATCATCGTGTGGTCCAAGGGACAAAGTGATCGACCGCAGATCAGACTTCTATAGCAATATTTCCTCAGAATTATTTTTATTGTACTTAATATCCTCGTATAGGATTAATTGTACTCTTTTCTTGTTTGTAAACAAAAAGATTTCGTACAAACCCTCTATCTGTTTTATCTCAAACAAAATGGCGACTCGCCAGGTGAATTTTCAAAACCTATCATGTTCATAATACCTCTGATAGTATTTTGTATACCAGAATAGTTTAATAGCCTGAGTTTGTAAAACAAAAGAGCTTCATACAAACCCCCTATTTGTTTTATTATCAAACAAGAGCATAGATGTGTGTGTGTGTGTTTCTTAGTGTGGTGAGTGTTTGGGTGAGTGAGGGTGAGTGTATCTGAGAGAGGGGGGTTGTGTAGCGAGGCGTGTAGCGCGGTGTCATGCCCAGTCCCAAAATACATAGGACTAAGAATACGCAACATGCCAGCTGTATGTATACGATAACTCTAATATGTTGGAAGATCGTGATACCTATGTATGTTGTACATGAATATCAAATCCACAAGTGGTAATATACTGTCAACACAAGTAACACGCAAGCTATATCTTATCTACAGCACAAATAAAGAAATAGGAATAAATAACTGAATCTCAAATATGAAGTATCAAAGAATGATAGTCGAGTGGAGAGAAATCCACTGCCAATCGACCATACTAAAAGCTAATAATAAGAAAAGAGATCAAACTCTAATATAAGATAATATCAAAAAAGGAAATAGCAACTAGAATGTCCATCAGCTGCAATGAATCAAAGGTACTCTGAAGGTAAGACCTCCTCAGTCTGGTATGAAGCGTCAGGTCCGGGTCCGTACTCTTGTGGATAATCCTGCACATCTATATCTGGAAAGGGATTAGGTCCTCAGAGGGATGTAACAAGATACATAGAAGCATGCCAATGAAGTACTAAAAGTAAACATCCAATGGGTCGCCTAACCATCTATGTGAATACACATTGAGAACAACTTTCCAATAAGTGGGCTATTTGGCTAAAATAGGATTGGCATAATTCTCTCAGAGAATCAGGGGCCTACAAAGCATGACATCTTTTGAACCTCAGAGGCTGCCAGGTAATAATATAAGGGTCATCATGACCGCGCATCTCCGACGGAGCGTACGGGTTACAAAAGGAAAGTGCAAAGGAGCCCAAACGCCTTACTTGTTGTTCTTCCCACCCCATGCTCTAAGCATGTCATATCCATGATACAATAAAACCTCTAAATAACTGCCAGGTCTTCTATCATACAATTTCTATCAGCAGTTATCCCTATCCGTCGCACGTCTTATACGTACCAGTGGCCAGCCGAGTACGCAAGTCCGTATTCTATATGAGACTCACACTCATGTAATCACAGTGTCAGGGCCAATGAAACATAAGAATGCCTCATGATAATAGGGTGGTTTCATAAACTAGATCAACATATATATATATAAATAAAACAGAATACGATGCCACCGTCGTTGCACCCAAGTTATCCTTGGACGCGCAGTTTATATAGCAGTTAAAATATGTGAACTAAATAATAAAAATAAAGTACATACATTATATGGAATATAAATTATAGTACAATGGCAAGGTATACCTGTATGGCAAGTAATCTGTGTAGTATAAGCATCCAGACGTCAGTCGAACACAATTTTGCCCTAAAAGTCAACCGTGGTGCCCACAAATAGGCGGCTTAGTCAACTATCTCAGAATTGCGTAAAACTTGGGTCACAGGACCAGTGTGATACCACGAATCTAATGGTGTAAGTTTTGTCATATTCCGACGAGCGTACAAAAAATAGTGCAGTATTTTTTAAAAGTCACGATATAGAGACATTTTACGGATACAGATTGATTCCGACGCGCACACACGTCCAAATTAGTTTTTGTGAATGCCCACATGTTAGGACATACCATACGCATCTTTTGGTGCAATTGATATGCGATGGGGCAGTCCCGTTTGGCCGGGCGTGCTCCATATCGTAATTTCTAAAGTTTTAAAAATAAGTTTTTAATGATTTTTAACCCAGTTTATCTCTGCAGTTAACCTAAAATAAAATAATCTACTTAATAGAAATTAATCTCGGTTATATAGTCTTCACATAGAAAATATAGATTTAAATTTGGATGTCTGTGGTGGAAGATATTAGTCTCAAAACATAGGTTATTGAAACAATTTTTTGCAGTTTAAAAGATATAATTTTTCTTCAACTTGGCCTCGATTTTTACCTAGTGTTAAGCGCTGTTCGATGGAAATTAATTAACAGAGTTGAGAGGGGGATAGGTTGTGAACATACCGGTGAAGACGGATCCAAAAATGATCGAGCAACGAGTCAAAAAATGACGCATGAAGTAGCAGTCATCGCTTCATGTTTCTGTAGATGCTTACGCGTATGACGCAGTCGCGGCCAGTGGCGTGGGGTTTCGGGCGACTTCGTGGGGTGCTGTGGTGGTCGGGGTCGGCGTCGTGGAGAAGTCGGCGGCTAGGTTAGGGTTAGGGTTTCAACTATGATGTATATATATAGGGATATAGGGGAAGTAGGGGCGGGTGAACCTGGGCCGCGGGGGGGGGGGGGATTTCTACTGCTGGCTTCGCGGGTTGGGGTTAGGCAGGTCTGGGGTTAGGAATTTAGACTATAGGAAATATGCTTAGAACCTATAGGAATTTGTTAACTGTGGATTTAGGTTTAAGGTTAGTGGTGGTTTAAGGAATTTAATTAAAGATTAAGGTTTAGTATTAAGGGTTTTTAGTTATCCTTTTTCTTTTCTTTTCTTTTTTTCTTTTTTTTTGTTCAAAAAATTCTAGATGAGTATTTACCTAGTAATTAAAACAATAAATTCTATTTTTTAATTAACTAAAAAATAATATAAATAAATAAAATAATTATAATATTTAAAATTAGGGGGTTTTACATTCTATCCAACTTATAATTTTTTTTCCTCGATTAAAACTATGCCACGATAGAAAAATCAAGGATGGTGTAAGGTAGAGATGAACGAGGTAAATTCATACCTTGGTCTATGAACAGATACGGAAAATGTTTGCGCATGTCGTCCTTGCGCTCCCAAGTGGATTCTTCTGGCGCATAATGCTTCCATGCCATGCGGACTAAGAGAATAGACTGATTCCTCAACACTTTCTCTCGATGATCAAGGATCCCCATGTTACTACCACATCCTGAAAATAGGGTATTTTCGTTATTTATATATTATAGGTATTGTGTGTATTTATTTTAAATAATTGCATGATATGTGTATATATATGTGTGTATTATATATAGTGTTCATTAATGCATGAGTTAGTAGACTAGACCTAGATGCCCACTAGATGGAGCCATAACTGAAATATAGTGTTATGGATTTAATTTGTAATTTTTGGGATTAATTATTTAGGGTTAAAATTAATTATTGTGATTTTATTTAATTGTTGCACCTACCGTTGCTTCGATATTTGGAGCGCTACCCTAACTTTTGCCTTCCAACAAATTTTATAACCTTATCTTAGGCATGCCCGTCTTCCATTTTGACCTTTGTGTAACTCATGAATATCACTACCAGAAAAAGTCAAATTAGCGACGTCTAAAAACGTCGCTAAATAACCAAAAATCGTCGCTAATTTGGTTTAGCGACGTAATTAGCGACGTTTTAAAGCAGTCGAAAAAAACCAAGTCGCTAAAACAAAAAACGTCGCTAAACGTCGCTATGCCGACGTTTTTTAGCGACTTTAATGTGTCGCTAAATTTAGCGACGTTTTGCGACGCCAAGTCACTAAATAGCGACGTATAGTAAAGTTGCTAAACGTCGCTGATTAGCGACGTCTATCGCGATGTTACACCGACGTCTTTAATGACCTGGCTATACTGCCATGTCAGCAATTGGCGACGTATAGCGACGTCATTAGCAACTTTTTACAGCATCGCTAATTAGCGACGTATTTAGCGACGTTACTTAACGTCGCTAAACGTCGCTAAACGTCGCTAATAACGTCGCTAATTTAAAAAAAAATAGTGTCCAGAAGCAAACATTGGTGATTCTCTGCAGTTTTACATCATCTTCATCATACACACCAACATGATTCAATCTAGTTAACTATATAATCCAATTAAATTAAAGACCACAAGAAGTATCAATCCAATTAAATGTGGATAACTATATAATCCAATTAAATTAACTAAAAAATTAAAGACCACAAGAAGCATCATACATCATGTCTATTGTTGAAGTATCAATAATTCATAATATACAATCGCATCCTAAATAATAATAAAAATAACTATACTACTACGGATCTGCAGGAGGCTGACCACCGGCGCGCTTGAAGGATAAGAACTCCCCATACTCGTCCCATGGAATCGACACCGATGTCGATGGAGAAGGCAGTGACGTCGGTGGAGGCCGTGCCCGCTCCAAGTCTGCGAGTCGCTGGTTGTAAGAATCCAGAGTAGATAATAGCCTCGTACTGCTATCACCCATTGAATCCTGCATCCTCGTCAGCTTCTCGCCCATCGATAGCTGTGACGCCTGCAGCTCCATGATGTTACGATCATTGGAGGCTCTAATATCATTTGTCAATTCCCGTAGCTCCGTCATGCTGCGGTCGAGCATATCCAATCGTGCGATGAGCATCGGATCGTCCTCCTGCGGCTGGGGGGACTGGTCCTCCATACTTCACAGCAAGTCGTCACGGAGAGACGCAATCTGACGGTCAACGGCCTCCTGGACGGCCTCCTGGACTCTGGCCGACGACTGCGAGGGCTGCGACTGCGAGGGGTGTGTGGAATGCGCAGCTGTCGGGGAGGCCCTAGATGACTGCGTCGCAACCAGGGCGCCATAGGAGCCCGTACCATAGTACGTACCCCTCTGGAGACCACCAGCTGCGGTCACCCACAGGTCATCCGCCGACGGAGATGGACCGGGCTGCGACGAAGCACCAGCCTCTCCAGGTGTAGGTGCACTAGCAGTCGCCCGCTCACGAAACCTAAGATACTCGGCCTAGAAAAGGTTTGGAAACTCAATAATTGCCTAAGTTATATTAAAATAAACACAAAGTAAAGTAATACTTACATAGGTCTGTGAGGCCCTCTCATCAATGAGATTTTCGTCCTTGCGATGGGTGGCCAAGAAGACGGTCACCATGTTTGCATCCTCACCCCTCTGTACCTGTTAAAAATATATTATTTATTATTAAACTTAAATATTTTTTCCAAGTACCATTTTATGGTAATTATATTAAAATAATATATTTTAAAAGAAAAAACATACCAAACGACGGAAATGTTCCGTCATCGGAATCGAGCCACCACACCACTTGGCAGCATTCTGCCTAGCCGCCTTGGCCTTCTTAGACCTTTCCTTGTAGCTCGGATCGTCGAATCTAGCCCTCATCGCAGTCCACTGCTCAGGCGTGATCCAACCTTGGATCAGTTTTCCAGCACGATCACGAGCCTTCTGGTCATCCAGAGCATCTCGGATAAGCTTGGCGGCAACGGTAGGAAAGAGCCGCTTGATCAACTCGGCCCGGTACGGAGGATAAAAATACGTTTGCTACAATAAATAATTCATTAAGTTAGCATCACGAATATGCATAAATTAGAGAATTTATTTAATATACTTTTACCTGGAAGTGCGCAAACCAGAACGCCTTTCTCTCCTCCGGAGCCTCAGAGTAGTTGATCCAAGGGCCACCGTAGTTGTTCCTCAGAAATTGGCCCAGGCGTCTCTGAACCGACGATGGACGATATCTATACAGAGATAATAATTTAGATTACTGAAAAAGTCAATATAAGATGAATAAAGAGAAACACAAATATATACTAAACCATCTAATTGACTTACTTTGTACCGTCGGCCCAAATCTCTGTCCTCGTCTCCTCCTGTGGTGCGCATGGAGGATCTTGCTGATGCTGGGACAACGTCGGCACGACCTCCTCTACATGCTCATCTGTCTCCATGGTTCCGTCAGCAGGAGGAACGCTGGATGAGGGAGTACTATCACGCTTGGAACTACTCGTCCCAGGAGTGATGTCACGCAACATCGTCGCAGTCGGAGATGTGACTGATCGATATACTGGAGTACTGGGCGACGATGATCCGGAACCAACAGTAGGCAGTACCGGAGTGGCACTTTGTCTACCTCAGGACCTGCCGAATCCTCCGTGTTGTCCTGTCATATCTGATAACAACATATGATGAATATAGAGAAACACAAATATATACTACATTCTACAGTCGAAATGTGATACATATCTCAAAGCATTATACAGTCAAAATATAATACATATATTCGTTAATGTCAACATCTACTTCTACATGCAATATTTACAGTCCAAATATAGTTACATTCTACATGCAATATTTTTTATTTTCAATCATCTTCAGAAAATTCATCTTGTTCGCCTTCGTCGTCCTGCTCTTCCTCTTCCTCGTCTTCACTTTCATCTACTTCGTCGTCCTCTTCGGATAATTCTACATCTTCTACATTATTACTCGTGTAATGAGTAACTTCCGTTGAGTCCACATCTACGATATTTGTTACAAGAGGTAGATCGTCCTCCTGATAAGCTATTTCGTCAATGTCAAAGGTATTTCTAGCTTTAGTCTTGCATACTGCCCACCAATCCGACCTCGCTGTCCCCCGTCTAAGCTAAGTTGTGAAGTACACGAGCTGAGCCTGACTTGATAGGATAAATGGTTCATAGCCTTGATATCTACGCTTGTAGTTTATATCCACAAGGCCATGCTTGTCAATTTTCTAACCTTGATCTTGAATCGGATCGAACCATTCATACCTGAATAGCACGATATTAGCAGGTTCTGTGCCATAATTATATGTCAACTCCACAATCTCTCGTAAGATGCCAAAAAAATCATTGCCCGGATTGACGTCTTTGTAGTTTGAAGATTTGATACACAAACCACTGTTTTTCGTGGAATCAAGATCCAGAAAGCTGTCTCTGATAGGAGCATTTGTTGACTTGAACCTGAACCCATTCACACAGAAACTTGGCCATATTTTTACGGCAGTAATTGGTCCCTTGGCTAGAGTCCTAATAGATTCAGTCTCGGGTGATGTTAGACGATCGACCTAAATACCAAAGTAGCGATAGTAAGTTATTTGTTTTGCAAGTGCAGAAATAAAAAATAATTACCAAGCATCTTACATATGCGCTCAACCAAGAAGAAAAATGGCACTCATATCTTGTTCTACTTCTTCGTCTGTTATGTAGGGTCTAACCGACCTCAACTCATCATTATATGTGCTGAAAAATAATAAAGTAACTGCTGATTAGTAGCATAATAGTATCTTATACTATTACATTGAGATGATGTAAACGTGGACATATTAATTACTTATCCCTCTAGCTTCTCCACTTCATCCTCGTCGTAATTGAGTAATATATACAATTGAGCAGCCCTTAGCTCATCGTCATTCAAATATCTCTTCTTCATTTTTTCCGAAGGCTTTTCGGATGCATTGAATACTTTGAGTATTGCATCATTAGATTCCTGATATGCGTCATCGTTTCTGGGAGCTTTCGTCCTATTAGTAGCAACATGTGGTTTGAAATACGTCGATCAAAAGTTTGTAATCTCCTCGAGAACATAAGCTTCACAAATAGAGCCTTCAACCCGTGCCTTATTTTTCACCTTTTTCTTTAGGTGATTCAGATGGCGCTCGAAGGGGTACATCTACCGATAACCGACAGGACCACCAACACGTGCCTCATAGAAAAGATGAATTGGCAAATGCTCCATAGAGTCAAAGAATCCAGGAGGAAACACCTTCTCGAGCTTACATAGTGTTACCGCAATGTCCCTCTCTTGCTTTTCTAGACGATCGACGAGCAACTTAGTACAACAAAGATCTCTGAAGAATATGCTCAGCTCTGTCAATGGGTCCCAAACGACATGCGATAAGAATTTCTGAAATGCAATCGGAATTAACCTCTCCATGAATACGTGACAATCGTGGCTCTTCACACCTACTAGTTTGTTCTCCTTGAGGTCGACGCATCTTTTCAAGTTCGACATGTACCCGTCTGGAAACTTTAGACCCTGAATCCACCTACAAAGTCTACCTTTATCCTCTTTATCCAGTGAGAAAACTGACTTAGGTTGCTTTAACTTTTCATTCTTCTCCTCTATCAAATGCAATGCAGGACGTCTACATATGTCTTCTAAGTCCAACCTGGCCTTCGGATTATCTTTCGTCTTCCCCTTTACATCCATTACAGTATTAATTATATTATCAAACACATTCTTCTCGATATGCATGACATCAAGGTTATGTCTGATCAGATTGGTGCTCCAATATGGCAGATCCCAGAATATACTCCTCTTCGTCCAGTTATGGGTGCGACCAAATCCGTCACACTTGTACCCCTTAGCAGGCTCTTCGATAGCACTTGGTAAATCTTTTACCTCTTCCCATATCGTGCATCCGGGCCACCTTAGCGGTGGATTGGCCTTCTCCATAACTCCCGTACGAAAAGCATTCCGATTCCTCCGGTACGGATGATCCTTCGGTAAAAATTGTCGATGACAATTGAAGAAGCATGGTTTGCCTCCGTGTTTCAAACGGAAAGCCTGAGAACGGTCCATGCAATATGGACATGAGAGACGACCATGGGTGCTCCATCCCGATAACATTCCATAGGCCGGAAAGTCGTTGATGGTCCACATAAGTGCTGCCCTCATCTAAAAATTCTGCTTTCTAGAAACATCGTACGTGTTGGCACCGACTTCCCACAGCTGATTCAACTCATCTATCAAAGGCTGTAAATACACATCGATGTTCCTCTTCGGATTGTTCGGACCCGGGATAATAACGGTTAGGAACATATACGGAGTCTTCATGCACATCCAAGGCGGTAGATTGTACGGAGTGACGATCACAGGCCAACACGAATATTGGGAGCCCGAAAGTCCGAATGGGGTAAAACCGTCAGAGCAGAGCCCCAATCTGACATTACGCGCTTCCTCGGCAAAATATAGATACTCTCGATCAAAGTGCTTCCATGCTTCTCCATCGGATGGATGATCCAATACTCCTTCGATCTATTTTTGCCTGTGCCAACTCATTTTTTCTGCAGTCTCCTTAACCATAAACAACCGCTGCAACCACGGCGTCAAAGGCAAGTAGTGCATCGAATCGGTAGGCTTCCTTGCACCGACAGACTTTTCTCTAACAGTGGCCTTGTAGCGATCAACACCACAGAATCTGCACGCATCTTCATCCTTGTCGTCTTTGTAGTACAACATGCACCCGTTGCGACATGCATCGATTTTCTCGTATCCCATCCAAAGCGATCTCACCATCCTCTTAGATCGATAGAAGTCTTTAGGCAACTTTGCACCCTCGGGCAAGATCTCTATAATCAAATCGAGCAGTCGATTATAGCATTCTTGCGACATATTAAAATCGGACTTGATGCTCAATAATCTTGTAACCACCTCCAACGGTGAATGATCCTCACAACCAGGATATAGTGGAGTCCTTGCATTCTCAAGCAACTCCATAAACTTTGCAGCATCGGCATTCAGTGCCTCCTCAGCTGCATCATAATTGTCCGGATTGAAACTAGGTCCCGTCTCATCATAATTGTCAGGATTGAAACTAGGCCCCGCCGTATCATAAACCATGTTCACCAACCCGTCGTCGTAAGCATCGTGGTCTTGGACATCCATATACGGCTCCACATAGGGCTCTGACTCCGATGCTAGAGATACAAGTTCTCCGTGTGCTGTCCACTGATAGTAATTCGGCGTAAAGCCCTTTGAGTATAAATGATATGTAACTTCCACTTCTAGATGATATTTCCTGTTACGACATCTCACACACGGACACTTAATTTTGGTACCGTCCATGTACTGAGGGAACACCTTGGCGAACTGCAGGAACTGCTGTACACCCTCAATGAATTTATCCCGCACACCGCACATGTCATCAGGATGACGGTTGTACATCCATGAACGATGACGCAGATAGTAATTCATATCCATTTCTAGAAACTTCTACAAAATTGACAATATGTATCATATAAATTATTACATGCAAAATTAACCGTACTATAAAAATCGTAACTGATATAATACATATTTTCATTTATCAAAACTACAGCTGCCCCCAACCCCATAGTACTATAAACTGTACTATAAGTGTGCAGTCAACACACTACAAATAGTGTGTCATACTATAGAACTGCAGCTGCCCCCAACCACACTCCTAGGTCAGTGTCCGTTATGGGAAAAGCAGTTATGGCATTGCACTAAGGCACCTGGTGCTTGAACAATTTTTGCATCAAAAGTTTCCCAAGTATACGGGCTATTGCTCTATGAAATGGATAACCACATGCATTGTGGCTGTACTCACTCACAATTACCGGCAGATTACTGCACTCCCTTTAGTAAAAAAACCTAACCCCCCAAACTGGCACACTGATACACACATACACTCTTAAGAATTCTGTAATCAAAACTCACCTGGTACCAACAACACCTATTAAGTACTCTAAATTCTATACTTCATATAAACACTCCATCTATACTCATATAAACACTCCATCTATACTCCCAGATCTGGGATACACCTATATAAATGCTTAACCTTCACACCTATTACTTATTCTCTTCAACACATATATTCACTCAAACACCTGACTAATACACCTCTTTAAATCAGTCACCCACTGCTACTGCTTACCTTCTTCCTCAATATTTGATTACCCCTTATCCCGAGCCACACACTCATATATACACTATAGTATCACTATGAATACCCAATCTTCTCTCAGATGTTGGTGTTATATCTGACACTTGCCCTCATTTCCTTCAAATCATACGAGTTCAAACCCCATCTTAAACACATCCACATCCTGCCTTGCACTAGTTGCTGACTGGCTCAATAAGTTGTTGCACAAGGATGCAGTGTTTACACTGTAATAGGACCCCCTCACACCTTCCTGCAGAAGCTAACAACCAACTATAATGCACCTAAACCTTAATGCACACTATGTTCAGCTGTGTAGTGCCTCCCCAAGTTGCCTGTTGCACATTGGGCTGATGTGCCTCAAGTCTCCCCCTGCTCACTGCTAGTAAGCAGTACTCACTGCTGCTGTTACCTCTCTCGTCGACTTGGGCCAGTCGGCCCTGACACTAACCCTAACCCTAACCCCACGTCAAAAAACCTAACCCTAACCCTAACCCTAGGTCCTGATCAGTGTCTGTGTCAGTGTGTGTGTGTGCCGTATCTGTGTCTGTGTCTGTGTGTGTGTCGTGTTTGTGTTAATGTCATATGTGTCCTGTGAGAGAGAGAGAGAGAGAGAGAGAGAGAGAGAGAGAGTAGGGTTTACCGGAGTAGTCGCGGTGGAGAGCCGGTCGACGGAGCGGGGGGGGAATTTTTTTTCTTTTCGAAATTTCAACAGATGGAGAAAAATGAAACCGAGCCCTAATTAACCATATTTTAGCAAAGTTTAGCGACGTCCAATAAAAACGTCGCTAAATTAAATTTTAGCGACGTCAATGACGTCGCTAAACACGTTGCTAAATATTTTTAATATAAAGGTCGCTATATACATCGCTAAATTAGACATATTAGCGACGTTTAGCGACCTTAATTGAACTTATAGCGACTTATCTTTTAAAATCTTAATAAAAGTCGCTAAACGTCGCTAAATATCGCCATTTAGCGACGTCTAGCGATGTTTTTATAAGGAGTCGCTAATTTATATATTATTAGCGACGTTTCTTTTGACGTCGCTAAAATACGTCGCTAATACCGCTTTTTCTAGTAGTGTATGCTCTCTTGTGCTTCATTTTAACCGTATAATTTTCTTCGTAGACATTTATTTTAAATTATAAATAAATTTAACTTTGTATCTTTGTGCGTTCCAATCGAAATTAGAGACACAATCTTGACCCATTTTGTGCAACCCAAATTATAATAATATTCTATACTAAGTCTTCTTCACTCATGACACTTATGTCCCACTTAATTTTAGTCCCATGTACTTCTAATTAATTTTAGAACACTAATTATATTTATTTTAATTAAATTAAACCATAAACTCAACTTTGTGTAATTTTATAATTATTGGGCACTTTTATGCAAAAGTACATTAAGGTATCTACCCCATTGGACACAACACATGAAGAAACCTATTTCTCCTTCATGTAAATTTTTCTATAATTTTTGGAGTGTGTAAACTCAATATCAACCTCCTCAAACCATAGCCCTCCAAATTTTGAATCAATGCAATCCTAGCCATCCATTTTGAATCTATTGAATCATAGCCCTTGAAATATCTACATGAGAAGCCCTTTTTCCAAGGGTTTGACCAAGCCAATTTCTAGGTCAACCCAACCCTCATTCCATATATATATATATATATATATATATATATATATATATATATATATATATATATAACTTTTTTCCCTTTATTTTTCTTTAACCTAAACCCCAAAACTCCCAGGCGAATACGCCCCCATCTCCTATTTTTTTTCTTCTTCATCCTCTTTCCCGGTCGGAGCCCCGACCACCCGACCCGCCGGAGCAGCCCTCTGCTGTCTACCACCCTCGCCTGACCCGCCTCGCCATCTCCAGCTGACCAGCTGCTCAACCCCGCTGCACCTCGAGAGCTGACCTCTCGTTCGCTTGACTGAACCACCGAAGCCCCTCGCTGGAGAAGCCTCACCAGTATCGACCGGATCCACCGCCGTGAACCCAGCACTCAACCCGAGCCGTTGATCGCCAGAGACTGAAGCACTCGCCAACCCACCGTGAAGCCGCTGCCCGTCGACCTGAGCCTGCACGACCGCCTGCACGACTGGAGCATCCTGCTACAACCCGCCAAAACAGAACCCCGACCGGAGTAGCCTGCACCCGTGAAACCAGACGCTGTTATTTGCCTCCTCGTCGACCGGATCCCACTCGGCCTCCTTTCCTCGACCCCTACTCTGCCCAACCCGCCTTCTCGTCGACCAGAGCACGTTGGAGCCTGCTGTGACTCGCTAAACCTTGCCTGAACGCCTGAACCCGTGGTACGTCGGACCTCGCGAGCCGCTGAACCCCTCGACAATAATTTTATCTCGACCACCTCGACGATGACTTGACTTCCCTCCTCGACACGAATGCCTAGTTCCCGCGTGCATAGGTTCGAGACACTCCTTCTTGTTGCGTACACGTACTCATACACGTATACGTGTCTTGTATTTAGTATATAATTGGTATATGGGTGTATATAATTGGTATATATATATATACATATATATATACATATATATATATATATACATATATATATATATATATATATACATATATATATATATATCTCCATCCTGACTGAAAATGTTTTTTCAGACTACGACTTAGAGGACTGGTTTCCGACACATTATGGACCAGGTATAGATGCAGACTACACACCAGAGATCTTAGAGGAGACACTACCTGCAGCTATTTAGACAATATTTATTTTATGCGTTGAGACTTATTTTGAGGTTTATTTTTAGTTATGTTGAGACTTATGTTAAGTTTAATTTGAGATATTGTGTTTGACTTATGTCATCATTTCTTATCTTTTATCATGCCATTTATATTCTTACAGTTTTGTGATTGAGTATACATTATGAGCTATTGTGAGATGTTATTTTATTATCCTCCTTATGGAGTTGATATCATTGACAGGTTGTGAGTTATGTTTAGTATTATTGAGACCTTGACAACATTCTACCGTCGATGCTGTGGCATAGGCTGAACGTACCCACGTACTCGTGCCCCTATACCGGGTGCGGGTCGTGACATATTTTTAGTGGCGGCCATGCAGGTCAGACTTCACAAGTTGTACGATGTCGTGGTAGTGCGACATCTAAGTTGTACTACTACGAGCCTGTGATAGGATCTAGGATATAGTATACTAGGATGAGAGCGAATACTCAATCATAAATTCTTGAGATATTTCTGGGACGACCCTTGAGAATCTTATTAAATTTCCAATTTAAATCTTTTTCCCTTATTTCCGTCCATTCTCACTTGTTGTTATTGAAATTTATTCTTGTTGATCAGTTTAATTCTTGGTATCATTGTTGAGTTTAATTTTATATCGAGATAAACTTTACGGACTAAAATTTACGGTATTATCTGATGACATATGTTGATGAGGACAGTGAGAAAGGTGAAATATCTACGTTGGTTATGGAGCCTAGAGTTTATCGCAGCCACATTAGCCGTCGTGGCAAAAATATAGGAACCTGACCTTTGATGTACATATTTAGTTATGAAATTTAGAGTCTCTCGCAGCCATATTGGTTGACATGGCAAGGATTCTAGATGACATGATTATAGAGTTGCTAGAGTTGCATACCTTAGTTATGGAACCTATCGTTTATCGCAGCTATGCTTACTAGCGTGGCGAGGATTCTGAGTGTCATAATTTCGGACAGACGTGTATGCAGGTTGTATCTTAAATTTGTTTTTAAAGTATCATCTCAATACTTATCTACTTCTATTATTATAGGACTTTGTTCCATCACTTTTTTTTCTTTACTAGCAGTAGAGATACCTTCACTCCTTAGTCTAGTTTCTTCTAGAGCTTCTTTCCATTAGGGTTACTTGTTAGTGTGATAATTGGTGACTTACAATTAGGTCTGTATCATGTATTAGTGTTGACTGTTGAGAGTATGGCTTATGAGTTTGTAAGTATTTCTTGGTTGGATATGTGAGCAATAGGCATTGATCTAGAGATAACACATAGCGTAGTACCATATAGCAATAGTTCTATGACAGTTGTTACTATAGTTAGTATTGGTACTATAGGTAGAAGGAGGAGTAAGAGTATCAATGATGGTTCCAGGAGTTAGTATCAAAGTCAGCATACCAGTCCTGGATAGGCATGAATTCATGTAGTTGGGTGATCCATGTAAACAATTAAGTATCAAGAAAATTGTGTTAAAAATTAATGGAGCATGGTATTCAATTTGATAGTTGATACTTAGGTGTGACAAGAGTAAAGAAATGTATATGCATAAAAGGGTATTAATGAGTGTGCCATGGGTAGAAGAATATCAAGATTGATTATGAAAGGTATGAAGTGTATCACAGATTAGTGTAATAGTCTATAAAAGATTAAAAAGGGGGATACTTATACATCAATTGAGATATAGAACCATAGGCCTGCCTTTGAGAGTGAAGTAGAGCATGTGTATTATATAAGTTAATAACTAGTGCGAATGATCGTGAGTTCTAATAAGTTTGATGAGATGATCTAATGATGAAGCTAGTGTTACCATACCAAGAGTACTAATATTTTTATCGAAGATTAGTTGAGCAAGGTGCTAATAACAGTAAGTACTTCGTGTGATAATAATTAGATTGGTATATCAGTTAATATAGATAGAAAATTATTAGAAAAAATACGTGTGATGATAACTTTAATTATTGGGAGTAATAGTGCAAGTAATTCGGGTAGTACAAATTCCAGTACACAGTTGAGGTTGTAGACAATTGGTACATCTGTGTGTATCTTGTGTGTTAGAGACTGTGAGTATTTATATGTATACTTAGATAGATGTGGATTTAAATTTATAATTTGAAGATTGGAAATAAATTTTAATTTTTAAGAATTTTGAGGAGTTGAGATTTTATGTTATTAAAATTGTTGAGGATTCAAATTCAATTCCATAAACATAGTTAAAGCTATAAAGATTTTTAGAAGTGATTAAAATTTTATTTTAATATTTAAATATTTGACTTTTGAGGAAAGAATATATATTTTATTTTAAATTATACGAGAAGTTAAATTTTAAGGATTTTATGTAGAGAATAAAATTTTATGGTGGGTAAGAAATATATATTAGTATATGAGTGGTTGAAGTGCATGTGTAAGGAACTATTGGCTTGAGAATGCTTGAGATAGCACTGCAAACAGACTGGGTGTCCATCTAGAGTGGTATTAGAGGGAGCAGTACTTAGTGTGCTGTGTTGCACTTGGTGTGCACTTGAGTGATAAGAACAACTAGTATAAACAATTGCAATAGGTAAGAGAGTTAGCAGTGATTGTGCTAGTAGTAGAAACAGTGGTACTAAGGGATAGAGGTATTAAACTTAGGATGCATAATTAAACCATGGTTGTGTTAGCAGGTTCTGTTCTGTTCTTTCCTTCTGTTCCTTTTTTTGTCTATTTTATTGTTTGATTGATTCTTAGTACCGTAGCCTATATCAGTGATCTTCTTGCTAGAATGTAGTTAGTAGTACACCCGACAAAGACTGAAATACCATGACAAAATAGACCATAGACCATAATCATGCATGTTTTTTCTAGATTGCATGTTGTATGACTGTAGGTAGAATTTTCTTACACCTTGATTATTAGGAGTTTGACCGTAGTGAAGAGTTAATAAAGAGGTTATGATTTGACAAAGAGAGACAATGTGCCTTAAATTTCGAGGATAAGCATTAACTTAAATAAAAAGTTGAGAATTTAATAGGAAAGAACTGAAGATTTTGTTAAATTATTGATTTTTATGAAGATTACGATATGATTGAATTTGTCATTAAATTTTGAGGAATTTAAAAAGATTATCATTATATTTATTTGATTGCAAGATATAAAATTAAAAATTTACATATTGAATGTCGTATTTGAAGATTCCATAAGTATTACATTGTTTGAGTATTGTGTGGAAAAAAAAATCGAGTAATAAGATCACTAATGGATTGGAGTTTGAATTCAAATTTTTGGGATGAGATTTAAATTTTATAATATGCATTGATTGGATTTAAATTAGAGGATTGAATATTAAATTTTTGTATTCAGTTTTAGAGAAGATTGTGATAAGAATGTAACTTGATTTCAAATTTGAAGATTTTTAGGAATATGATATTTATACAATTTTGAAGATTGTGAAATAACAATATGGATTTACTTCATGATTATATGGTCTGATAAATTTAAATTTTGATAAAAAATAATAATAAATAAATACAACTATTGAGGATCTTAAATTTTGAGGACGAAATTCTTTTAAGGAGGGTAGACTTGTCACTACCACATCCTAAAAATAGGAATATTTTTGTTATTTTATATATTATAGGTAATGCGTGTATTTATTTTAAATAATTGCATGATATGTGTATTATATATAGTGTTCATTAATGCATGAGTTAGTAGACTAGACCTAGATGCCCACTAGATAGAGCCCTGACCAAAATATAGTGTTGTAGATTTAATTTATAATTTTTGGAATTAATTATTTAGGGTTATAATTAATTATTGTGATTTAATTTAATTGTTACGCCTTACCGTTGCTTTGATATTTGGCGCGCTACCCTAGCTTTTGCCTTCCAACAAATTTCACAACCTTGTCCTAGACATGCCCATCTTCCATTCTGACCTTTGTGTAACTCATGAATATGCTCTCTTGTGCTTTATTTTAGCCGCACAATTTTTGTCGCAGACATTTATTTTAAATTCTAAATTAATTCAAATTTGTATCTTTGTACGTTCCAATCAAAATTGGAGGCACAATCTTGACCCATTTTGTACAACCCAAATCATGATAATATTCTATTCTAAGTCTTCTTCATTTATGACACTTGTGTCCCACTTAATTTTAGTCCCATGTACTTCTAATTAATTTTAGAACACCAATTATATTTATTTTAATTAAATTAAAGCATAAACCCAACTTTGTGCAATTTCTTAATTGTTGGGCACTTTTATGCAAAAGTGTATTAAGGTGTCCACTCCATTGGACACAACATATAAAGAAACCCATTTCTCCTTCATGTAATTTTTTTATAATTTTTGGAGTGTGTACCTCAACATCAACCTCCTCAAACCATAGCCCTCCAAATTTTGAATCAATACAATCCTAGCCATCCATTTTGAATCTATTGAATCATAGCCCTTGAAATATCTACTTGAGAAGCCCTTTTTCCAAGGATTTGACCAAGCCAATATCTAGGTCAACCCAACCCTCATTCCACATGTATATATATATATATATATATATATATATATATATATATATATATATATTTCTTCCCTTTATTTTTCTTTAACCTAAACCCCAGAACTCCTAGCCAAATACTCCCCCATCTCCTATTCATCTTCTTCTTCCTCCTCTTCCCCGGTCGAAGCCCCGACCACCCGACCCGCCGGAGCAGCCCTCTGCTGTCCACCACCCTCGCTTGACCCACCTCGTCATCTTCCGCTGACCCGCTGCTCAACCGCGCTGCACCTCAAGCGCTGACCTCTCGTTCGCTCGACTGAACCATCGGAGCCTCTCGCCGGAGAAGCCTCACCAGTCTCGACCGGATCCACCACCGTGAACCAAGCACTCGACCTGAACCGTTGATCGCCGGAGACTGAAGCACTCGCCAACCCACTGTGAAGCCGCTGCCCGTCGACCTGAGCCTGCACGATCGCCTGCACGATCGGAGCATCCTACTGCAACCCGCCAGAACAGAACCACGACCAGAGCAGCCTGCACCCGTGAAATCTGACGCTTTCATTCTCCTTCTCGTCGACCGGATCCCACTCGACCTTCTTCCCTCAACCCCTATTCCGCCAAACCTGCCTCCTCGTCGACCAGAGCACGCTGGAGCCTGCTGCGACTCGCCAAAACTCACCTGAACGCTTGAACCCACGACACGTCGGACCTCGCGAGCCGCTGAACCCCTCGACAACAGTTTTATTTCGACCACCTCGACGATGACTTGACTTCCCTCCTCGACACGAATGCCTCATTCCCGCGTGCACAGGTTCGAGACACTCCTTCTTGTTGCGTACACGTACTCATACGCGTATACGTGTATTACATTTGGTATATAATTGGTATATGGGTGTATATAATTGGTATATATATATATATATATATATATATATATATATATATATATATATATATTATATGAATTCAATTAGTATACACACACACACACACACACACACACACACACACACACACACACACATATATATATATATATATATGTATTCCATTATTATATGTTTAATACGTATATAATTAGTATATATATACATATACATATGTATAGTATATGTATTTCATTAGTATATGTTTAATATGTATATAATTGGTATATATATATATATATATATATATATATATATATATATATATATATATATATATATACATATATGTATTGTATATGTATTTAATTGGTATATATATAAATTGTAAGTAATTTAATGTTATAAGTTAGTTAAGACTATATGTATATTTATGCATGTACCTTGAGACCCTAGTGTTAATTATGGATATCCCGTATTTACATTGACCTGTGACCTTGTAAATGTTAGTAGACTGCCTTATGTACACTGACGTACTGGCGAGACCCGTATCATTTTGACTATATGTTTTGTACACCAATTACAGATCTAACACCCGTACAATTAGACGCACACTTGACCCTAGTCGACCAGTGTCACCCTAGTGTAGCTACTGAGTTCAGCATAATTATATTGTGTGTGCTAGTGTAATGGCTGATGTTGTATTATATTATATTATATATATATAGGACCATTGGATTATCCTGCGAGACTTCAGAAGCAGGACATTGGTATTGCCACTAAGGACCCCAGGCGAGTACATTCTCTGATAGTTTTTTATTTATGATATCCTTTATGTTCATTGTATCTAGTATAAATATCCATATTTTTTAACACGATGGTTACAAGGATTAGTATATCCGGATCTCATCATGAGGTATTATTTTTTGTATATGGTGTATCTTATACAAGTCTTATTTCATTGGTTATCTTATACATGTATATATACTGATTCTCGGGGAGACTTGCTACCTTCTTAGAGAATCCTGTGCCATAGTGTACCATGGTTAGATCTACTATACCAGTCGGGGGTGGAGAGTATTTTATTGTAGATATGTGATCATACCCTTCATGTACAAGTTTTGTTCTCATGTTAGTATTGGTCATACACCGCACGTATGACTAGCCAGGCCAGTATTCATGTACAAGTTCCTAAGTTGATCACATGTTAAAGCTAGTACTCACATACTTAGTCATTAGTATTCTTGTTCATTGGCATATTATTTATTCTTGTATTTATTTCTAGTATTTTCTTTATTGTTTATCTCTTGTACATGTATATGCATCTTGTATATTTCTATCTATTTACTGCTACATAGTTTATATCATTGATGTAGAACTGCTGTTAGAGATGTACTTTGCTCTATCCTGACTGAAAATATTTTTCCAGACTACGACTTAGAGGACTGGTGTCCGATACATTATGGACCATGTATAGATGCAGACTACACACCAGAGATCTTAGAGGAGACACTACCTGCAGCTATTTAGATAGTATTTATTTTATGCGTTGAGACTTATTTTGAAGTTTATTTTTAGTTATGTTGAGACTTATGTTAAGTTTAATTTGAGACATTGTGTTCGACTTATGTCATCATTTCTTATCTTTTATCGTGCTATTTATATTCTTATAGTTTTGTGATTGAGTATACATTATGAGCTATTGTGAGATGTTATTTCATTATCCTCCTTATGGAGTTGATATCATTGACAGGTTGTGAGTTATGTTTAGTATTATTGAAATCTCGACAGTGTTCTACCGCCGATGCTACGACGTAGGTTGGATGTACCCACATACTCGTGCCCCTATACCGGGTGCGGATCATGATACCCTACGGGTTGCTCTTGGTATGACAAGATCGGCCCAATGGTGATCTCGGAGTGGTCGAGAACATGACTGCTATCTGCCATATATAGTCTAAGTTGCGACACGTAAAATATATCATGTACTCCCTCGAGTGAAGGTGGTAGTGCCAGTCGATATGCCACTTCTTCCACTCGCTCTAGCACGTCAAATGGTCCAATATACCTTGGGCTCAACTTGCCTTGCCCTCCGAATCAAATAGTGCCTCTACTAGGTGATATCCTCAAGAAGATATGATCACCCTCTTTAAACTCCAAGGGACAACGATGAAGGTCTGTCCACTACTTCTGCCTGTCTTATACTGCTCGCAAGTGTCCTTGTATCTTCTTCACTGTCTCTACGGTGTTGACTACTAACTCTGGTCCTAAAATCTGACGTTCTTCCACGTCACTCCAACACACGGGATACCTACACTTTCTTCCATACGATGCTTCAAATGGAGCCATCTGGATGCTCGCTTAATAACTATTGTTGTAAGAAAACTCCACAAGATGTAGGTGGTCCTCCCATGATCCTCCAAAGTCTAACATACAAGCCCTCAACATATCCTCCAGTGTCTGAATAGTACGTTCGGACTGTCCATCTGTCTGCTGGTGATAAGATTTACTGAACTTCAGACGAGTCCCAAGACTCTCCTGCATACTTCTCCAAAAATGAGATATAAAATGCAAATCCCTATCTGACACGATGTAGACCGGAATATCATGCAACCTCACGATCTGCCTCATGTATAAGTCAACCAAAGCTTCTGTAAACTAGCCAACTCTCAAAAGGCAAGAAGTGTGCAGACTTAGTAAGTAGATCCACTATTACCCATACTACATCTCTCCCACTTTGACTCTTGGGAAAACTCGTGATGAAGTCCATAGTGATGTGCTTCCACTTTCACTCAGGAATTAGAAGTGGTTGCAGTAGCCCTGCTATTCTTTGATGCTCCACCTTTACCTGCTGACATACTAGACATTTGGCTACAAAGCGAGCTATCTCTCTTTTTATCCTATGCCACCAAAAGTGATATCGCAAGTCACGATACATCTTGGTGCCTCCAGGATGAATAGAATATATCAAACTATGAGCTTCTGCCATCAGCTCCTGTCGAATCTCTCTATTGGGAACATATAGACGATCACTATATCGTAATGTCCTGTCATCATGAATACACAATTCTGACTGCTCTCCGGCCTCTGTCCTTTTCTTCAATCTCTTCAATATGGTGTCCATAGGCAAAGCTACCTTAATCCTCTCTACTAGTGATGACTGTACTTGTAAGTTGGCTAATATCCCATCTACTCCGGGTAATATCACTTCTATGCCAAGGTCTTGCAAGTCCTCCAATAATTCCCTCTGTGTTGTCAAGAAGTAAGCTGCTGGTTTCTGGCTTAATGCGTCTGCTACTACATTAGCCTTGCCCGGGTGATAATGCAGCTCTATCTCAAAATCCTTCATCAACTCAAGCCACCGACGTTGTCTCATATTTAACTCCTTCTGTGTGAAGACATACATGAGGCTTTTATGGTCTGCATAGATCTCTATTCGTTCTCCATATAGGTAATGTCTCCATAGCTTCAGAGCAAAAACAACGGCTGCAAGCTCCAAGTCATGAGTTGTATAATTCTTCTCATGTACTCGTAACTGTCTAGATGCATATGCAATCACATTGCCATGCTGCATCAATACGCATCTCAAGCCTTTTTCTGATGTGTCACTGTAAATCACATAACCTCCTGATCCTGATAAAATAGTTAATACTGGTGCTGTGGTCAGTCGCTTCTTCAACTCCTCGAAAGCGGCTTGACACTCGTCGGTTCATACGAACTCTTGATCCTTGCACTTCAATCGAGTCACAGGCACTGCTATCCTTGAGAAGTTCTCCATGAACCATCGATATTATCCCATAAGTCCAAGGAAACTCCTCACCTCCGATGCTAATTTAGGAATGGGCCGTGTCTCGACTACCGAGATTTTCTCTAGGTCAACAGAAATACCATCTTCCTTAACGACATGCCCAAGAAATGAGACTCTGTCCAAGAAAAACTTATATTTACTGAGCTTCGCATATAACTAATCTCTTCTCAAGGTCTCTAGGACAATCCACAGGTGCTTCGCGTGCTCCTCGTGGCTCTTTTAATAGACAAATATGTTATATATGAAGATGACCACGAACTGGTCCAAATACTGATGCAATACTCAATTTATTAAGTTCATAAAGATAGCTGGAGCATTGGTCAACCCAAATGGCATGACCAAAAACTTATAGTATCCATATCTTGTCCTTAATGCGGTCTTCGGGATGTCCTGCTTTTATACCTTCACCTGGTGATATTCCGATCTTAAGTCTATCTTCGAGAATACCTTGGCTCCACTAAGTTGATCAAATAAGTCATCAATGCATGGCAATGAATATTTATTCTTCACAGTCACTGCATTTATGGATCTGTAGTCGATGTACATACGCACTGACCCATCCTTCTTTGGTACAAATAATACTGGTGCTCCCCAGGGTGATGCACTTGGTCGGATAAAATATTTCTCTTCTAATTCTTTTAACTGTGCCTTCAGCTTATCCATCTCCTTCTTCGCCAATCTATAAATATGCGACGCTATGGGTGCTGCTCCCGGTGTCAATTCACTCAAGAATTCTACATCTCTGTCTGGAGGTAGTCCTGGCAATTCCTCTAGAAAGATGTCTTGGAACTCTGAAATGATAGGATAATAGATAACGTCGTCCATTGCAAGCTACACACCATTAAGGGCTTATGTGGATCCTCGTGCAAACTCAAGTTCTGGATGGCCTGGTACCTTAAAAAGAATGCTTTCTCCAAAACAGTCGAAGAAAATGTTGTACTTGCTTAGCCAGTCCATCCCAAGCACAATATCAAAAGTTGGCATAGGGAGGACTAAGAGCCGGGCATTCATCTCTCTGCTACGAATCACTATCGAACACGATCTATAAATCCGACTAACAGGTACAGCTCCTCCTCCGATGAGAATTCTAATACAACTAGGTAAATTTGTAGTGGCAATATTGTGTTTGGCAATAAAACTAGAAGATATAAACGAGTGGGTGGCTCCTGTATCAAATAATGTCATAACAGGAAGAGTAAAAGAAAGAGTAATACCTGTTATAACATCAATCTCTTGTTCCATGTCATCCACTTCTAGTGCAAAAGCTTATCCATTTCTCTGTGGTAGTCCATGTCTGGTCCTCTTGAACTGATCCTCCTGAGGAGGTAGCAGTTGTCCTCGCTGAAATCCTCTGGCTACTGGGGTTCGAGGTGCTCCTGGTCTAGTCATCGACTGAACTAGCTTCGGTGCTTGAAGTGCTAGCTTCTGTATTGGCGGTGGAAGTGTCAATGTCTGCTGCATTGGACAGTCTCTCACCATATGCTGTCCGGAACCACACCTCATACATTGTCCTAAGTGAGTCTGACAATCTCTAAAAATATGTCCGTGTCTCCCACAATAATTGCAGTGGGACTTCTCCAGAATCTGGTACAGTCTTGCTCTGTGTTGCTGCTGCTGCTGCTGTGCTAAAGGATGTCTGATAGGCCCTCCTTGTTGTGTCCTTGCTGGTCCCTACTGTGTCTTCAGTTGACCTCTTTTTTCCTTGCTGATGGCCTCTGATAATCTAGCTTCTGTCAATAATTCGGCATAAGAGATCTGGGACTGTGAGCTAGTGTAGTGTTAGAGCTCCTGAGTCAGTCCGCGGTGAAACCTCTTAGCCTTCTCCAAGTCATTTGGTATCAGGACGGTGCCATATTTACTAAGGCGACTAAACCCTGCATCATACTCGTCAACTGTCTTGTTCCCCTGCTCCAGATAATGGAACTAATCGTACAACGCATCCCTTATAGTGTCCGAGAAGTACTTCCTCTCAAAGCACTCCAAAAATTGTTCTCAAGTCTGGTACGTGCCGAACTGGTGCTACATTGATTCCTACCAGTGATGAGCGTTACCATCTAGCTATGTCCTTACGCCTATCATCTATAGATCTATAGGCAGTTGTGATGCTTCTAATAACTTTTGGGTATGGGTAATCCAGTTTGTGGTCTCCTCTGGGTTCTCGGTACCTTTATACGGCTTGGGACCCATCTGTATAAAGTCCTTGACTGAACCAACCGTAGCTCGCGGTACTAGAACTAGTGCCTGGGCTGGTACAGGTGCCTGTGCAGCCATTCTCTCAAGTGTTGCCAGAAATTCTTGTCTCTGCTCTACCGCTTGCTACCTCTGCTCTATAGTTAGTACGGTCGCCTGCTGTCTCTTTTCCAACATTATCATTTGGAAGAATTGAAACAACTGTGTCTGTCCATCCTGTGGTACCGGTGAAGCTGGGAAAGTCTCATTAGGCGAAGCGGAAAGATCGGATGGAACTGAATTGTGAGTCTGTCCATCCGACCCCGAAAGTCTAGGAGTCGTTGAGGCCTCTTCTCGAGTTTGGCCGTTGACTCTTGAAGGTGTGTCACCTCCGGCGGCAGTACATCTACTACGCAAATCTATCTCTCTGCAAGAGGTGGATGAAATGATTAGAAAGAGTACATGAATCAAACTGGATGCAAGCATATTTAAATAGGAAGGTTAAAAGGGATGATAAATTTTAGTCAAGCGTGGATGAGATCCTATACTCTATTCTTATACGCAGGCTTGCTCGGTACAGTAACATAACCGAGACAATATATTCGAGGACCTGCATGGGCCACAACAAAAAAAATATGTCATGCCCCAGTCCCAAAATACGTAGGACTAGAAATATGCAATATGCTAGCCGTATGTATACGATAACTCCAATATGTTGGAAGATTATGATACCTACATACGCTGTACATGAATATCAAATCCAAAAGTGGTATTATACTATTAACACAAGTCACACGCAATCTATATCTCATCCACAGCACAAATAAAGAAATAGGAATAAATAACTGAATCTCAAATATGAAGTATCAAAGAATGATAGTCGGGTGGAGACAAATCCACTGCCAATCGACTATACTGAAAACTACTAATGAGAAAAGAGATCAAACTCTAATATAAGATAATGTCAATAAAGAAAATAGCAACTAGAATGTCCATCAGCTGCGATGAATCAAAGTGACTCTGAAGATAAGACCTCCTCAGTCTAGTATAAAGCATCATGTCCGAGTTCATACTCCTGTAGATAATCCTGTACGTCTATACCTGAAAAGGGACCAAGTCCTCAGAGGGATGTAACAAGATACATAGAAGCATGCCAATAAAGTACTAAAAGTAAACATCCAATGGGTCGCCTAACCATCTATGTGAATGCACTTTGAGAATAACTTTCCAACAAGTGGACTATCTGGCTAAAATAGAATTGGTATGATTCTCTCAGAGAATCAGGAGCCTACAAAATATGACGTCTTTTGAACCTCAGAGGCCACCAGGTAATAATATAGGGGTCATCATGACCGCGCATCTCCGGCGGATCGTATGGGTTACACAAGGAAAGTGCAAAGGAGTCCAAACGCCTTACTTGTTGTTCTTCCCACCCTATGCTCTAAGCATGTCATATCCATGACACGATACAACCTTTAAATAACTACCAGGTCTTTTATTATGCAATTTTTATCAGCAGTTATCCCTATCCATCGTACGTCCTATACGTAATAGTGGCCAACCGAGTACGCAAGTTCGTGTCCTATATGAGACTCACATTCGTGTAATCACAGTGTCAGGGCCAATAAAACATAAGAATGCCTCATGAAAATGGGGTGGTGTCATAAACTAGGTCAACATGCATATATATATAAATAAAAATAGAAAAAGATGCCACCGTCGTTGCACCCAAGTTATCCTTGGACGCGCAGTTTATATAGCAGTTTAAATATATGAACTAAATGACAAAAATAAAGTACATGCATCACATGGAATATAAATCATAGTATAATGGCAAGGTATACTTGCCTGGCAAGCAATCTGTGTAGTGTAAACGTCCAAACGTCAAGTACACAGGATCAGAACTATGGCCTCCGAATAAACGTCTCCGGATGCTGAAATAAACATCACCAACATTCCCGGAATCAACGAGATAGCTAGAAAATACTACCATTTTGTCCAATTTGGACACATAAGCAAAACAATAATTTTGGGTCAAAGTGGGATCCACATGTGGCCTACTTTGCACCGAAATGCATGCTAGGAATAAATATCTCTAAATGGGACAAATTATAGGTTAAACAAATTCTAAATATCAATACGAACTCAACGGTATGTCCAAATTTGGATTCCGGTGAGCCGAACACAATTTTGTCCTAAAAGTCAACCGTGGTGCCCACAAATAGGCAGCTTAGTCAACTATCTTGGAATTGCGTGAAACTTGGGTCACAGGACCAGCGTGATACCACAAATCCAATAGTGCAAGTTTTGTCACATTCCGATGACCGTACACAAAATGGTGCGATATTTTGCAAAAGTTGCGATATAGAGACTTTTTACGGATACGGGTTAATTTCGACGAGCACACATGTCCAAATCAATTTACGTGAAAGTCCACATATTAGGACATACCATACGCATCTTTCGATATAATTGGTACACGATAGGGCGGTCCCGTTTGACGGAGCGCACTCTGAATCATAATTTCTAAAGTTTTAAAAATAAAATTTTCATAATTTTTAACCCAGTTTATCTCTGTAGTTAACCAAAATAAAATAATTTACTTAACAGAAAATAATCTTGGTTATATAGTCTTCATAGAGAAAAATGTAGATTTAAATTTGGATGTCTGTGGTGGAAGATATTAGTCTCTAAACATAGGTCATTGAAATATTTTCTGCAGTTTAAAAGATATAATTTTTCTTCAACTTGGCCTCGATTTCTATCTAGTGTTAAGTGCTGTTCGATGAAAACTAATTAATAGAGTTGAGAGTGGGATAGGTTGTGAACATACCGGTGAAGATGGATCCAAAAATGATTGAGCGACGAGTTGGAAAATGATGCGTGAAGTAGCGGTCGTCGCTTCTTGTTTCTGCGGATGCTTTTGCGTGGGACGCGGTCGCGGCCGACAGTATGGGGTTCCGGGCAGCTGTGCAGGGTGCTCCGGTGGTCGGGGTCGGCGTTGTGGAGAAATCAACGGCTAGGTTAGGGTTAGGGTTTCAACTATGATATATATATATATATATATATATATATATATATATATATATATATAGGGATATAGGGGGAAGCAGGGGCGGGTGAACCTGGGCCGCGGGGGGGGGATTTCTACTGCTGGCTTCGCGGGTTGGGGTTAGACGGGTCTGGGGTTAGGAATTTAGACTTTAGGAAATAGGCTTAGAACCTATAGGAATTTGTTAGCTGTGGATTTAGGTTTAAGGTTAGTGGTGGTTTAAGGAATTTAATTAAAGATTAAGGTTTAGTATTAAGGGTTTTTAGTTATCCTTTTTTTTTTCTTTTTTTTTTGTTCAAAAAATTCTAGATGAGTATTTACCTAGTAATTAAAATTCAATAAATTTTATTTTCTAATTAACTAAAAAATACTATAAATAAATTAAATAATTAATTAAATAATTATAATATTTAAAATTAGGGGATTTTATACGCGGTGCAGTGCAGCAGCAGGCTGCATCGAGCAGCAGCACAGCGTAGTGCGTGGTGCAGCATGCAGCAGCTGCAACGTGCAGCAACAACAGCAAACTATAGCAGCAGCGAGCGGTAGCAGCGCATGAGCAGTGCAGCACAGTGCGCGGTGCTGCGTGGCACAGTAGCAGGTTGCTGCAGCAGCAGCAGTCGCGTAGCAGCGTGCGCAACACCGTAGCAGCGGGTTATACCAGCTCAAGCAGCAACAAGGTATGAGGGCAGTTATTAAGGTGTAGTTAGTTTCAGTTAGTTTATTAGTGGTTTAGCTAGTTAAGGTTAGTAGTCTAGTTTGTTCTTGTAAGATTAGTTAATAGTTTAAATAGTATAGCACTTGTATATATGCATGTTATCTGATAGTTAATTATGTACATACTTGAGTAGATTAGAGGGCTATATGTATATATATTTGGGATGGTTGTCAAGTGGCAAGTACAAGCAAGTGTTGATGGATAATTAAGGGTATCAAATTGGTATCAAGGTAAGGTATTGAGTTGTTAATCTAGGATACCATGGTAATAGATAGCTAAGGTATATTAAGGTAAGTGATTAGTTAGTTATTGATTTAGTCCAATTAGTTTCATTAATAGTGTAGTTGCTAAGTGCATTATTAGGAGTTATGTATATAGATACTTGTTATCTAATAGTTAGCTATACATAACTATTAGTTAGACTCTTAACTATATGTATCTATTTATTTGGGTATTGGTAGTAAGTTACTATATAGGTATTGTATTGATATGTATGGATATGTATTATATGTTAGTAGTTGTAGTATTTAATATTTAGAATAAGTTAGCATATGTTTTAGTTATGTTAGTATATGTTTGGCATATATTTAGTGTTTGGGGGTTAGCTATATATTAGCTATATGCATTAGGATTTGAATTACCTTGGGATACCAAGGTAATGTCAAGGTAATGGGTCGACACTCAAGGTATTAAGTTTGAGTATCGAGATGGGTGTGTAGATAGTGAGATACGCATTGGTTCAAAGCTAAGGTATCCGATTTACATTAGTTAGCTAAGCTACTATATGTAATAACTTGTATATATATATATATATATATATATATACATATATATATATATATATATATATAAATTGCTATGTTCATATCTTTAAACTTGCGTATCTTAGGATACGGTATCCTATTGATTTTATAGTATCTTAGAATAGCTAGTATGGCCTAGATACATAGTGTATAGACCTAATATCCTAGAGATAGACTCATACAACCTAAAAATAACTAGTTTGACTAAGTTTGACTAGTTTGGCATAGAGTTGACCTAGTTTGACTATTTTGACTTAGAAATGGCTTTATGACCTAGAAGTTGAATAGTTTAACTTAATTTTATTTCAGAACCTTGTATTAATATAATATTCTATATATAGGTCTGTGTGATACCAGTTCGGACACAGTTTGACATTCATTGCTCTAGACAGAAGATGAGTACATTCTCTGATATTTATTATTATTTAATAATTACTATAATACAAGTATTTAGAAATATTTTATATGACTCTTGACACATTGGTACACGGACTAGTATAAACATGGATCAGTCATGGGATGTTATATATATTGTTTATTGTTTCTCGTATTCTCAATATTTAACTTAGATAATATTTTAATATTTAATATTTAACTTAGACAATGTTTTAATGTTCAATGTTCAATGTTTAACTTAGACAATATTCAATATTCAGTGTTTAGTGTTTAGTGTTTAGTGTTCAATGTTCAATGTTTAATGTTTAATGTTCAAGATTTATTATTTACATGGCCTTGAGTATCTTGTATCACAACGTGTCATGGTTGGATCCATTGTACTAGTTGGGAGAAAGGGAGAGTGTTAGCTAGATATGTGATCAAATTCTAGACAATGTTCAATATTTAACTTAGAGAATGTTTATCCAACGTTAAAGTAGACAATGTTCACCCAAGCCGATCACATATCTAACTAGTATTTCAATCACTTAGAATAGTTACAGTTCTTCACCATATTCTAGTTAATTATTTTATTCTATTGTCTTGTTCTAGTTCATCGTGATCAATGTATACCATATTGTTCATTATTTACCTGTTTCTTCTACCATAGTTGATATTGTTCATTGTTTCTCGTCTTATATTATATTATCTATTTTTGATTATACTCATTATCAATTAATTGGAAGTGCTATTGGGTTGTACTTTGCTCCATTCCTGTCTAAAAAATATATTTTAGATGAATGGTTAGAGAGGATGAGTCCCACTTACTACGGACCCCGACCTATAGATGGTGCAGACTTGGACCCACTAGTTCTGGAGTGACTGCCAGGAGATCTAGCCGGAATCACTTGTTAGCATAGTTAGTTCTTTTCAGCATTTTGGTACCAAATTTATTTTTGGCTTATATTTGAGATTTTGATTATTATTCTATTGTTGTTGTTATATTTGTTTAGATTGTATAGTTATGGTAGAATTTTTTGTTATCTTATCATGCTATATAATTGTGATTAAGTATTGTGTTGAATTAAGTTTATTACTCTTTTCTTGGAGTTGAGATATTATTGAGGATTATAAATTATTGCGAGATAATTAGATAGTATAGTTGACCAAGATAGCGTTTTACCATAGATGCTGTGGCGTAGGCTGGACGTACCCACGTACTCGTGTCCTTTACCGGGTGTGGGTCATGACACATTCTCATAACTCAAAGAGCATTAGAGCTTGGAATTGCAAGGAACACAAGAAGAAGGAGCTTTGGCAAGGAGATCGTGTCCGGATCATGTCCGTAGAAATAATTCATTGGAAATCCATCTCCCAAAATATAAAATTATGAATTTACCTTCTCCCAAGTATCTAAATCATGTATTTGACCATTAAGAACTATCTCGTGGCATAGAACTACCTATAGGAAGAAGTTCTAGGCTATTTGGTTGTGTATTGTGACTTCTACATAGGTTTTTTTGTACATTTTGGAGAAATTACGAGATCAACACATCAAGTGTGTGTCATGAGCCTAGTTTAGTATAATTAGACTTAAGCCTAATTTAGTATAATTAGACTTAGATCGGGATTGTGATACTAGCTACGTGTCCATAATTGGATACGTGTAGGCTGTATCATGGCAATTTGGTGATACGGGTTGATTTGGGAGTTTTTTCTTCGACATGGGGGTGTACATATGCCATATTTTGCCATGACACGATCTATAACATAGCCACACTCTCTGTTCTCAGGACCGCGTGAAGGGGGACTACCCTTCCACTCCCTCTGGTATGAACCAGAGTTGGTTCAAATCTCTTCCTTCCACCAGACAGACAGAAAGAATGAAATGATAGGTGAAAGAAAGGGATGTATTAAACCAACGAGAGAGGCAAACAAAGTGAGTCTTGCTCACCCAAAATTGGAAAACTTGATGGGCTCCTACTCTATCCGAGTCGTGGTGAATGAAGGCTGGCGAGTCCTCAAGTAAAGGTATGAGGCAAAGCCGGGTAATTACTACATACTAGGATCTCTTCACCAGGCCTTCCCCATTCAAAATCCAAACTGAAGAAGAGAAGTCAAGCGCTCCTAGTTTCATTTGGTGGGGTATTAGGCCATGGCCAACTACCAGGGGCTTGGACCCTTCCTTCGACGGGGCCGAGGCAAGAAAGATGGATATCGCTTCCAGACTTGAGAGAATGCATCTTTCCATTCAAAATGTAGAAAACGAAAAGCTCCAACGGGAGCAAACCCTGCATGCCTAATGATTTATTTCGGCCTTAATCATCATTTATGAGATATTATAGGCTTTGGGTTGAGTTTGGTAAGTTTGGAGAGCGTATTGTGAGCGTATCATAGTGTATCACACTTGTGTACCCCATGTATTTGATATAATGCCAAGTTATTTATTTTAATATGGATATTCAGATTTGTGCACATATATATACCAATATTTTCATTATAAATTGCTATATATAAATATATGAGTAGATATATATATATATATATATATATGTTGTGTGAGTATATGTTAGTATGGACGGTAGAGAGTGGTCTATGTACAACAGCTAGAAGGGGGTTTGTTGTTGCTATATGCTATAGGTGTAGTCAGGTTTGGGGTTGCACAATTGGTGTGGTCGAATGGCAGTAGCTACTATTTGATATGGTCGAAGCAGCAACAGTTGCAGGGTGCTGCTACAATTGGTGTTGGTGTTGGCATAGTGTTGGGGTATTGGTTGGGCACAATACAGGAGTGTGATTGTGTGTGTATTTTAGATAAGATTCTAAGTGTGTCAGTATGTGCAAGTTTAAGGAGGAGGTGATATTTTATTCTGAAATAGGAGTTAGTAGCAGCTGTAGATAGTGGAAAGGGGCTCCCAGGTTCAGTAAGGTAAGTAGGAGGAAACTATATATTATACAGTGACAGTGAGTAGGTATTATTGATACCAAGTAAGCAATATAAAGATGAGGGGGCTGATACGAGTGTATCTATTAGTAGGGGGCTCGGGACCAATACTTTAGTGTATCAGTCATGGGGGTGAATTGGAGTGAGGACTTGGATAGGTCGGTATAAGAGTATTGGAGAGGGTATTCCAGTTTCAGGCTAAAGTAAGGTTGATACTTGACATGCAACCGAAGGAAATACAAGTAGCAGACTTAGGGAGTGATGCTTAGTCTTGACCATAATTATTCATGCAGTACCCGAGTGAAGTATAGAGATTAGAATAAGGTAATAGTATTTACCCATAGTGTATCAGTAGGTCCAGAGGGTAGTGTACCTATATTCAGACAATAAGATAGATGCAAAAACCCTATATGTGTGCTGGAATATTATGTGTCAAGGAATCAAATATTATAGGGATGTATCAGTTGGGATTAAGTGAATATATAGATATGAGTGATATGCAAGTGTGTATTTGTGTGAGTGTTTGAGTGTCAGTAAGGGTTTTAGGGGTGGCAATTAGCAGTTATGTAGGAGGCTGGTACTAGGTATGCTTTTCGGATACCAACTGGTATCATAACATATGTGAAGTTAGTGTGTCAATAGCAGTTGAGTTTATGTGAAGGCATATGGGTAATCAATCCAAGATGAGAGGAGCTTGCAGTATACTGATGCAGTAATGAGGGAACTAGAGGTGTAACAACGTGTTGGGTGCCCAGTTTAAATCAATAACAGCAGTATCAAGCAAGTAGCAGCAGAAGTAAGGAGCCTGGGTTGCTTGCATTATATGCAATGCCCAAATTAGAAGTCGAGTGGCATGTTGATGTACTAGGCTCGAGTTATACTACCTTAGTAAGTAGTGAACTAAGAAGGGGAAAAGCTTGGTTAATTTTAGATGAGGGTTGTATGTGTATAGGATTGCACTCTAGAGATACCAAGTATCAGTATAAACTTGGGTGTAGGTATTAGTTGGGGATTTTGTGAATATCAGTTGATACTCATGATTAGATGTAGGTAAGTGCCTTAGTGAAGGTGTTGGCCTATGTCAAGCATGGGGTACTAGAGTGTCTTGGGGTATGGGGTTAGACACTGGGTAAGATATTTTAGTTAGGCTAGGGTATTAGTTTTAATGATAAGGTAATAATAAGATATCTATGTTACTATAGAATATGAATAGATATATAGGATACATAATACCTAATGGCTAGTATAGCTAACACCATATATATATGGACCTAGAAACCTAACCAAAACCTAGTATCAACTAGATTAGACTTGTAATCGACCTAGAACCTAGGTATGGACCAAAAATTAATTTAACACCTAGTTGAGACTTAGTTTGACCTAGTTTGACTTAGTCCGACCTAGTCTTGACCTAGAACATCAAATTTAGTACATTTATAGCTCAATTATCATTCTTTATATTCCATTGACATGATATTCATATATAGGATTGTGAGACACCAGCTCAGACACCAAGTTATATCTTTTGCTCAAGACTAGAGGCGAGTACATTCTCTGATAGTTTTTATTATTTGATAATTACTATAATACAAGTATTTAGAAATATATTACTTGATTCCTGACACATTGGTACACATATTAGTATATGCATGGATCTTCAGTCATGAGATATTATTTATTATTTTACTATTTCTCGTGTTCTTGCATAGTTTAGACAATATTTAACATTAGACAATATTTAATATTAGACAATGTTCATTGAGTATATGGTATCGTAACGTGTCATGGTTGGATCCTTTATACCAGTCAAAAAAGAAGAAGTATTAGCTAGATATGTTATCAAAGCCTAGACAATGTTCAATATTTAATGTTTAAGTTAGACAATGTTTATTCAACATTAAAGTAGACAATGTTTAACCCAAGCCGATCACATATCTAACTAATATTTCAAATACTTAGTGTAATTACAGTTCTTCACTATATTCTATTTTATTGCCTTTATTATATTTTATGGTGATCAGTTTATACCATATTGCTCTAGATTAACTGTCTCTTTCCTACCATAGTATGATATTGTTCATTACTTCTCGTCTTATATTATATTCTCTATTTCTGTTTATAGTCATTATCAATTAATTGAAACTGCTATTGGATTGTATTTTGCTCTAATCTTGACTAAATATATTTTTCAAATGTCTGGTTAGTGAGGATGTGTCCCACCTACTATAGGCTAACAAATGGAGTGTCATCCGAGGATGTAGTGCCATATATTGAGGTCCATTTAGATTTCCATATCTAGTAATATTTGTTCCTAGTTAGACTTTGGATTGTATTATTATTTTTTAGACCTTGAGTTTTGTTTATATGTTGAGTTTGGCCTTGTGATGTATTGAGACTTGTACTTCTTTTCTTTCTGTTCCATATCGTGCTTAAATCTTTCTTTAGTTTTATTTTGTGATTGAGTATCAATTATTATTGAATCATGGTATTGTCCTCCAATTGGAGTTAAGATATTACTGGCATATACCATCATATATTTTGTGAGATATTTAGATAGTATTATTGACCTAGACAGCATTCTACCGTCGATGCTGTGGCATAGGCTGGACGTGCCCACGTACTCGTGCCCCTATACTGGGTGTGGGTTATGACATATTTTTATGGTGGCCCATGCAGGTCCGTCTTCGCTATAGTACGATATCGTGGTTATGCAACGACTTAGTTGTAATACTACGAGCCTGCGATAGGATAGGATATAGGATATTAGGATGAAGGCGTATACACAATCACAACAAGAAAATAATTCTAATATAATTGAATCTTGCCATCTATATCATTCTGAATATTGCTTTCTTTGAAAATTTATGTCCTTCTTTGATGATATCATATCATGCTCAATATTAATTCCTTATTTTTGAATCTGTCTTCAGGATGCCGTCGAAGATGCGTTTCCAGTGCTCAGGCACAATGTCAACGAGGTCGGTCACTTTGCCGCCTATGAGAGAAGCACCAGTAGATACTGTTCCAGCAGCTATATTCTAGAGGTCCACTTTACCAATCCAGGTGGATATTTTCACAGCAACTTTTGGGAGTGCTCCACCTCCGGTACAGAGAACAACACCGACAGTTTTAGGAGATCTTCCATTCCTGCCATCCGTAGTTGATTAGACGTAGATATTTGTGCTCTTTCAACAGATGATGGAGGCACAACAGTGCCAGTCAGAGGTTTTGAGATAGGGCATTAAGAATGCTCACCAGATTATGCTTGCCGCAGTCGAGAGAGTCGCCTTAGTCCAGCCACAAACGACACCACTATAGCCCGATCTGTAGCAGCCAAGGCCGGGTACCATCATAGACTTCATGAGGATGAGGTCTAAGGACTTTAAAGTCACGGAGGGGATCATATATGCAGATGACTGGATAGAGGACATTGAGAGAAACCTATGATTGGTGCAGATTCCTGAGAGCTTGCAGGTAGAGGCGGCGGGTAGTATGATATTCGATATTATGCTGACATGGTTCAGGACAAACCCCAGGATATCAGTACCGGGACTTACTTAGAAAGATTTCAAAAAGCTTTTCAAGGAGAAGTTTTTCCCGAATTTTGCTAAGAGTACCTTGGAGAGTCAATTCTAGAACCTCGTCTAGGAAAACTTGACAGTTGATGAGTATGCGACAAAGTATTGCCGATTGGGACAATTTATTGAGGGGCAGAACCTTGGGCCAAGGCTAAAAAGTTCAGGAAAGGACTGAACAGTAAGATTAAGTTCCATACTAATGGAGACCGCACTGCTACTTTTGAGAAAATTCTGAGACAGGCACAACGGGTGGAGGATAATTTGGAGTTTGGCTCTAAGAGGCCGAGAGACACCGTAGGAGCAAGTAGTGGTGCAGGCCCAGCAAAGGGGCCCCACTTTCTGCAGCCGAGAGTATATCGGCATTAGAAGTATCTTGGGCCAGTTATGGTACCAGCTCAACAGATACAACAATTTCAGAAGCTAGTTTATCAGGCACCGCAGCAGCGAGGCAGACTCATCAGACTTTTTCTTATGCCTGTTGTGGAAGGCATGGGCATAGTTAGAAGAACTGTCGGAAGAGGCTCAGACTATGCTTGTATTGTGGTTCCCCTGACCATCAGGTGAAGGAGTGTTTCAACATCCCGTATGGACAAGATTGTGGTCAGAGAGGTGGAGTTAGGCCACCTGTGGTACCGTAGACTGCTCAACACCCGCATAGGGAGCCACCCCAGCAGGGCGGGGCATTTGCAATGGCCGTCGGAGAGGACGACAATTCAGGTGATAGGTTAATTTGTTTTTTCTTATTATATTCTTTTCCTTTTTACCTGTTGTTTGTGTATTTAGTTAGTACATTATAGACTGCTTGTGAGTTATTGTATAGTTAGTATACCCTGTCGGAGACTGCAAAATCATGATGGGCGAAGACCATAGTTAGTAATTTCTTTTAAATTGCTTGTTGTATGTTTTAGTTTGGATTGGGGTTGACCTAGAGGGGGGCACGATCATGTTTAAATTTCGAGGACAAAATTTTTCTAAGGTGGGTAGGATTGTCACCCCCATTTTTATAACTAGGGATAATTTAATAATTTGGCCTAGTTATTTAATTTTAGGAATATAATATTAATATTAGTGGGCCATGTATATTTATTTGATGCTTGTATTAGTTATTTAATTATTAGAGTGACATATATGTAATTAGAGGCTTATAGCATTTAATTTAGTTAGTTGACTAGCCTATTTAATTTGACTTAACATTAGTGGACCTAAATTAGACTTGTCATGACAAATAGTGAGCCAACATAGACTAGGCCCAATGAACCCATTCCCACTAATTAACTAAGGAAAATTAGTTTAATTACAATTATGTAGAGACTTCCCAAATAGTCCTTCCTTAATCCTCTCATAATTAGATAGAGAGGAGCAACTTAGTCATTGTATATTGCTTGGGGAGGAGAAAACTTAGGGCCGGCCACATATAGGCTAGTCTTTCTCTCTCTTCTCTCATTTGCTTATTCATTCTATATCTCAAATTTCTAGATCCCCAATTATCTTTATTCCTCCATCATTTATTCCCAAATTTATTCCATTCCCTCTCATTTTCATCACTCAAAGAGCATTGGAGCTTGGAATTGCAAGAAGCACAAGGAGAAGGAGCTTTGGCAAGGAGATCATATCCGGATCATGTCCGTAGGAATAATTTATTTGGAATCCATCTCCCAATAGGTAAATTTTTGAATTTACCTTCTCTTTAGCATATAAATAATGCATTTGACCATTATGAACTCTCTCTCATAGCATAGAACTACCTACCTATAGAAAGAAGTTCTAGGCTATTTGGTTGCGTATTGTGACTTCTAATAGGTTTTTGTGTGTATTTTAGGAGAATTATGAGATTAATACATCAAGTATGTGTCATGAACCTAATTTAGTATAATTATACTTAGATCAAGGTTGGGATACTAGCTACGTATCCATAATTAGATACGTGTAGGCCATATCATGATAATTTGGTAATACGGGTTTATTTGTGGATTTTTTCTTCAACACGGGGGTGTTCACATGCTATATTTTGCCAAGACATCTAGAATAGATATCTAATAATTTATTTAGGCCTTAATCATCATTTATGAGATGTTGTAGGCTTTGGGTTGAGTTGGTAAGTTTGGATAGCGTATTATGAGCGTATCACACTTGTGTACCCCAAGTGTTTGATGTAATGCCAAGTTATTTATTTTAATATGGATATTCAGATTTGTGCACATATATATACCCATATTTTTATTATAAATTATTATATATAAATATATGAGTAGATATATATATATATATGTTGTGTGAGTGTGTGTTAGTGTAGACTGTGGAGAGTGGTGTGTACAATAGCTAGAAGGGGGGTTTGTTGTTGCTATATGCTATAGGTCTAGTCTGGTTTAGGATTGCACAATTGGTATGGTCGAGTGGCAGTAGCTACTATTTGATATGGTCGAAGCAGCAACAGTTGCAGGGTGCTTCTACACTTGGTGTTGGTGTTGGCTTAGTGTTGGGGTGATGGTCGGGCACAGTGCATGAGTGTGATTGTGTGTGTGTTTTAGATAAGAATCTAAGTATGTCAGTGTATGCAAGTTTAAGGAGGAGGTGATGTATTATTCTAAAATAACAGTTAGTAGGAGCTGTAGATAGTGGAATGGGCCTCAGGTTCAGTAAGGTAAGTAGGAGGAAACTGCAGATTATACAGTGACAGTGAGTAGGTATTATTGATACCAAGTGAACAATCTGAAGATGAGGGCATTAATATGAGTGTATCTGTTAGTAGAGGGCTCGGGGACTGATACTTTAGTGTATCAGTCATGGGGGTGAACTGGAGTAAGGACTTGTTTAGGTCGGTATTAGAGTATTGGTGAGGGTGTTCCAATTTTAGACCAAAGAAAGGTTGATACTTGACCTACAACCAAAAGGAATACAAGTAGCAGACTTAGGGAGTGATGCTCAGTCTTGACCATATAATGCCCCACTCCAAACGGTTACTTATGGAACACTTGTTACTTTGACTTGGTTGAGAATCGAATCTTGGGGAAACCTTACCGCCAAATTAACATGGACGAAATACAATAAACCCTTCAAATTGATGGAATAGCTTCTATTGAAATATGTCCAAGAGTTTTCGTTGGTTGCTTTGCTTCTTGGTTTTGTGTTGCTTTATGTTTTTTTTTGCTTTCGATGACTTGGTTTTTATGTTTCACTTTTCTTGCTTGCGCATTCTTTTTGAATCGCTAAGGAAAAAAGATCGAAAGATGCTAACCAAGTATTATTATAATTTTAGGACAAATAACCATGGAGTGACCATTGCATAAGGCTTCTCCATCATCTCGTTCGATTCAATCGGTGAGTAGCTTAGGCCCTTAATGAATCCTTTAGTCTGTACACCTAATAAAATAATCTCTTGTTTACTTATAAATATTGTCTCACTAAAAAGATAAGTCATAATGAAATGAACTGCATGCTTAAAGTATTAGAATTATGCTTTTGTTATCAATTATGTTGTATATTCTCTGTTTCTATGCTGTGCAACCTGAATTATGGCATGTCCCTATATTTTGAACATGATATGTGAGATAAGAATAGGAAGATGGAAATTATGTGTTTGTTGTTCAGAACTGTGCATTATAGTGTTATATCTGCTAGATGTTTTATGTCATGCATTAGTCTCGGACAATTTGTGCACAAGGTCTTGTCTCTCGAAAGGTTCCTGGGGCAATAGGAATCGCTTGATCCTAAAGAGATTTTTATTTTGCCCCGAGGATATGGCCTACTGGGGGTCTAGTGGGGCGATATGTCTATTAGTATTGTGCGGAACCTATGATGTCACAGCTACTAGTATTTGTGTGCGTTGGTGAAGAGCTGAACCTTGAGTCACAACAGCCGACACATGCACGTGCTAGTGAAGAGCTGAACCTTGGATCACTACTGCTAATTATGGGGCTACCTATGGACCATCATATAGTTAGGGCGCATGCTAGGTTTACCTTCTTGCATACCTAATACCTGATGCCAAGATTGATTCATAAGTTTATCCATATATGCAAATTGTAGCTAATTTGTGTGTCTGCTGCAGGAATAACCGCTTGGTTGTAGGTAAGAATTATCATATGCATGGTTCAATTACTATTTTTTCTTGCATAAATTATTAAAAAGAAACTAGACAACTAGAAAGATCACCTAATAATGCTAGCTTCACTGTTATATTTAGTATAGATTTTAAGGTAAGTTTGGCCATGGTCACTCACCAGTACATGTGGTAGTACTGACCCACATTTGTAGGCAAATCTCCAAGTTCTGGTAGTGAGATCTTGGCGAACATTTTGAATCGGTGTTAGCGCATCCTTCCAGAGGGACCGTGCTCGTGCTGCTTTCTTAGCTTTCCTCTCATGTGGGAAAACTCCTCTTCTGCTAGATATTTTGATTTTGGTCCTACTAAAAGGATATAATTGGCGTTGTAGCTAGTTTTGGGAATGTAAACAGACTTGTAAGCCTTCTATGGCATATTTTGTAACTCAGCCAAGCAAGTACTTTCTAATCCAAATCTTCAAGTATTCAATAAAGAAAGTATTTTGTATTTCTATGAAATGTGTTCAACTTTGGTTCTCTGTATTTACATTTTGTGACTATATATGTATATGTTTGTCTGACTTGTGTCTTGTGCAGGTACTTTGCATGGTGCAAGTGCAACTTAGGCTTGCACGGCATCGCGCCAAAGCTAGGACGATCGGTTCCGTAAGGACCAAGCAAGAATGACCATCTCTTATGGTTTCAGGGCATGACAGGTGGTATCAGAGCACGACTTTACGCCCTTGGCCTCTTAAAATATCATTTTCGAAAATGATATAAGTTTTCAAACGGTTTCAAAAGTCCCAAATTTTGAAAATGGTTGTGAATCTATAGAAGTAAATCAAGAGTATAAAATGCCCCTAAGAGTATAAAAACCCAACGTCCCATACAATATGTCCATAATACGTTATGAGACTAATGTAATCTACTCTCTTTTGCACCAAGATGACTATAACAGGTAACCAAGGGACATTGCGCTCAGCGAGCATGAGCGATGACTAAATCGATAGGCTGATTGCTATGTTTGAAAATCAGAATCATCGACATCAGGCCCAACAGGAACGGTTCGAAGTGCAGCAGCAATGAGTTGATGCTAGAACCTTGGCACAGCAATAGCAGCTTGACTCTCTGACTCAGATAGTGACGACACTGGTAGCTCACAGTGGTGCATCGAGAACTGCAGCAACACCTGCGACTGTCGCGACTATGCCTCAGTGAGCAGACTTAGTAGAAACTAATGAACCTCATCGAGCGGCCAGAAAGTCAACCTTTAGAGGTGTTGAGTTTCTAAAGTTGAACCCTCCAGAGTTTGAAGACAGGATTGCGCCGGATAAGGTGATGGACTGGATCATAAAGTTGGAGAGCTTGTTTGAGTTTGCTTTAATACCTGCGAATAAGAGGGTAGCGTATGCAGACATGCAGCTGCGGTTACATGCACACGACTGGTGGCAAATTAAGAAAGTAGATCTCGCCACAAAGTATCAGGATAGTAAGATCACTTGGAGAATGTTCAAGGATGCATTCCTTGTACAATATCTTCCGCCAGCTATAAAACAGAGGAAAGAAGATGAGTTTATCGAACTTAAGCAAGGAAGCATGTCCGTCGAGGACTATGAGTCAAAATTCTCCAAACTTACTAAGTTTGCTAGCTGAATGATTCCTGATGAGGGGATCATACACATCGATTTATAAGAGGCCTAAATGACAACCTAAGGAAGGATGTTATGAACCGAGAGTGCAAAATCTACATCCAAGCTTTTGAGGCAGCGGTGTAAAATGAGCAGTTCATGCCACGAAGTGCTCCAAAAAAGGCATCAGCTTCTCGAAATCCTCCTACTAAAAGATACCACAATAGTGAAAAGAAGGCCAATACTGAGAAGAAGGCCAATGCGGATAAGTATCACGGGAAAGTGTACAGCTTCTACAGCCATCCGGGTCACACTAAAGAGTTTTGTCGTCACTTTAATAAGGGGTATTTCAAATATGGACAACTAGGTCATATGATCCGCATTTGTCCAATCCTTAAGGCCATGGCAGCGAATGAGAATCAGAACCCTGCCCCAACCCAAGCTAACGGACAAAATGATCAGACGAGATGGGCTAGAGTGTATCAGCTGAATATTGAACGTAATGCGAGCGGGCATAATGTTGGTGAGTCTGATTCCTTTGACCTCTTGATGCCTCAATATTCGATTCCTTGATCTCTTAAGTTTTGAGGACTAAAATTCTTTTCAGTGGGGAATTATGTAATGCCCTACTCCAAACGGTTACTTATGGAATACTTGTTACTTTGACTCGGTTGAGAATCGAGTCTCGGGGAAACCTTACCCCCAAATCAACACGGGCGAAATACAATAAACCCTTCAAATTGATGGAACGACTTCTATTGAATTAAGTCCAAGAGTTTTCATTGGTTGCTTTGCTTCTTGGTTTTGTGTTGCTTTGCTTTCGATGACTTTGTTTTTATGTTTCGCTTTTCTCGCTTGCGCATTCTTTTCGAATCGCTAAGGGAAAGAGTTCAAAAGATGCTAACTAAGTATTGTTGCAATTTTAGGATGTATAACCAAGGAGTGATCGTTGCATAAGGCTTTCCCATCCTCTCATTCGATTCAATCAGCGAGTGGCTTAGGCCCTTCGATGAATTCTTTAGTATGCACGCCTAATAAACTAATCTCTAGTTCACTTATAAATGTTGTCTCACTAAAAAGATAAGTCATAAAGAAATGAACTGCATGCTTGAAGTATTAGAATTATGCTTTTGCTATCAATTATGTTGTATATTCTTTATTTCTATGCTGTGCAACATGAATTATGGCAAGTCCCTATATTTTGAACATGATATGTGAGATAAGAATAAGAAGATGGAAATTGTGTATTTGTTGTTCAGAACTGTGCATTGTAGTGTTATATCTGCTAGATGTTTCATGTTATGCATTGGTCTCGAACAACTTGTGCACAAGGTCTTGTCTCTCGAACGGTTCCTGGGGCACTGAGAATCGCTCGGTCCGAAAGAGATTTTCATTTTGCCCCTAGGATATAGCCTACTGAGGGTCTAGTAGGGTGATATGTCTATTAGTATTGTGTAGAACCCATGATGTCATAACTGTTAGTATTCGTGTGCGTTGGTGAAGAACTGAACCTTGAGTCATAACTGTCGACACATGTGCGTGCTTATGAAGAGCTGAACCTTGGATCACCGCTGCTAATCATGGGTCTACCTATGGACCATCATATATTTAGGGCGCATGCTAAGTTTACCTTCTTGAATACCTAACACCTGATGCCAATATTGATTCATAAGTTTATCCATATATGCAAATTATGGCTAACTTGTGTGTCTGCTGTAGGGATAACCGCTCGACCATGGGTAAGAATTATCATATGCATGGTTCAATTATTGTCTATGTTTTTTGCATGAATTATTAAAAAGAAATTAGACAACTAGAAAGATCACCTAATAATGCTAGCTTCACTTGTATATTTAGTGTAAATTTTAAGGTAAGTTTGGCCACGGTCGCTCACCAGTACATATGGTAGTACTGACCCTCATTTGTGGGCAAATCTCCAAGTTCTGGTAGGGAGAGATTGGCGAGCATTTTGAATCGGTGTTAGCGCATCCTTCCAGAGGGACCATGCTTGTGCTGCTTCCTTAGCTTTCCTCTCTTGTGGAAAAACTCCTCTTCTGCTATATATTTTGATTTTGATCCTACTAAAAGATGTAATATATGCGCATTATGGCTAGTTTTGGGAATGTAAAAAGAGTTGTAAGCCTTCTATGACATATTTTGTAACTCAGCCAAGCAAGTACTTTATAATCCAAATCTTCAAGTATTCAATAAAGAAAGTATTTTGTGTTCCTATCAAATATGTTCAACTTTGGTTCTCTGCATTTATATTCCGTGCCTATATATTTATATTTTTGTCTAACTTATGTCTTGTGCAGGTACTTTGCCTGGTGCAAGCGTAACTTAGGCTTGCACAACATCTCGCCCAAGCGAGGATAATAGGTTCCGTAGGAACCAAGCGAGGACGATCGTCCATTACGGGACCGGAGCATGACAGACCTCAGTCATTCGTGCAGTACCCGAGTGAAGTATAGAGATTAGAATAAGGCAATAATGTTTACCTATAGTGTATCAGTAGGTCCAGAGGGAGTGTACCTACATTCAGAAAATAAGATAGATAAAAATCCCTGTGTGTGTGCTGGAATGTTAAGTGTCAAGGCATCAAATATTGTAGTAATATTTCAGTTGGGGATTAACTGAATATATATATATGAGTGATAAGCAAGTGTGTATGAGTGTGAGTGTTTGAGTGTCAGTAAGGGTTTTAGGGTTAGCAATTAGCAATTATGTAGGAGGGTGGTACCAGGTATGCTTTTGGGATACCAATTGGTATCAAAACATGTGTGAAGTTAGTGTGTCAATAGGAATTGAGTTTATGTGAAGGCATAGGGGTAATCAGTCCAAGATAAGAGGAGCTTGCAGTATATTGATGTAGTAATAAGGGAACTGGAGGTGTAACAAAGTGTTGGGTGCCCAGTTTAAATCAACAATAGCAGTACCAAGCAAGTAGCAGCAGAAGTGAGGAGCCTGGGTTGCTTGCATTATCAGCAATATCCAGATTGGAAGTCGAGTGGCATATTGATGTATCCAGGCTCGAGTTATACTGCTTTAGTAAGTAATGAACTAAGAAGGGGGGAAGCTTGGTTAATTTTAGATGAGGGTTGTATGTATACAGGATTGCACTCTAGATATACCAAGTATCAGTATCAACTTGGGTGTAGCTATTAGTTGGAGATATTTTGAGTATCAGTTGATACTCATAATTAAATATTGGTAAGTGCCTTAGTGAAGGTGTTGGCCTGTATCAAGCATGGGGTACTGGAGTGCCTTGGGGTATGGGGTTATAAATTGGGTAAGATATTTTAGTTAGGCTAGGGTATTAGTTTTAATGATAAGGTAATAATAATATATCTATGTTACTATAAAATATGAATAGATATATATGATACCTAATATCTAGTATAACTAACACCATATAGATATGGACCTAGAAACCTAACCAAAACCTAGTATCAACTAGATTAGACTTGTAATCGACCTAGAACCTAGGTATAGACCAAAATTAAGGTAACACCTAGTTGAGACTTAGTTTGATCTAGTTTGACTTAGTCTGACCTAGTCTTGACCTAGAACATCAAATTTAGTGCATTTATAGCTCAATTATCATTTTTTACATTCTATTGACATGATATTCATATATAGGATTGTGAGACACCACCTCAGACACCAAGTTATATCTTTTGCTCAAGACTAGAGACGAGTAAATTCTCTGAAAGTTTTTATTATTTGATAATTACTATAATACAAGTATTTAGAAATGTACTACTTGATTCTGACACATTGGTACACAAAATAGTATATACATGGGTCTTTAGTCATGAGATGTTATTTATTATTTCATTGTTTCTCGTGTTCTTGCATGGTTTAGACAATATTTAACACTAGACATGTTTAATATTAGACAATATTCATTGAGTATTTTGCATCGTAACGTGTCATAGTTGGATCCTTTGTACTAGTCGAGGAAAAAAGGGAAGTGTTAGCTAGATATGTGTTCAAAGCCTATACAATATTTAATGTTTAAGTTAGACAATATATATCCAACGTTAAAGTAGACAATGTTCAACCCAAGCCGATCACATATCTAACTAGTATTTCAAACACTTAGTGTAGTTATAGTTCTTTACTATATTCTATTTTATTGTCTTTATTCTATTTTATTCTGATCAGTTTATACCATATTGCTCTAGATTAACTGTCTCTTTCCTACCACAGTATGATATTGTTCATTGCTTCTCATCTTGTATTATATTCTCTATTTCTGTTTATAGTTATTATCAATTAATTGGAACTACTATTAGGTTATATTTTGCTCCAATTCTGACTGGATATATTTTTTAGATGACTAGTTAGTGAGGATGTGTCCCACCTACTATGGGCTAACAGATAGAGTATCACCCGAGGATGTAGTACCAAATACTGAGGCCTTTTAGATTTTTATATCTAGTAGTATTTGTTCCTAGTTAGACTTTGGATTGTATTATTATTTTTGAGACCTTGAGTTGTGTTTAGATGTTGAGTTTGGACTTGTGATGTATTGAGACTTGTACATCTTTTCTTTCTGTTCCATATCATGCTTAAATCTTTGTTTAGTTTTATTTTGTGATTGAGTATCGATTATTATTGAACCATGGTATTGTCCTCTAATTGGAGTTGAGATATTACTGGCGTGTACCATCATTTATTATATGAGATATTTAGATAGTATTGTTGACCTAGACAATATTCTACCATCGATGTTGCAACATAGGTTGGACGTACCCACGTACTCGTGTCCCTATACCGGGTGTGGGACATGATAATCCGTGATGGCCAAGATGAACCGGTGCCCCTTAAACGAAGGTTGACTAATCGACTTGACGATATCCTTACCCATTGCTTCGAACGGCCAGGATCCAATATTCGTGTGTAGAAACTCTGAGGGTTGGTAGAAGAAGTCAACATGGATTTGCCATATTTTGCTTTAAGTTGTATAATCCCTGACATCTGCTACAATCATTGGCCAATAGTAGCCCATATGTCAGAGACGGTCCTGTAGCCTAGGACTGGGTTAATGTGCACCACAAACACCGTCGTGAGACTGACGGAGTTGCTTGCTTCGCTTCTACGTCTGATAGGCATCGTAGTAGGAGCCCGTCATATGAACATCCATACAACATCTTAGTGGCTATATCATAGTGGAATTGGAGGGACCATCTTCTAGCGAAAGTGACCTCCTTCGGGTCTTCTAGAAGGATTCCATAGACGGCATAGTCTATAAATAGGAGCCTTCATTCTTTAACGTTGATGTATGTTTCCATAGAGTGGCTTAGACACACGCATATGTTATTCTTAGGGCAGACCAGTTCTTACCCGACCATTGTGACTAATTAATGTGTGTTAATTAGGATTGCCAAGGAAGCTGTGAGACCAACAAGAGCGTCAGCCTCGATGTTCTGTAGTTACGACATATATTCTATAAAGAATCCTATGAAAGTAGAAATTATGCTGGCTACTGCTTGATGGTTGGTAAGTCCTCATGACGAACTTTGTACTTGCTATGGACCTAGCTGATGGTCAGTTTGGAATCACCATAGGCCTCCAGATAGTCCACATCCAATTATATAGCCAGTTGGAGACTAATAATAAGGGCATTGTATTCTGCCACATTGTCGGAATATGACTCTGTCAGAGAATAAGCGCGATTGATGACCAGGTCATCGGAGGAAATTAAAACGAGCCCCACTCCTGCGACGATATTACCCTTGGGTCCTCTTCTTAAAGTACTGTCAACGAAAATTTGTAATATGGACTCTTCTGTTGTCGTGTTAGATTCTAATAGTTCATCTGGAAATTTATCGTAAAGTTTAGAGGATTCTGGCTCCGGATGAGCTGCCCGAAAGTCAGCTAATTCTTGGCCCTTGATCATCTTTTGGAGGACAAATACCATGTCATAGGATGATAGTAGTATTGCCCATGTAGCTAGACGAGAGTTAAGTACCCCAGGCTTAGTCATGAGGACTTTAAGGGGTTAACCCATAAAATCACGTAGATTATTTGTCCGGTCAAATAATGATGAGTCTTTTGAACAGCGAAGAGCAGGGCTAGGCACTCATTCTCGACAAGGTTGTATCTATGTTTCGTGCAGATCATTATCCTGCTGAGGTAATAAATTTCTTACTCATGACCTTCATTACTCTTCTGGGCTAATAAAGCACCGAGAGAGTAATCCATTGCTCGTATGTACATCAGGAAGGGTTTTCCCATGACGGGAGATACTAATACTGGGGGCTTTGTGAGGTAGTCTTTGATGTCGTCGAAGCCTCGCTGACATTTTTTGGTCCAGACGAAGAAGATTCTATTCTTTATAAGCCGATTGAAGGGTTGACATCGCCAAGAGAGATTGGCTATGAATCGCCTGATATATGCTAGCCTTTCTTGCAAATCGTGAAGCTCTCGTAGGTTTTTTGGAGGTTGCATCTCAAGGATAGCCTTGGTCTTCTTAGGGTAATTGTGAATGCCCTTCGAAGTTATGATAAAGCCTAAGAATTTACCACTGTAGACTTCCAGGAAAGACTTGGTTGGGTTCATTTTGAGCTGATGTGGTCATATTAGGTTGAATACAGTCCTCAGATCATGGAGGTGATCTTTCTGGAGATGGCTATTGATAATGATGTCATCAATATAACACTCGACTGTCTTGCGTAGGTGTTCACAGAAGATGGTGCTCATAGCTCGTTGGTATATCTCACCTGCATTCTTTAACCCAAAGGTCATTACTGTATAACAATATACTCCTATCGGTATTCGGAATGATATATGCTTCTCATCATCTGGAAACATCTTGATCTAATTATAGCCTGAGAACCCATCCATGAAGGAAATATGTTTGAAACCACAAGTGTTATCAATCATCAATTCTATGATTGGAAGGGGGAAATCATCCTTTGGGCAAGCTGGTTCAAATAGTGAAAGTCTCTGGAGACTCAAATTTTATCGTTTTTCATGATAACGAGGATGATATTAGCTACCTAGTCCAGATGTTGTTCTTCGGGAATAAAGTTGCTTGCAATCAGTTTATTCACTTCCGACTCGATCACGTCCATAATGTCTGGGCGAAATATCCTTTTTTGTTGCTTGACCGGCTTAGCGTCTGACAGAATATTGATCTTGTGCATTGAGATTTGAGGATCCAAGCCCCACATATCTTCATAGTTGCATGCAAAAATATTAATGTATTCCCTTACCAGCTGGATAAGGGATTGACGCTCTTCTGTGGTGATGTTTGTGCTGATGAAGATGGGTTTAGGAGTAGAGTCATCGCCCAAATCAACTTACACCACCTCATATTCATTGGGAGGTTCTCGCTGCTCGATCGTAATTCCCATTGTGCTTCAAGTTTTTGAGGCTATGGTTCTACTTTAAAGAGCTTGATCGGGTATTCATTGTCCTCTTCTGGGTCAGCTGACGCCATGTTGATAAAAAACATTTGTCTGAGTATATCTTCGATGCTAGTGTCGGAGTCCTAAGAAGACGATTATGAAGAGTGAGATTGCAGTTTGTCCTCTTCCTCGAATCTTCAGGAGTTGTAAGAGGTGTAATATACCTTAAACCATGTCCGGTTCATTGATAGTGCATCTTAGGCTTACCCTGGGGAGCAAAATAATGTAATGGCAAGCGCCGCCCCTTTCTATAGTTCATACGTAGGTAAATTTTTAAGTCATATTCCATCTTTTGGAGGATACGCTTAGTTTGAATGCTGTAGCGATGAAGTTGTATTTTTCCTCTTTTCGATTATGGTTCTTCTGAAAGGAAGTCCCGGGGACCTTTGAATTTCCTAAAGATGATGGATTTATCGCCTATTTTCCTTGTCAAAATTATGAAGCATGGATCCTGGTTAGGGAGGATTCGGTCTACTGTGTAAATGGCAGTTACCTGTGTGTGCAGGTGTAGATCCAAACCATATTCTAACGAATATATAGCATTCCAGTGTTTAATAATATAGTACTAAAGGATATTGCTTTATTAAGAAAATATGGTATATTCTCTATTAGAATTACATCGTCGTAGGAAGGTGCATTAGTGGATGCCATGACATACTCTTCCAGTTCGTTGCCTTCGGTTGTCATCAGTGACACTGACGGTGATGGAGCTTTCCTTCGGAGTTTGACTGCCAGAGGTTCTGGGGATTTTATTGCAAGAGAATTTTTGCTTGATGGATGTGCCTGTCTCCGAAGCTTGACTACTAAAGGTTTAGGGGCCTTTCTACGAAGCTTGACCATAAGAGGAGCAGATATATGGGCATGACATCTTTTGAGATAAATTCTTAGAGGTTTGTCTTGAGCCGAACTAACCTCTGCTTCATCGTTGGCGTCGTTCCCTCCATCATCCAGGTGGATTTGTTTATATAAGATCGAGTCAGAATAGTAGGCTTTGACACCTTTGAAAGGGTCAACATCTACAAACTCCGTCTTAACGACGCCATTGTCGTCAACACACTTCAAGCACTAATGAAGAGTCGATGGCAAGATCATGTACTCATGTATCCATGGGCATCCCAGAAGAATACTGTAGGGTACCTTTACATCAATGACGTATCAAGTCAACTCTGTTCGTAGGCCCTCCCGGTCTTGAAGCCACTGATGGTCGTGTTGGTCGCTGCCAACCGATGCATATGAATTCCCAATATCTGGATCAGACCCCAGGGAATGATGCTTAGAGAGGACCCTAGATCAATGTGCATCGGGTCCACCTTGATGACACCGATATATCATGTATAGTACAAGGGCCTATCGTGCCTATTATTTTCTAGTAGCATATTTTTTTGTGATAATGTAATGTTAGGGATTGTCTCCATCACGTTATTGTAGTGGGGACACGCAGTGGGATCCTCGATCGACGGCTTGACCTGGGCTAGGTATGTCATGACCCACACCCTTGATATTGGGTACGGGTTGTGAATGCCCAACCTACGTTATCATTGACAGCGATAGTCAGCTGTCTACACCTTAATTGTCATCCAAGTATAATATTTGATTAACTCATCACAGCTCTCTAGACACGTCTTCCCATCATGAACAATCACCATAATCCACTATTTCTTTTATTATATGTATTTTATAAGTGTTGTCCGGGAATAAATCCGGTGAAACTAAAGGCAACATCATATGTACAGTCATCTATAGGTAAAACCATCAAAAATAAATAATACATATGTACATTTGAATAAAATCTATTCTAAGTCTAGTAGGTTCCTCCAAGTCTTCAATGCCTGCCACGGTTATCTAGTTAGGAAGGAGCAAAATAACATACATATCTCACAGTGTTATATAATATGATGCAAGAAAAATAATATAGTACATAATAGATGAAAATGACAAGTAAACATGAAAAGCAAGAATGCTCTAGCTATGTGTGGAACGTAAACATGGAACACTATAAATTATGTAGGGGCTAAATTAGAAATCAAGTATATCATAAACGATATACTATCAGTCACGCACGCATGTAAATGGACACCAGGCACATCTAGTGATGGTGCTATCATTCACGTATTTGTCCAAGGTTAGAAAAACTACCTGCCCTTCTAGTGTTACCCCTGTCGACACGACAAGACAAGGCATAACATGTGATACAGTACAAAAATAATAAAAATATGCATAAAATATCGCATAGAAAAGTAAGATAGAATGTACCTGCCTTAGACTTGTGATGATTCGTGGAGATGGTAAAATTCTCCTAAAAACAACATTCAATTGTCAACTCCAATCTCAAATGATTTTTTCTAGAATTTTCTATAGGGTATAACTATTTATTCTCATATAATTAACTAATTTCAAACTAATTGGCTTATCTAAACATCTTAACCATTTCTTGATTTTTAGTTATCACTAACTAATTTCTAATTAACTACCCTTGACTAATCCAATTACTAATTAATTATTACCAATTAACATTCCTTTAGCAATTTCTAAACTAACCAGTTCTGGACCAAGTCTATTTGACTTTGGCTTCAAACCATTACCATTAATTACTAATCATAAAAACCCTTATTTCTACTAACCTCTTTCATAAACAATATTGTTTGTGGGTGCATCTCTAATTATACCCATTTAGTGATTCACCTCTATTAGAAGTAAAAACCAACCCCCTTAGTACCTTTAACTTCACCTTTTTTGACTTTGATACCCTATCCTATTTTATATAATTGCAAATACCATAAACTTTTTATTTTTTGGTAACTTACTAACTTCTATATTTTATATATTTTGATCGCAACATATCACCGTATTGTTTTAGTTTCTTTCCAGTAAAAAAAATATTTTTATAGTTTGGGGAAAGAATATGTCTCTAGTTTATTTAGCTCAAAAGAAAGAAAAAAAATAGTTCCTAAATAGTTTTTATTGTTAGAGCGCACAACAATATATAGCTTCAACGGCAAATTTCGGTGACAACTCATGCATGTGGTCGAGACCATATGAAGGCCAATGTAAGGTTTCATGTCCTTCACACTTGTTTTTTTTTACCTACCTCTGCTACCATCAAATTAGGATTAGGGTTAAGGTGGGATAGAATTATCTCTCTACACTAACAAATTAGCAAATTATCTATAGTTAGGGTTGTCAAAAAAAAATGGATTTGGTTGATGTGTAAGATTTGAACCTGGATATTGTTTGATTTTAGGGTTTTGATTCATGTTGATGACAAATTCCTCTTCTTCTTCTTTTTTTTTTTTGGGCGGGGGAGGGGGTGGGGGGGGGGAGGGGGTGGGGGGGGGAGGGGAGTTGTATGGATGGTTGCATGTAGGGTTTACTTTGTATGTGTAGCCTATTAACTTCACTTCCAATATTTGGATAGAGGTTGGAAGAAGGCTGAAACTACGTAACTTTTACACAAAACCACTTCCCCTCTCTTTTCATTTTTCAATTACAACAAACAAAAGGAAGAAGTGGGTGGATCTAGGAGATTTGATGCTCCTCGCTTCCATGCTCCTGTATGTGTGGAGTTTCTCCCAAGAACTCCTCTCTTCTCTGGTCAATGTATTCTTCCTCCATTTCTGCAACCATGTTTTTTTCTCTATTTTCTTTACTTTTCTTGTGAATTTGTGGAGAAACATAATTTTTTGTTTCCATGGAAAATGTAGGGTTTTGGGGATTTTAAGATCATGTGTGCTTCGATATTCTATTTTACAGTATAGATCTATTGAAAATGTTGTGATTTAGGGTTTATTGTTTGGAAAAATTGGATAGAATTTTCGTCATTCGTGGAAATATTAGGGGAAGAATCCCTTGAGAATTTTCTTCCTAAAGATGTTGTGAATTAGGGTTTATTCTTTCCAGAACCTAGTTCGATTTTGCATAGTTGATGACCAAAAAATTTGGAGGATGAACTGCTGATTTCTTTTCAAAATGATGGAATTGCTTAAACAAATTTCATACTATAGATTTGTTGAAAATTTTCACAGATCTATAGTATGATGATAAACCTATCATTTTTTCGATTAAACGGTATATCTGTAAAAAATATTTTAAAATGGCTACATACACAACCTACTTTTGAAGGACTACAAAAAATTCTTCCAAAATTATTAGATAAGTTTTGAAACTTAATGTTGAGTATTACGTTTGGGTTTGGTTGTTGTAAAAAGTTCTTGTGCTCTGTACTATGCTGAGTTTAGTTTTAGAAGAAAAAATTGACTATACATGTTGTCACCTGTGTTTCATATTAGCCCAATGATATATTGGAAGTTTTTTATAATGATAAACCAATTAAGTGTCTTATTATAAAATTACTAATGATCATGCAATCACTATATTGTTAATACTTAAAATTGGCATATTCATAGTATGCATTAATCTTATCGTCAGGACTACTATGTATATTGTCACGCCCAATCTCGAAGGACCGAAAGTCACCACTGGACGTGATGCCGTGTAAGCCTAATTGCACTTGCACAAGGCATATTACCTGTATAAAACACAAAATAGAAAATATATATAGAAACACATTATTTAAATGCAGAAAACCAATTTTTGAACACATTGATATGAACACAAAATACTTTCTTTATTGATAACTTGAAATATATTACAATATAATTTTGCTTGGCTGATACAAAATATTCCATAGCAGGCTTATAACTCTTTGAAATCCAAAACTAGCTACAACGCCTATACATCATATCGTTTTACTAGGACATAAAAAACTCCTTGAAAAGAAAAATTACAACTGGAATAGAAAAACTAGGGGAAGCAATGAGCAATGCCACTGGATTGGATACGCTCCTAAAACTTCAGAATATCCGCCAGGCTCTTGCTACCATTACCTACAGATGCCCACAAATGTGGCTCAGTACTCAGCATGTACTGATGAGCGACTGAAGCTAAACTTACCTAATAATCCACACTAAGTAAACATGTGAAGCTAGCATTATTATTTGGTGATCTTCCTACTTGTCTAGGTTCTTTTTAATAATTCATGTAAAGAAGCATAAATAGCAAAATAAGCCACATTTATGATAAATCTTACCCATGGTCGAACGGTTATCCCTACAGCAGACAATCAAGTTATCCATAATTTGCATATATGTATAAAACTTATATGTCTATCTTTTCATCAAACTGTTAGGCTAGCAAGAAAAAAAATCCTAGCATATTGTTTAACTATATAATGTTTTATAGGTAATCCCATGATTAGCAGTTGTGACTCAAGGTTTAGCTCTGCACTAATAGACACAACACCCCACTAGATCTCGAGGACCGTCCCTCAGGGTTCTCTCATAATATCCTTTGGGCCGATTGATTCCCAGTGCCCTAGGAACCGATCGAGAGACTATTACCTTATACACAAGTTGTCTGAGACTAATCTATGCCATGAAACATCTATCAAATAAAATACTACTATATATAGTTATGAGCAATAAGTACATGTTTCCATCTTGTTTTTCTTTTAGCACTGAACACTGTCAAACCATAAAAGATTTTCTATACACATTTCTGCTGCGCATCATTTGAGTAAGGGACATATAACATTAACTTGAAAGTAAATCAACAATTTTATAATTTTAAGCATGCAGTTTATTTCTTTTTAGCTTATCTTGTTAATGAGGTATCATTGAACTTAGGAACATGCAACTGATTGGACTAGAGATTCTTTTATTAAGGCGTACAGATAAAAGGATTCATCGAAGTGCCGAAGCCACTCATCGATGGAATCAACATGTAACCTCCCTCATTTTTTAATAGGGTTAATTTGGTATTTTTCAAATTATTTTATTTAATTTAATAGATTAAAGTATTAATTTTTAAATCCTTCTGTTATATATATGACCCTTTGCTATGGCTTGGATATTTTAAGCAATGTACAACCTTTTTTCTTCCAACAAAATTAATATTACTAATCTTGGTTGTGCCTAATATATTTGGGACATGGATATTACATTTGTTTGACCTCCGCCATGTTCCAAAAATATTATCAAACATCTAGAATCACAGTTATCATAAAACTGCCTCCTTTTGACTAGACTTGACACAAACCCAACCCAAACGCATGTAGTCATGTAGAGCACACAAATACTCTTATATATATATATATATATATATATATATATATATATATATATATATTTGTATTAATTTGGTTATATTTATAGAGTTCTAATTATAGAAAGGGCCATAGGTGGCATCATAGTTGGCAAACTACCTAACTAACTTGTCACGCCCAAGTCCCAAATACGTAGGACTAGGAATACGTAATATGCCAGCTACGCATTCGACAGACTCTTATCCGACTCGAATACGTATAAGCTGTATAATAATGGTCACTATCTAAATAATCAAGTAAATATAAATATCTATGTCTCAATCCACAATGAACAAAAATATAGAAGAATGAGCTACATGTGCTAAAGTCGGCCGCCCAGTAACACACAAACTCGAGTAGACTTGAGAAGAAATATGAGTATATAAAAACTAGGCTACAACAACAGATGAATAAACAATATGAATAAAATAACCATAACTCCGGTAGAAATGATATAAGTACCTGGTACCAATGCCTACAAGACAAGCAACTCCATCCGCAACTCCAAAGCCTCCGTAATCATCTATGCTGCAAAACTGGCAGGGGACCAGGTCCTCAGAGGGACGTAACAAGGTACCAAAAATAGTATGCCATAGTATAGCAGAAAGAAACAAGTACAGTGCCGGTATAATCTAGCATAACCACCTAAGTGAGACACAATTTTGAAGGCAATGTTCGACGCATGGACTATCCAAAATAAAATCGTAGCTCCGAACACAGAGACACACGGGGCATACCGTAGCTCCGAGCACAGAGTCACACGAGTGATACTACGACTCTGGATACAGGAACACTACATAAATAGGATAGATACATATATATAGCGCGTGCAGAGTAGACCAAACGTCTAGTAACTGTCTTCCCCCCCCCAAAGCGGTCAACGAGTGTTCGCTGAACCTGAACCTCTATCTAACAGTCTCATCATACTAAACTAACTATCAACAATCATGACCCTAAAGTTATCCCAGATTTTGGTCATACTGGCAGTATCAGGATATAGGAAATCTGGCACGATGTTGGTGTCTGAATGTGTCCTAGGGTTCTGATATAACCAAGTAGGTATATCATGGTATTACGAACATCTATCAATTGTTACCAGACGTTACCAATGAACGTCAGCACCCGGTTATGACTCGGACGCTAAGTAACGATTCTGATCCAAAGTGCGCACAATGCATATATAAAATAAATATAAATCTGGAAACTGAGATACATGATGGCAAGGTATACTTGCCTGGATCCGGATGCTGAAGATGGGGCTCCGGTACAACATTCAAGTCCTCGAATTCTGAAGTACCTAGAGACGAGATACAAGCTCAATCAATAAACTATCACGATGCTATTCTAAAATAAGAGGTGACACATGTCTAGCATAGGCTTCAGTCTTAGTTACATAGCTCACATAGACACTAAGCTAGAGGGTTGACCAAGGTTGACTAAAGGAATGTTGCATTGAATACGATCAATCAGCAGTATAACATCATCAAACCAAATCCTCAATCCCCTACTATTTATCACGATATTTTCAGTAATTCAAGCTATGCTCATCCTCAGATTCTACCCTTGTATTCACAGACATTATCATGCACATTTAAATATATCATCCTCAAATAAAATAATTATAAATTCTCAAACTCTTATTTATATAATCGTTATTTTATTAGTCGAACACCGTTTTACCTATAAATAGCTATTCCTCAATCAATTTGTTATTAGTTAGCAAGTCCTCAATAAGTTACCATCTTTATAATATCACGATACCATTTTATACTTATAAATAAACTCCTCAATACCCATCATAATGCATACAAATATAACAAAAACCCTAAAATCTCATATGTAGCCTTCATAAACCCTAACTAGGTTCTATTTAAGAAGAAGCAAAACTATACTAAAATAAGGAGATGGGTGAGGAGTTAGCCTGGTGGCTGCGGGTGGTGGCAGCGACGATGCTGCAGCTCCGGTCAGGGATAGAGTCGACCGTAGGGGTAGCACGCATCTCAACCGAGATGGCGGGGTGCTCAACTGTTGTGAAGGAGTCATTGATCGAGGTGGTGGTCGTGGGAGGTAAAATTGGTTGTGGAGATGGTGGTGCTAGCCGTGGAGGTGGTGGTGGTGCGAGGATGGTTCGTTGAGGTACTGGAGGTAGTGGTGGATCGTGGTGGTTCGTCGACTGCAGCAGGTGGCCGAGGGTAGTGTGAAGGAGGGTCAAGGGGGTGGTCATGCGGGGGCCGGCAACAACAAGGTGGTCGGTGCTCGGGTGACTAGAGGTGGTCATCTATCAGCGGTAATGGAGGTTCGTGGAGGGTGTCGGGGTGGTCAAGTGCAGCAGGGTGATGTCAGGGGTGGCGAGGGAAGGTGGTGGTCGTGATGGACGTGGCGGTGGAGTGGGATAGTGGTCGATTGTCACGCCCCAGTCCCAAAAATACGTAGGACTAGGACACGTAAGCATGCCAACCGCATGGATATGGCAACTCCAATATATGGAAACCAAATCCACACGTACGCTGTAATATGAATATCAAATCCACAAGTGGTATAACTGTAATACAAGTCACAGGGTAAAATCTAAATCTCATCCACCAAAATCATATAGAAATAAATAAACAGTATCGATGAAACTAGATCTCAATAAGAAGTATCTAGGATGATAGTTGGATGGAAACAAATCCACTACCAACTCGAATAGGAAAGGTAAATACAATATAAGTACAACACAATCAAACCCAATATAAGTATACCAGCTATCGATCACGGCTCGAAGAGAAGACATCCATTAAGCATATACAACCATCCAAATCTGCGCTCCTGTAAATACTCAAGAACAGATACACCTGGCAGCGGACCAGGTCCTCAAAAATTAGTGTTACTAGTTTTTAATTAACTAAAAATTATGGAAAAATGACAATAATCTAAAATAGCCTAAAAATAATTCTAAATAAATATTTATATAAGTAAATATACTAAAAAAATTATTTTCTAATTAACTAAGATAATACTCTAAATAAATTCAACATCTATAATAAATATAATAATATAAAATATACACAAATACCTATTTTGGGTGAGGGAGTTTACAATCTACCCAACTTAAAATAATTTTGTCCTCGAAATTAAAATAAGGCATAATTTGTTAAATCCTTCACATTCGTACATAAGGTACGTCAATCGCAATCTCTTCCAAAAAATTAAATAACAAAATTTATTCAAATATATCGCGATCACTTCAAAATTAAGATAACCACTGTTTAAATCAAAATTCAACCTGTCGTAATCTCTTCTCGATTTTTAAATAATCAACATCCAAATCTAACTCAAGTCTATATGACATCCCACATCAAAATTTATATCATAATTTTCAACTATCATAATCTCCTCTAGACTTTGAACAATAAACAATTCTAATCAAATCTTATTCCTATTCTTAACTTAAGAATTTTGTACTATTCAAATATTTAAACTCAATTTACATCCTCAATATTTCAAATAGGTGACCCAACAATCAAAATTAAACTTTTAATTCAAATCATCAAATTATAAAATTTAAATCTAATTAACCAATTATTCAAGTCTAAAATTCTATATTTATCATCAAAATTTAAATCGATGATTCATCCTTCAATATTCAAAATTTAAATCATGTGCTCAAAGTATAAATATTTGGTCCGCAATATCAAGATTTTAAAATTTGTTAAATCCTTATTATCTTAATCCTTCTTTTAAAATTTCTCAAAATTAAAATGACTTGAATCTCCCAATCTAATCTTACTTGATCACAATCTAAAAGAAATTTCTCTCAAGTTGACAATGCACTGCTACCCAACTTAGAATTTATCCATCTATCACAGAAGGCTATATACTTTAAGAAAAATATTCCTTAATTTATTTACTCATGTCATTCAATCCTCAAAACTTTAACCCCGATTATATCATATATGATATATCCTTAATTACAAAAGAATAATCCTCAAGTATGTGATCGGCCTACGAGGTATATCTAGTACTCTCTGTGTATTAAACTTATACCAAGCACGAGGTTTCGTCTTTCCGAAATAAGGGAAGACGGAGATCAATAATAAAGAGTTCAAGGGCGAGGTAATAGAATAGAAGTATCGAGATCAAGGCGTTTAAAGAATTCAAATAGGAATTGTCAAAGCAGTTGTGGATTGAAGTCCTATTTTGGTAATGCCTATCCACATGCTCGCATCGGTACAGTTATGTAACGAATACAATATGCTTAGACATATCTAGAGGGCAAGTACAGGTGTCTACTAGTCAACTATATATCTCAATCCACGTAAAGTATTATTGCGAAGGGCGAATCAAGCGCACTATGGTTGATCAGACCGTAATACACTGATTCTGAATTATATTATTGTGGGCCTCCCCAATAATACATATGTCATAAACAAGCTCGATAAAGAATAAGCTTGCAAAAACTAGGCTATAATAGCAGCATAAGTCAAGGTAGTACAGCAAATATAAGTATGCTAGATGATGATGAAAGGAGGTACAATTTAATTCAAGTTCACAAAAACAAAAACAACTAAACAACAATAATAAAAGACTCTACAATCTCTACAGTTATCATACAACCTCCTTGTCTAACTCGCTAGTCGACCAAATAGGGGCAAGGACCTCTAAATTCTATCGTCTGAATAAACATTATCGTCTTTTGCTAGAATGCAATTAATGTTGTTCAATCACACTCCATTAATAGGTCAAAAGACTATGTGATACTAGGTGTCAAACATTATGGTAAAACTTCTAACTAACTCTAGTAGTGTCTATACTACTCTCAAGTCTTCTTAATACATCAAGGGATAATGGTATACCAATCTAAAGATAAGGAATTCTAGGGTTCACTAGATATTTTAAACTTAGTGGTGTGTCTATATTCTCGTTGTATTCTTAATAGGTGTGCTACTCTAACAGAAACTTCTATATTATAGGAGAAGGCTATACTTAAAGAACTATTAGGGAAGTACATGAATCGAGCAGGATGCGGCTATTCAAATAGAACAGATTGGAAGAAAGGATGAGTCATAGTCAAATATGGATGAGATCCTATACTCTATTCCTAGGTGCAGGCTTGCTTGGTACAGTAACGTAACCGAGACAATATACTCTCGACCTGCATGGGCCACCACAAAAACATGTCACGCCCCAGTCCCAAAAATACGTAGGACTAGGACACGTAAGCATGCCAACCGCATGGATATGGCAACTCCAATATATGAAAACCAAATCCACACGTACGCTGTAATATGAATATCAAATCCACAAGTGGTATAACTGTAATACAAGTCACAGGGTAAAATCTAAATCTCATCCACCAAAATCATATAGAAATAAATAAACAGTATCGATGAAACTAGATCTCAATAAGAAGTATCTAGGATGATAGTTGGATGGAAACAAATCCACTACCAACTCGAATAGGAAAGGTAAATACAATATAAGTACAACACAATCAAACCCAATATAAGTATACCAGCTATCGATCACGGCTCGAAGAGAAGACATCTACTAAGCATATACAACCATCCAAATCTGCGCTCCTGCAAATACTCAAGAACAGATACACCTGGCAGCGGACCAGGTCCTCAAAAATTAGTGTTACTAGTTTTTAATTAACTAAAAATTATGGAAAAATTCCAATAATCTAAAATAGCCTAAAAATAATTCTAAATAAATATTTATATAAGTAAATATACTAAAAAAATTATTTTCTAATTAACTAAGATAATACTCTAAATAAATTCAACATCTATAATAAATATAATAATATAAAATATACACAAATACCTATTTTGGGTGAGGGAGTTTACATCGATGGTTGGAGGAGCTGGGTCGGGGTGGTCGATTGCAGCATATGGAGGAAGGGAAGAGGGTGGTCATGCGGTGGCCGAAGAAGAAGAAATGGATGCAGAGTAAAGTCCCTGCGGGTGGCCGTAGGTGTCTGCGGTGACTGAAGGTGGTCGGTGCAGCATGGTGATGGCGGGAGTGGCGAGTGAAGGTGGTGGTTGTACGGTGGCCGAAGAAGAAGTAGATGTAGAGTGAAGTCGCTACGGGTGGCCAGAGGTGTCTGCGGTGACTGAAGGTGGTCGGTGCAGCGGGTGGCCTGTGCTCGTAGAGAAAGACAGGTGGGTGGAGGCTGCTGGTGATGGCGGTGGCAGCGGCGGCTCGGCCGGAGTAGACGTAGTTGTGGCAACTTAAAGTCGCTGCGGGGATCTCGCCGGAGTTGTAGAGGTGGTGAGGGTGGTGGTAGTTCATGGAGTGAAGGAGAAGAAGAAGTGAAGAGGAAGAAGAAGAAGAAGAAGAAGAAGAAGAAGAAGAAGAAGTGAGAGTTCGGCTATTGTGAAGGAAAGAGGAAGGAGAGAGAATAGGGGTATTTTCCTAGGTTCCTAGGGATTAGGGCCAGCACATTGGGAAATGGGGTGAGGATGAGTGATTATATAGGAGGTTGTGTTGTGGGGATGATGTTAAAATTTGAATGAAGGGCCAAGATGCAACATGAAGAAAATGTTCATACAAAAGGGGAGAGAGAGGGGTGATTAGACCGGTCAAATAGAGGGAGGGGGTTTCTTCATTGGCCTTGCCTAATAGGGTAGTGACACCTAGCACCATATTTGCAAATAAGTCCCTTAACTTTTGGGTATTTGTATATGAATAAAAATAATGGGGATTTGGTGTGGGAAGTGGTGTGTGGTATTATGTAGGGTGAGGGGGTGTTGTGGGTTTTGCATGGGCTTAATAAATGGGGTATTGGGTTAAATTTTGGGTTAAGTTGGGATTAGTCAAAGTTGGTATCCCTAATTTTATTAAAATAAAGTATCATGTGCTCTTAAATTAAATGGAGGTACATGGGGTCTTAATTAGGAGTGACACAAAGGTCATAAACGGGGTATGCTTGGTGTCAGTCTTGTCTTCTTTAATTGGGTCAGCGGGATGGGTTGAGTTTGTATCCCAAAATTGATGACAATGACAAAGATACGCGACATAGGATTAAAGAATTTATTTCGGGATTGGGAAGTTGTGCAATTAAATTAGAGCACAAGGAAGTGTGTTTGTGAGTGACGGAAAAGTCCAGCGCCTAGGTTGGCTTGTCAGGTCAAGAGTGCACTGACAAGTTAGAAAATTAGGGTTATTGTTGGGCTCCAAATATTGTAGCAATGATAGGGTGCACCAAGGGTTTAAATACAGAATCAGACAACTGTAACATAATTTCTAAACCTCAAATACCTTGATGCTACAACAATATTTCTAACCCTAACTAGTCTACCTAAAATAATAATTGAGGGAGTTTACATCCTTCCCAACTTAGAAGAATTTTATCCCCGAAATTAAAAGTAAAGCACAAATGAGAGTTACGAGAATTTAAAAGTAAACAGGTAATCGAATACAATACGTAAATTTGTACCTCAGTTCCCAAATAAATACAGGAAATACTGCCGAATGGAATCCTCGTACTCCCTGGTAGACTCGCCTGACGAATGATGCTTCCATGCAACCCTGACCAATTAGATAGTCTGACCCCTCAAAATCTTCTAACTACGATCGAGTATCCCCACTAGCTGCTCTACATATGATAAACTGGGCCCGACTGTAATCTCTGAATGATCGAGCATGTGGCTAGGGTCTGTCACGTATCTCCTCAACTGTGATACGTGAAATACGTTATGCACTCCTTCTAATGATAAAGGTAATAAAAGATGATAAGCCACTTCACCAACTCGCTCTAAGATGTCAAAAGGTCTAATGTACCTCGTACTCAGCTTGCCTCTGCCCCCGAATTTGATGGTACCATAAGTGGGCAATATCTTCAAAAATATATGGTCACCTTCCTTGAACTCCAAAGGTCCGCGATGCTTTTGTCTGTCCTATGCTACACACAGGTAGCCCTGAATCTGCTTCACTTTCTCCACTGTCTGTGTCACCAACTCTGGACTAAGTATCTAATATTTTCCCACGTCACTCTAATATACCGGTAACCTATACTTTCTACCGTACAGTGCCTCATAAGGTTCCATCTGTATGCTGCCTTGATAGTTGTTGTTGTAAAAGAATTCCACCAAGTATAGATGGTCCTCCCAAGATCCTCCAAAATCGATCATACACGCTCTCAACATATCCTCTAGTATCTGAATCGTGTGCTCTGACTGGCCATCAATCTATGGATGATATGCAGTACTGAACTTAAGACGAGTTCCTAGACTCTCCTGTATACTCTGCTAAAAATATGACATGAATCTGGAATCATGATCCGATACATTGCTGACAGACACTCTATGTAGTCGTACTATCGACCTTATATATATGTCAGCCAATATCTCCGTGGATTGCCCAACTCTAAAGGGCAAAAATGCGTCGACTTAGTGAGTCGGTCCACGATAACCCAGTCTACATCCTTTCTGCTAGGGCTTCTCAGAAATTTTGTGACAAAGTCTATGGTAATGTGCTTCCACTTCTACTCGAGAATAGGAAGCGGCGACAATAGTCCTACAGTCCTCTAATGTTCGGCCTTGACTTGCTGACAGACTAAATATTTTGCCATAAATCTCGTAATCTCCCTCTTTATCTCATGCCACCAGTAGTGTTGTCTCAAATCTCGATACATCTTCATACCCCCGGAATGAATAGAATAAATCGAGCTATGAGCCTCGGTCATCAACTCTTGGTGTAGCTCGCCACTTGGAACGTATAGGCGATCTCCACACCTTAATGTTTCGTCTTCATGAATCTGGAGTCCCGTCTGTATGTCGGCCTCTGTCTCTCTTCCAGTCGTCGGAATATCGTATTTGTAGGCAAGCTGCCTCGATCCTCTCAACCAATATCGACTAAACCTCTAGACTGGCCATCTGTCCATCCATGCCTGGCAATACAACCTCTATCCTGAGCTCCTGAAGATCCTCTAATAATTACTGCTGAGTCATCAAAAAGTATGCTATGGGCTTCTTGCTTAAGGCATCTGTTACTACATTTGCCTTGCCAGGGTGGTACTGTAACTCTATATCATAGTCTGTCATTAACTCTAGCCATCGCCTATGTCTCATATTGAGCTCCTTCTGAGTGTAGACCTACTTCAAACTTTTGTGATCTGTATAAATCTTAACCTGCTCTCTATAAAGGTAGTATCGCCATAGCTTTAGTGCAAATATCACTATAGCTAGCTCTAGATCATGCGTCGGATAGTTTTTCTCATAAACTTTCAGCGGTCTCGATGTGTAGGCTATCACCTTACTGTGTCGTATCAGTACAAATCCTAATCTGCTCCCAGACGCATCGCTCTACACTATAAATTCTTTCGATCTAGAAGAAAGTGTCAAAATTGGTGCTGATGTTAGATGCTTCTTCAGCTCATTAAAAGCCATCTGATACTCCTCAGTCCAGATAAACTCCTCGCCTTTATGCGTCAGCCGTGTCATAGGTGCAGCGATCCTCGAGAAGTTTTCCACGAACCTCCGATAATATCTGACAAGTCCGAGAAAACTCCTAATCTCCGTAACTGATATAGGGGTAGGCCACATCTCACTGCAGCGATCTTCTCTGGGTCAACTAATAGTCCATCTCTAGTGATTATGTGTCCCGGGAAGGGTACTCTATCCAAACAGAACTCACATTTGCTGAGCTTGGCATACAGCCTCTCCTGCCTCAACATCTTTAACATGATCCTGAGATGCCCCTCGTTCTCCTCCTGGCTCTTAGAATATACCAAGATATCATCGATAAATACGATATCATCGATAAATACGACCATGAACTTATCCAAGTACTGGTGGAAAACCTTGTTCATCAGGCTCATAAATACTGCTGGCGCATTGGTTAAACCAAATAACATGACCAAGAACTCATAGTGCCCATACTTTATCCGAAAATCTGTCTTCGGGATGTCCTCCCTTCCTACCTTGATCTGATGATAGCCAGATCTGAGATTGATCTTTGAGAATACACATGCACCACTTAGCTGATTCAAATAAATTATCGATACGCAACAAAGGGTACTTGCTCTTTATCGTTACAACATTTAGCGCCCTATAATCTATACACAAACATACCGTCTCATCCTTCTTCGAAAAAATAAGATGGGTGCTCCCCATGAAGAAATACTAGCCCGAATGAAACCCTTGTCAAAGAGAGCCTCTACTTGGACCTTCAACTCAACCAACTCTATCGGTGCTAGTTTGTAGATGGGGGAGGTAACTGGCTCTGGGAGTCAACTCTATCATAAACTCTATCTCTCTATCATGTGGCAGGCCTGGACGATCCTCTGGAAACACATCCTCAAACTCTGATATAATACGGGCGTACACCGGTTTACCTTCTGCAATGTGTGCCTCTAAGGTAGATGGGGACCATGCTCTCGGGCTCCCCAAAGAAACTCAAACTCAGGGTGATCTGATAGTCTAAATATAATGCTACCACATCGGCAATCTAGCATCGTGTGGTATTGGCTCAACCAATCTATGCCTAGGACATTGTCTGTCACGTCCCAGTCCCAAAAATACGTAGGACTAGGACACGTAAGCATGCCAGCCGCATGGATATGACAACTCCAATATATGGAAACCAAATCCACGCGTACGCTATAATATGAATATCAAGTCCACAAGTGGTATAAAATGTATCACAAGTCACAGGGTATAATCTAAATCTCATCCGCGAAAATCAGATATAAATAATAACCAGCATCTATATAACTAGATCTCAACATAAATATCTAAGGATGATAGTTGGATGGAAATAAATCCACTACCAACTCGAATGGAAAAATATAACACAACAAATACAATATAGGAATACCAGCTAACGACCATGGACTCGAAGAGAAGACATCCTCGCAACATAAGTAATCATCCAAATCTGCGCTCCTGCAATTACTCAAGAACAGATACACCTGGCAGAGGACCAGGTCCTCAGAGGGACGTAACAAGATACAGAAAATACAAGCCAATTTGAATACAGTAAACATGCATATTATTTGAAAATAAATAAGTACGCTGTATAAGACCATCTATATGAATGCAATTGAGGACAACTTTTCAACGTATGGGCAAGGGTAGGCTACTCGATCTAATCCTCACAACCTCACGCTCGTCAGTGGACATCATCAGCCGACATACCGCGGGGGTAGCGACCCTCGGACTCCATCAATCGACATACCGCGGGGGTAGCGACCATCGGACATGACCCACCATAGTGCGTGCTAGTGACTACGGTGTTACCAGAGTGGTTAAAAGCCCATACGCCTAATGATTGTCCTCTATGATACTAAGTGCCATGTGTGTGTCAACATATCTAATACATAGTAATGACTGAAAGAAAACTACACATGCAAGAATAAACAGAAATGTAATAAATATACAGAAATATACTAAGCATGCAAAATACTGTAAGCAATTTGGCAAGGTATCTTGCCTGGGGTCCTGCTGCTGGTATGAATCAGAGTCCAAGTCACAGTCCAAATAGCCTATGTATTACAAATTTATCACGTCAAAAGATAATTTATTTAATTCTGGAATAATTACTCTAAAATCCTATTTTAATCTTATTATTCTGATTTTTATGTTAATTCCTAAATTTTGTCCAAAGAAACTGAATTTTATCAACTCGAGACTTATGGCACGCAAATCGAGACGATCTGTTGACCGAAAAGTCAACCGACACAAACTCAACTTTCATGCATGATTTCCTGTAGATTTTAGCATCAAAAATATGCTGAAATTTATGGCTCGTCCGAATTCAAATTCGTTTGGGAATTATGGCACATACAAATTTTGTATTGTGCACCGATGGTTAAATTCTAACCTAGAAGTTCTACAGAATTAACAGTATATAAATACTTCTAATTAAATTCTAGGAAAAACATATGTCAATGATCTCAACATTATATTTCCAAAACTTTAAACGGTTCATGATTCTGATTCCTGGTTCTCCCAGAATCGCAAAAATATTAAAACACGTCTATTTTTGGACATACTGTGCTCTACGAATTTTCCAGAATTTAATACTCATAATTTCATAAAATAAATTATATAATCAGAAATCTAACCTCAATATCTTTCTAACGCAAGAAACTAGGCCTCGTTTGGAGTCCGGAGCCATGCGCAATGGCTTGTGGAAGATGAAGGAACCCTATATGGCAATTCTCCAAAATCTCTCTCTCTCTAAGATAATGGGATAATTAGGATTATAATAATATATATATATATATATATATATATAGGGATCTACCTGCGGCTGAATGGATATTTATAGGCTGACACGTGTCAAAATTTGATTGGATGGTTTTTGTTATATTATTTGTTTTTGATTTGCCTTTATCAAAACATTATTTAAGTCATTTTAAATCTAAATAACTCCAAATAAATATTAAAAATAATCATAAAAATCTGGAAAAATTACATAAAATATATTTTTAACCTATAAACCCTAGAAAAATATTTGGAACAATTTTATATTCATAAATTTACTACTATAATTAGGAGAAGCTCTAAACATTAGTTTTATCCATTTAACTAAAAATAAATACTAACATTATTCCAAAAATTCTGAAATAATTCCAAAAAATATATAATAATATTATAAACCCTAAAAAATAACGTGGGTCCATTCTATATTCCTGGGCTTGCACAATAAATTCTAGAAGTCCTAAAAATTAGTTATTAGTCTAAATAACTCCCAATAAATACTAAAAGTATTCAGAAAATTCCCAGAAAATTCTAGAAAATATATTTGACTATTTAGAACCTAAAATAAAATTTTGGAATATTTTTAATTAAGTTTGAATATAAAATAAATTCTTCAAAGTCCTAGAAAATTAGTGTTACTAGTTTTTAATTAACTAAAAATTATGAAAAAATCTCAATAATCTAAAATAGCCTAAAAATAATTCTAAATAAATATTTATATAAGTAAATATACTATAAAAAAATTATTTTCTAATTAACTAAGAGAATACTCTAAATAAATTCAACATCTATAATAAATATAATAATATAAATTATACACAAAATACCTATTTTGGATGAGGGAGTTTACAATCTACCCAACTTAAAACAATTTTGTCCTCGAAATTAAAATAAGGCATAATTTGTTAAATCCTTCACATTTGTACATAAGGTACGTCAATCGCAATCTCTTCCAAAAATTTAAATAATAAAATCTATTCAAATCTATCGCAATCAATTCAAAATTAAGATAACTACTGTTTAAATCAAAATTCAACCTGTCGTAATCTCTTCTCAATTTGTTTTAAATAATCAACATTCAAATCTAACTCAAGTCTATATGACATCCCACATCAAAATTTATATCACCATTTCCAACTATCATAATCTCCTCTAGACTTTGAGCAATAAACAATTCTAATCAAATCTTATTCCTATTCTCAAATTAAGAATTTTGTACTCTTCAAATATTTAAACTCAATTTACATCCTCAATATTTCAAATAGGTGACCCAACAATCAAAATTAAACTTTTAATTCAAATCATCAAATTATAAAATTTAAATCTAATTCACCAATTGTTCAAGTCTAAAATTCTATATTTATCCTCAAAATTTAAATCGATGATTCATCCTTCAATATTCAAAATTTAAATCATGTGCTCAAAGTATAAATATTTGGTACACAATATCAAGATTTTAAAATTCGTTAAATCCCAATTATCTTAATCCTTCTTTTAAAATTTCTCAAAATTAAAATGACTTGAATCTCCCAATCTAATCTTACTTGATCACAATCTAAAAGAAATTCCTCTCAAGTTGGCAATGCACTGCTACCCAACTTAGAATTTACCCATCTATCACAGAAGGCTATATACTTTAAGAAAAATATTCCTTAATTTATTTACTCATGTCATACAATCCTCAAAACTTCAACGCCTATTATATCATATATGATATGTCCTTAATTACAAAAGAATAATCCTCAAGTATGTGATCGGCCTACGGGATATATCTAGTACTCTCTGTGTATTAAACTTATACCAAGCACGAGGTTTCATCTTTCCGAAATAAGGAAAGACGGAGACCAATAATAAAGAGTTCAAGGGTGAGGTAATAGAATAGAAGTATCAGGATCAAGGAGTTTAAGAAATTCAAATGGAAATTGTCAAAGTAGTTGTGGATTAAAATTCTATTTTGGTAATTCTTTGTTCGCATGCTCGTATTAGTACAGTTATGTAACCGATACGATCCGCTCAAACATATCTAGGGGCAAGTATATTCGTCTACCAATTACTACATATCTCAATCCACGTAAAGTAGTATTATGAAGGGCGAATCAAGCGCACTAAGGTTAGCTAGACCTTAATACACTGATTCTGAAATATATTAGTAGGTGTCCCCAATAATACATATCTCATGATCAAGCTCAATAAAAGAGTAAGCTTGCAAAACTAGGCTATAATAGCAGCATAAGTCAAGATAGTGCAGCAAATATAAGTACGCTAGATGATGATGAAAGGAGGTACAAATTAATTCAAGTTCACAAAACAAAACAACTAAGCAACAATAATAAAAGACTCTACAATCCCTACAGTTATCATACAACCTCCTTGTCTATGTCGCTAGTCGACCAAATATGGGCAAGGACCTCTAACTTCTATTGTCTGAATAACTACTGTCGTCTTATGCTAGTATACAATTAATGTTGATCAATCACACTTCAATAATAGGTCAAAAGACTATGTGATACTAGGTTGTGAGGTATACTACCCAACTTAAAACAATAAACTAATACTGTGACAGTCTTAAGGGTACCGTAGAAGCTCCTGTTAAGGTCTTCGAGAAGGGGTCTTGGTACTTGTTAGGGTATCTTCTTATATTACATAGGTCATGGTCGTCTTAACTCTTAGTCATTGTGCAAGTGTCAATAGTAAGAATGGGACAGTTACTGGCCTCAAGGGAAAGGGAATATAACTCGTATTGAGGTGTGGTACAAGTTATGCGATTTAAAACTAAGGGATAAGCACCAGGTCTTAATCTACAAGAATAACTTAACTATCAAGTTCTAACTACTAAGCACACAATTTCAAAATTCAAGATTACAACTATAATCCTAGCAAACTATGTGTCCTTAACAAAGAAATAAATTACTTGGCCTACTATCAGAAGTGTCAGGTGGCACGAGTTGAAAGATAAAGAAAAAAAGAACGTAATTTTGGTCGTTGCACAATTAGCGAACGCTATGGTCACAGGGGAACAATATATGAAAATAGAGGGGCTCTAGATAGCATCATAGTTTTATAAGGGAAATGGGTATGCTAGTCTCTGTGTTTGAGGTATGATCAAGGGAGAAGTGTTGATTGCATTCCTCTAGGATTCCTAGGGTGCTGTCTACTAATAACAAGACAATGATATAAGTTTATAGTTCTCCAATACTATCTAACTATGAGGGTTAGGTTCAGTCCTAATATTCTCTTTTGGTTTTCTATTGGTTCCTCCATACTAGGGTCAAACATTATGGTAAGCTTCTAACTAACTCTAGTAGTATCTATACTACTCTTAAGTCTTCATAATACATCAAGGGATAATGGTAAACTAATTTATAGATAAGGAATTCTAGGTTCACTAGATATTCTAAACTTAGTGGTGTGTCTATATCCTCGTTGTAATCTTAATAGGTATGCTACTCTAATTATCATCCTAATAACTGGGGTTCCTATATTATCAGCAGAAGGCTATACTCAAGGAACTATTAGGGAAGCACATGAATCAAGAAGGATACAATTGTTCAAATAGAACAGATAGGAGGAAGATGAATCATAGTCAATTGTGGATGAGATCCTATACTCTAGTCCTAAGTGCAGGCTTGCTCGGTACAGTAACGTAACCGAGACAATATGCTCTCGACCTGCATGGGCCACTACAAAAACATGTCACGTCCCAGTCCCAAAAATACGTAGGACTAGGACACGTAAGCATGCCAGCCGCATGGATATGGCAACTCCAATATATGGAAACCAAATCCACACGTACGCTATAATATGAATATCAAGTCCACAAGTGGTATAAAATATATCACAAGTCACAGGGTATAATCTAAATCTCATCCGCGAAAATCAGATATAAATAATAACTAGCATCTATATAACTAGATCTCAACATAAATATTTAAGGATGATAGTTGGATGGAAACAAATCCACTACCAACTCGAATGGAAAAATACAACACAACAAATACAATATAGGAATACCAGCTAACGACCATGGGCTCGAAGAGAAGACATCCTCGCAACACAAGTAATCATCCAAATCTGCGCTCCTGCAATTACTCAAGAACAGATACACCTGGCAGAGGACCAGGTCCTCAGAGGGACGTAACAAGATACAGAAAATACGAGCCAATTTGAATACAGTAAACATGCATATTATTTGAAAATAAATAAGTACGCTGTACAAGACCATCTATATGAATGCAAATGAGAACAACTTTTCAACGTATGGGCAAGGGTAGGCTACTCGATCTAATCCTCACAACCTCACGCTCGTCAATGGACATCATCAGCCGACATACTGTGGGGGTAGCGACCCTCGGACTCCATCAATCGACATACCGCGGGGGTAGCGACCATCGGACACGACCCACCATAGTGCGTGCTAGTGACTACGGTATTACCAGAGTGGTTAAAAGCCCATACGCCTAATGATTGTCCTCTATGATACTAAGTGCCATGTGTGTGTCAACATATCTAATACATAGTAATGACTGAAAGAAAACTACACATGCAAAAATAAACAGAAATGCAATAAATATATAGAAATATACTAAGCATTCAAAATACTATAAGTAATTTGGCAAGGTATCTTGCCTGGGGTCCTGCTGCTGGTATGAATCAGAGTCCAAGTCACAGTCCAAATAGCCTATGTATTACAAATTTATCACGTCAAAAGATAATTTATTTAATTATGGAATAATTACTCTAAAATCCTATTTTAATCTTATTATTCTGATTTTTATGTTAATTCCTAAATTTTGTCCAAAGAAACTAAATTTTATCAACTCGAGACTCATGGCACGCAAATCGAGGCGATCTATTGACCGAAAAGTCAACCGACACAAACTCAACTTTCATGCATAATTTCCTGTAGATTTCAGCATCAAAAATATGCTAGAATTTATGGCTCATCCGAATTCAAATTCGTTTGGGAATTATGGCACATACAAATTTTGTATTGTGCACCGATGGTTAAATTCTAACCTAGAAGTTCTACAGAATTAACAGTATATAAATACTTCTAATTAAATTCTGATAAAAACATATGTCAATGATCTCAACATTATCTTTCCAAAACTTTAAACGGTTCATGATTCTGATTCCTGGTTCTCCCGAAATTGCAAAAATATTAAAACATGTCTATTTTCGGACATACTGTGCTCTACGAATTTTCCAGAATTTAATATTCATAATTTCGTAAAATAAATTATATAATCAGAAATTTAACCTCAATATCTTTCTAACGCAAGAAACTAGGCCTCGTTTGGAGTCCGGAGCTATGCGCAATGGCTTGTGGAAGATAAAGGAACGCAATTCTCCAAAATCTCTCTCTCTCTCTAAGATAATGGGATAATTAGGGTTATAATAATATATATATAAATATAGGGATGTACCTGCAGCTGAATGGATATTTATAGGCTGATACGTGTCAGAATTTGATTGGATGGTTTTTGTTATATTATTTGTTTTTGATTTGCCTTTATCAAAATATTATTTAAGTCATTTTAAATCTAAATAACTCCAAATAAATATTAAAAATAATCATTAAAATCTGGAAAAATTACATAAAATATATTTTTAACCTATAAACCCTAGAAAAATATTTGGAACAATTTTATATTCATAAGTTTACTACTATAATTAGGAGAAGCTCTAAATATTAGTTTTATCCATTTAACTAAAAATAAATACTAACATTATTCCAAAAATTCTAAAATAATTCCAGAAAATATATAATAATATTATAAACCCTAAAAAATAACGTGGGTCCATTGTATATTCCTGGGCTTGCACAATAAATTCTAGAAGTCCTAAAAATTAGTTATTAGTCTAAATAACTTCCAATAAATACTAAAAGTATTCAGAAAATTCCCAGAAAATTCTAGAAAATATATTTGACTATTTAGAACCTAAAATAAAATTTTAGAATATTTTTAATTAAGTTTAAACATAAAATAAATTCTTCAAAGTCTTAGAAAATTAGTGTTACTAGTTTTTAATTAACTAAAAATTATGGAAAAATCTCAATAATCTAAAATAGCCTAAAAATAATTCTAAATAAATATTTATATAAGTAAATATACTATAAAAAAATTATTTTTTAATTAACTAAGAGAATACTCTAAATAAATTCAATATCTATAATAAATATAATAATATAAAATATACACAAAATATCTATTTTGGGTGAGGGAGTTTACATTGTCATAGTCCTAGACTTAACCTCATAATAAATTCTTCCGTTCTATTTAAAACACTAATCCTCCAAAAAAAAATTCCTTCCCTAATGTATAATTACTCTTTCCCTCAAAATTTCTCCCTAAAATTTTATTCCTTAATTTTCTTCTTCCCGTTATTTATTACTCTGAGTTACCATAGTTTAATTACAATAATGGTATCACCCAAACAAAAACTAGAATTTTTGGTATCAGATAATCATCTTCCAGGTGAGAGACTAAAATTTTATCTTTCCAGTTCATAGTATCGTTCCTGGTATCTCCATGTTGAGCTACAACTACTTCATAACGTCTAGCTATGTATTTCCATCAATCATTCTAGAGGGTTAGGATCAACAATCATTCTAGCTTCCAATACTTCCCAAATTAATGCTATTTTAAGTACGGGTAAGGTTTTATCAGTTCTAGGAATGTACTTCTAGGTCCAATTCTTTTGCTAACATTCTACACTAGTTCTAGAATCTAAAAAGAACCTATCAACCTACTCTACTGAGGGTAACAATCTTCTCAGAGAATATTACACAAATTATGTCTTCTGTCGTTTAGACTACGATCTTCTTCTGGACGGAACCATCAGGCACAAGCATTCGTTCTTTCAAAATAAAAGGAGATGAGAAACAAAGGTAACGATATTGATAAAAAATGAACGAATACAATTTGGAAGTCCAAGGGCGATTATCAATTATAAAGGAAGTTTTAGAAATTGATTATGGATTAAGATCATATTCAATAATAAATCCTAAACTACAGGCTCGTTTGGTACAGTAACGTAACCGAAACGATATGCTCTGGACCTGTATGGACTACCACAAAAATATGTCATGCCCCAGTCCCAAATACGTAGGACTAGGAATACGCAACATGCCAGCTATGCATTCGACCAGACTCTGGTTCGACTCGAATACGTATAAGCTGTATAATAATAGTCACTATATAAATAATCAAGTAAATATAAATATCTGTCTCAATCCACAATGAACAGAAATATACGAGAATGAGCTACATGTGCTAAAGTCGGTCGCCTAGTAACTCATAAATTTGAGAAGAGATATGAGTCTATAAAAACTAGGCTACAACAGCAGATGAATAAACAATATGAATAAAATAACCATAACTCTGGTAGAAATAATATAAGTACCTGGTACCAATGCCTGCAAGACAAGTAACTCTATCAGCAATCCAAAGGCTCCGTAATCGTCTATGTTGCAAAATTGGCAGGGGACTAGGTCCTCAGAGAGATGTAACAAGGTACCAAAAATAGTGTACCAAAGTATAACAGAAAGAAACAAGTGCAGCGCCGGTGTAATATAGCATAACCACCTAAGTGAGACAATTTTTGAAGACAATGTTCGACACGTGGGCTGTCCAAAATAAAATGGTAGCTCTGAACACAGAGACACACAGGACGTACCGTAGCTCCGAGCACAGAGTCACATGGGTGATACCACGACTCCGGATACAGAAACACTACATAAATAGATAAATTCATATATATAGCACGTACAGAGTAGCCCAAATATCTAATAACTGTCTTTTCTTCCTAAAGCGATCAACAAGTATTCACTGAACCTTAACCTCTATCTAACAGTCTCGTCATACTGAAGTAACTATCAATAATTATGACCCTAAAGTTATCCCAAATTTTGGTCATGCTGGCAGTATTAGGATACAGGAAATCTGACACGATGACAGTGTCTGAATGTGTCCTATGGTTCTGATATAACCAAGTAGGTATAACAAGGTGTTGCGAACATCTATCAATCATTACCAGACTTTACCAACTAACGTCTACACCCGGTTATGACCCGGACGCAAAGTAACGATTCCAATCCAAAGCGCGCATAATGCATATACAAAATTAAAAAAAATCTGGAAACTGAATACAAGATGGCAAGGTACACTTGCCTGGATCCGGATGCTGAAGATGGGGATCCGGTACAAAGTCTAAGTCCACGGATCCCAAAGTACCTAGAGACGAGATACAAGCTCAATCAATAAACTATCACGATGCTATTCTAAAATAAGAGGTAACACATATCTTAATTACATAGCTCACAAAGACACATGTCTTAGTTACTGAAAATACCGTATCTAGCATAGGCTTCAGTCTTAGTTACATATAGCTTACATAGACACTAAGTTAGAGGGTTGACCAAGGTTGATTAAAGGAACATTGCATCAAATATGATCAATCAGCAGTATAACATCATCAAACCAAATCCTCAATCCCCTACTATTTATCACGGTATTTTTAGTAGTTCAATCTATGCTCATCCTCAGATTCCACCCTTGTATTCACAGACGTTATCATGCATATTTAAATATATAATACACAAATAAAATGATTATAAATTCTTAAACTCTTATTCATATAACCGTTATTTTATTAGTCGAACACCTTTTCACCTATAAATAGGTATTCCTCCATCAATTTGTTATTAATTAACAAGTCCTCAATAAGTTGCCATCTTTATAATATCACGACATTATTTCATACTTACAAACAAACTCCTCAATACCCATCATAAAATGCATAAAAATATAACAAAAACCCTAAAATCTCATATATAGCCTTTATAAACCCTAACTAGGTCCTATTTAACAAGAAGCAAAACTATACTAAAATAAGAAGATGGGTGAGGAGTTACCCCGATGCCCGCGGTGGTGGCAACAACGATATTGTGGCTCCGGTCAGGGATAGAGTCGACCGTAGGAGTGGCACGCGTCTCAACCGAGATGACGGGGTGCTCGAATCTTGTGAAGGAGTCGTTGATCGAGGTGGTGGTCGTGGGGGGTAAAATTGGTTGTGGAAATGGTGTTGCTAGCCGTGGATGTGGTGGTAGTACAAGGGTGGTTCATCGAGGTGCTGAAGATGGTGGTGGATCATGGTGGTTCGTCGACTACAGCAAGTAGCCGAGGGTAGTCTGAAGGAGGGTCGAGGGGGTGGTCGTACGGGGGAGAGCAGCAACAACGTGGCCGATGCTCGGGTGACTGGAGGTGGTCGTCTATCAGCGGTTATGGCAGTTCGTAGAGGGAGTCAGGGTGGTCGAGTGCAATAGGTTGATGGCGGGGGTGGCGAGTGAAGGTGGTGGTTGTGATGGACGTAGCGGTGGAGCAGGGTAGTAGTCGACGGTTGGAGGAGCTGGGTCAAGGTAGTCGAGTGCAGCAGGTGGAGAAAGGGAAGAGGGTGGTCGTACGGTGGCTGAAGAAGAAAAAGTGGATGCAGAGTGAAGACGCTATGGGTAGCCGAAGGTGTCTGCGATGACTGAAGGTGGTCGGTACAGCGGGTGATGGCAGGGGTGGCGAGTGAAGGTGGTGGTCATGCGGTGGCCGAAGAAGAAGAAGTGGATGCAGAGTAAAGTCGCTGCAGGTGGCCGGAGGTGTCTGCGGTGACTGAAGGTGGTTGGTGCAGCGGGTGGCCGATGCTCGTGGAGAAAGGCAGGAGGGTGGAGGCTGCTGGTGATGGCGGTGGCAGCAGCAGCTCAGCCGAAGTAGACGCGGTGTTGGCAGCGTGAATTAGCTGCGGGATCTCATCGGAGTTGTAGAGGTAGTGAGGGTGGTGGCAGTTCATGGAGTAAAGGAGAAGGAGAAGTGAAGAGGAAGAAGAAGAAAAAGAAGAAGTAGGAGTTTAGTTGTTGTGAAGGAAAGAGGAAGGAGAGAGAAATGGGGTATTTTCCTAGGTTCCTAGGGATTATGGCAGGCACATTAGGAAAGGGGATGAGGATGAGTGATTATATAGTAGATTGTGTAGTAGGGATGATGCTAAAATTTGAATGAAGGGCCAAGCTGCAACATGAAGAAAATGTTCATACAAAAAGGAAGAGAGAGGGGTGATTAGACCGATCAAAGAGTGGTATGGGAGTTTCTTTATTGGCCTTGCCCAATAGGGTGGTGACACCTAGCACCTTATTTGCAAATAAGCCTCTTAACTTTTGGGTGATTGCACATAAATAAAAAGTGATAGGAATTTAGTATTGAAAGTGGTGTTTAGTGTTATGTAGGGTGAGGAGGTGTTGTGGATTTTGCATGGGCTTAATGAATAGGGTATTGGGTTAAATTTGGGATTAAGTTGGGATTAGTCAAAGTTGGTATCCCTAATTTAATTAAAATAAAGTATCATGTGCTCTTAAATTAAATGGGGGCACATGGGGTCTTAATTAGGAGTGACACAAAGGTCATGAATGGTGTAGGCTTGGTGTCAGTCTTGTCCTCTTTAATTGCCGGCGGGACGGGTTGAGTTTGTGTCCCAAAATTGATAGCAATGATAAAGGTACGCGACATAGGATTAAATAATTTATTTCAGGACTGAGAAGTTGTGCAATTAAATTAGAGCACAAGAGAGTATATTTGTGAGTGACGAAAAAGTCCAATGCCTAGGTTGGCTTGTTAGGTCAAGGGTGCAAAGACTAGTTGAAAATTTAGGGCTTTTGTTGGGCTCCAAATATTGTAGCAATGGTAGGATGCACCAAGGGTTTAAATAAAGAATCAGACAACTATAATATAATTTTTAAACCTCAAATACCCTAACGCTACAACAATATTTCTAACCGTAACTAGTCTACCTAAAATAATAATTGAGGGGGTTTACATAACTAACTACCTAACCACCCAAGATCCTAACCAACCAAATTTCAACCATAACAATCCACCCCCTCTTCATAATTTTGTGCAAGAGCAGCCCCCTTGGTGGTCGACCCCTACAAGCCCGAGGAACACCCCCTCCTAGGTTTAAATCTATCCAAAAAGTCCATAAATATACCCCTTTATCACAAAACCCTAACCCTAACAACTCTCTCCCCTTTTTGGCCAACCCCTCCCCTCTCCTTCATGGGTAAGAGAATCCTCCCTTGTCATCTACCTCTCACAACATAATCTCCTTCACCAAAAATCCTCTTTTCTCTTCCAAAGCTTCACCTTTTATCATCCTTCCACCCAATCTCCACCAAACAACCATAAACGCTCCATTATTGCCATCAAATCCATCAAGAATCCATTGCCATTATCATAAACCCATCAAGAATCCATTTCTATCATTATCAATCCATCAAGAAGGGAGAAGCAAGGCAAGCATAAGCAAGAAGGTGCGTTCTTGAACAAAAATATGCACCATCATCCAAACCTTCAAAGCTTTCGGGTAAGAATTCAAACATTCCTTCTCAAATCTCCATGGTATGACCCTCTTATATTTATGTAAGTTTAATATTCTAGAACCACCCCTTGCCATCTTTTTCTACTATAAAAATCTATAAAAAATTTTGTGTTAGATTGATGATAGATTGGACAACAATAAGGCTAGTTTTAGACTTTATGACACGGTTCTTGGAGGCCTTATTGTTAATTCTTAAAAATGAATTTATTAGTAGTTTATTACTGTAAAATAAGTATTTTAGAATCATTTTTAATAGTATTTTTATCAAAATTCTGAACCCTAAAAATAAGGGTCACTAGCCTAGATTTCGGGTGGCTTTATGACGTTGTTTTTCCCATAAATAGGAGTTGTATTGGAAGAAATAAAAGGTAATTATTTTATGAGATTAAAACAGAATAAAATATAATAGAAAATATTTTTTCATGAATATAAACCATACCCATGGACTGATAATGCTCCGAACAAGTTTAGGACAAAACTAGTCAACTTAAAGTAGTCATAATCATGAAATATGATTATTTTGTCAATTCTAAAATTTAATGGTTCAAAATTAAGATAAATCTGGTTTAAACCAAGATTACATGATTTATTATGACTTATGTTTATGTCCTTAGATTAGGGACTTAACTGTGAATTTTGAAAGTCATAAACCATAAAATTAGGTTCCGATACCGCATAAAACGTATAAGTTGATGTGTCAAGAATTTATATGCTAGAATGAGGTTGGACTTTGGTATTAATGGTTTATAATAAATTATACAATTTAGTTGCGGTTACAAGATTCTTGATTAGATACTTAAAGTAGAAAATTTATTGTTTAGGTCAATTGAATTTTGGAGGAGTGGACGCGGGACCAACTTTATAACTACATACTGCAGACCCAGGCAAGTGTACATTGTCAAACATGTAGTAGATCCTATTATATTATCTGCTTGCTTTTCTATACATATATATATACTCTTGTGATATACCTATTCAACATAGGACCGTGAGACATTGCTTAGCATCCAAACAAGATTTGGGTGTTGACGTCGTACGCGGAGTCGTGTAACGTCACTTAGAGAGTTGATTCTATGATCCTATTTTTACGTGCTTGCTTTACCAAGTATGCCATATCGTAGGACACTTGATACTATTTTATGTGACATAATCTTTCTTAAGTTATTTATGGTAGTTCTGTATAGGCTTACAGGATTCGTGATATGAGACTTGCATATTATATAGATATCATTATGACTCATTGTACTAGCTAGAGGTTATGATCTTGTGTGTTATGGACATGAGATATTGTGGACATAAGATATAAGGTTATATTGGGTGGGGTGAGATACACATGCTATAGGCTGATTATATTTATATATATATATATATATATACTATGTTACTGGAGGTACTTTAGTCTTTGTACTAGAGCTTGGCATATTTACTGGCCCTACAAGATACTACTTGCTACTATGGGCTCCCCGGCATAGAACCTGTAATAGTCTCAGCCAGAGTACTAGTGATACTCGCATTTGCATTTCACTTAGTTAGTCACAAATAGCTTGCCCTGAGGATCTGTTTTTACTTACTGTATTTTATTTGGCTTGAGTGTTTATTGTACCTTGTTATATCCCTGAGGACCTGAATCTAGATTATATCTCCAGGTATAGATAGGGAGAGCTATCTCGAGGTTTACGGGATAGGTGCTATTATTGGAGACGTACATGTTACAGAGGACGAGGTTGTTCCGGAGGACTTCTCTTGAGAACACAATATTCTCACCATTCATTTATTATGCTTAGTGTTCATAGATATTTGATCTTGTAGTGACTTCTGAATATTGTACTTGGAGTTATTTTTCTTTCCATTTTGATGACGGGTTGTTTCTCATGATATTATTTATATTGCTTTGGTTGGACAGATCATTTTATGTTCATTATGACTTGACTATCTCTTTATGATTTCGATGCTTATCGTTGATGAGATTAGATATATAGACTGTAACAGGTATTTTTAGACCATTTTATATATATTACAGCTTAAGTGCACTCTAAATGGTCTATTAAATTAGATTTTTCCATTAGAGTTGTGCTGTTGGCCATTGCCACTTGGCTAGTTCCTTGGTATTTTAGGACTGGGGCATGACATAGTTTTTGTGGTGGCACATGCAGGTCTACGAATAAATTATTTTAGTTTTAACTAAGGGACCGAGCAAGCCTGCAATTAGGATAAGAATAAATTTATATGATCTTATCCACATGTTGACATATTCTTGACCTCTATATCAGATTTGAATAAATTCCTTGACTTGTATCATGCTTGATCCAATTGTTCAACCCTACACTGATCCCGGCACAGGAAGAGAAGATAAAAAAATTCTTTGATATACTGAGCTTTGAGCTACAGAGACAGATTGGCTCTGTTGTACCTACTTCTTATACGGATGTCCTTGTCGCAGCTTGGCTCATGGAGCACATCCACAGGAGGGAGTCAAGTCAGAAGGGACCACATAAATTAGTACCAGCTCGAGCACTACACGGGGAGCCTGCAAAGCGATCCCAAATGAATCTACCAAAGAGAGCAGTATCACGAGCCCTAAACCTTATTATTTGTCACTACTGTGGCAAGGTAGGTCATATTAAGAGGGAGTGCAGAAGCAAATTAGGATTATGTTTAGCTTGCGGATCCAGTCAACATTCAGCCAGGGATTGCCCTAAATATCGAAAAGGAACACCGATGGTTCATTGACCCGCTTTACCAGCACCAGGGCTAGTACAACAGCCACATCGACCAGTTTATCCAGCACTAGGAGTACCACAGATGGGAGATGGAGGATTCAAACCACCAGCACCAGGAGGATATCAGCCGAGACCACCTTTGGCATCACAGGCAACACTCTTCCAGCAGGCCCAACAACAGCAAAAGGCAACACCACAGGGATGTGGATAGGCTTTTGCGATGACAGTGGAGGAGGCACAATCTCGAGGAGTAGCGAATATGGACAAGATTTAGTTTTATCATAGCTAGCTATAATAACGGATATTCCTAGTAATAATTTAGCATGTGACTGTTAGTTCCATTCCCTAGTCTATACCTAGTATTAGGATAGCATTAACTTTTTAGTCAGAGTAGTAATACGTAAGAGGTACCCAAGTTTTCAGAAGCTGTAGTTGATCCTCGTTCTAATCAGACTCCTTTACTCTTGAGTCACTCATCTCTCATTGCCTAGGAAAAAAGTTTTCATTGCTTCCCTACGTGTTCTGCTTGAAAAAACCCCTCACCCTTTCTCTTGATTTTTCCCTTACCCTTTGTGTCGTGCTTCAACAAATATCTCATACTACCGCGTTATCGCTTTTGGAGCGAACCTTTCCTGACATATTATGTTTTATTTTTCTTAATTGCGAGGATACAATTCTTTTAAGGTGGGTAGATTGTAAACTTTCTCATTTTTGAATAGGGTTAATTTATTCTTTTTTAATTTTATTTATTTATTTTATTATATTTAATGGATTAAAATATTAATTTCTAAATTATTCTTTTACATATATGACCCTTTGCCATGGCTTGGATATTTTAAGCAATGAACAACCTTTTATCTCCCAAAAAAACTTATATTACTAATCTTGATTGTGCCTAATATATTTGGGATATGGATGTTACATTTGTTTGACCTCTCCCATGCTCCAAAAATATTGTCAAACATCTAGAACCCCAGTTATCGTAAACTGCCTCCTTTTGACTAGAACTTGACCCAAACCCAACCCAAACGCATGTAGTCATGTAGTGCACACAAATACTCCCATGTATATATTTATATATTTTATATATATTATATTTATATTAATTTGGTTCTATTTATAGAGTTTTAATTATAGAAAGGTCCATATGTGGCATCCTAGTTGGCAAACTACCTAACTAACTAACTACATAACTATCCAAGATCCTAACAAACCAAGTTCTAACCATAACAACATACCCCCTCTTCATAATTTCGTGCAAGAGCAGTCCCCTTGGTGGCCGATTCCGAACACTTCCTCCTAGGTTTAAATCTATCCAAAAAGCCCATATATACCCCTTTATCACAAAACCCTTACCCTAACAACTAGTCCCATTTTTGGCCGATCCCTCCCCTCTCCTTCACGTGTAAGAGTAGCCCCCTTGTCATCTACCCCTTACAATATTATCTCCTTCACCAAAAACCCTCTTATCACTTCCAAAGCACCATCTTTCATCATCCTTCCACCCAATCTCCACCAAATAACCAAAAATGCTCTACCATTGCCATCAAATCCATCAAGAACACATTGTCATCATCATCAACCCATCAAGAACCTATTGCCATCTTCATCAATCCATCAAGAAGGGAGAAGTAAGGCAAGCACAAGCACAAGCAAAAAATGTGCGTTCTTGAATAAAAAGAGGCATCATCCAAACTTCAAAACTTTCGGGAAAGGATTCAAACTTTTCTTCTCAAATTACCATGGCATGACTCCCTTAGATTTATGTAAGTTTAATATTCTATAACCTTCCCTTGCCATCTTTTTTCACCATAAAAATCTATGAATTTTTTTATATTAGATTGATGATAGATTGGACAACAGTAGGGCTAGTTATAGACTTTGTGACACGGTTCTTCGAGACATTATTGTTAATTCTTAAAACTAAATTTATTAGTAGTTTATTATTGTAAAATAAGTATTTTAGATTATTTTTATGGTATTTTTATCAAAATTTTGAATCCTAAAAATAAGAGTCACTAGCCTAGGTTTTTAGGGTGGCTTTATGACATTATTTTGCCCATAAATAGAGGTTATTTTGGAAGAAATAAAGATATTAATTTTTGAATTAAAATAGAATAAAATTTAATATAAAATAATTTTTTATGAATATAAACCATGCCCATGGACTGGCAATGCTCTGAACAAGTTTCGGACAAAACTAGTCAACTTAAATTAGCCCTAATCTTGAAATATGATTATTTTATAAATTCTAGAATTTAATGATTAAAAATTAATATAAATCAGGTTTAAATTAAAATTACATTATTTATTATGATTTATGTTCATGTCCTTCGATTAGGGACTTAACCGTAAATTTTGGAAGTCATACCATAAAACTAGGTTTCGATACCTCGTAAAACGTGTAAGTTGTTGTGTCAAAAATTTACATATTAAGATGAGGTTGGACTTTGGTATTAATGGTTTATAATAAATTATACAATTTAGTTTTGGTTACAAGATTCTTGATTAGATACTTCAAGTAAAAAATTTATTGTTTAGGTCAATTGGATTCCGGATGAGTGGACGGGGGACCAACTTTGCAACTACATACTGTAGACCCAGGAAAGTGTACCTTGCCAAACATGCAGTAGATCCTTTTATATTACCTTCTTGTTTTTCTTTATATATATATATACTCTTGTGATTTACCTGTTTAACCTAGGACCGTGGGACGTTGCTTAGCGTCCGAACAAGATTCGGGTATCGACGCCGTATACGGAGTTGTGTAATGTCACTTAGAGAGTTGATTCTATGATCCTATTTTTACCTGCTTGCTTTACCAAGTACGCCATACCGTAAGATACTTAACACTATTTCATGTAAAAGAATCTTTTTTGAGTTATTCATGGTGATTATGTATAGTCTTACATGATTCGTGATATGAGACTTTATATTATATAGATATCATTATGACTCATTGTACTAGCTAGAGGTCTTGATCTTGCATGTTATGGATATGAGACATTGTGGACCTAAGATGTGAGGTTACATTGGGTAGGGAGAGACACACATGCTACAGGCTAATTATGTTTATATATATATATACTATATTATTGGAGGTGCTTTAGTCTCTGTACCAGAGCTTGGCACATTTACTAGCCCAACAAGATACTACTTGCTGCTATGGGATCCCGACACAGAACCTGTAGTGGTCTCTGCCTGAGTACTAGTGATGCTCTCACTTGTATTTTACTTAGTTGGTCACATATAGCTTGCCCTGAGGATCTATTTTTACTTATTGTATTTATTTTGCTTGAGTATTTATTGTACCTTGGTATATCCCCTAAGGACCTGGATCCAGATTATATCCCCATGTATAGAGAAGGAGAGCTATCTCGAGGTTTACGGGGAAGGTGCTGCTATTAGAGATGTACAGGTTACAGAGGATGAGGTTGTTTCGGAGGAGTTCTCTTAAGCACACAGCATTCTCACCATTCATTTATTATGCTTAGTGTTCTTAGATATTTGATCTTGTAGTGACTTCTGGATATTATACTTATAGTTATTTTACTTTCCATTTTGATGATGGGTTATTCCCTGCAATATTATTTCGATTGCTTTGGTTGGATAAATCATTTTTTGTTCATTGTGACTGGACTATCTCTTTATGATTTCAATGCTTATCATGGATAAGATTAGATATATAGACTATGATAGGTATTTGTAGACTATTTTATATGTATTATATCTTAAGTGCACTCTAAAGGGTCCATTAAATTAGGTTTTTTCTATTGGGGTTGTGCTTCTGGCCATTGCCACGTGGCTAGTCCCTTGGTATTTTAGGACTAGGGTGTGACATGATTTTTGTGGTAGCCCATGCAGGTCTACGAATATTTTTTTGGTTTTAACTAAGGGACCGAGCAAGCTTGCGATTAGGATAAGAATAAATTTATAGGATCTCATCCACATGTTGACACATTCTTGACCTTTATAACAGACTCAAATAAATTCCTTGACTTGCATCATGTTTGATTCAACTGTAGACTGATCTTGGCACAAGAAGATAAGGCAGAGAAATTTTTTAACGAATTAAGCTTTGAGCTACAAAGACAGATTGACTCTATTGCACCTACTTCTTATACGGATGTCCTTGTCGCAACTCGATGCATGGATTGTATCCACATGAGGAAGTTAAGTCAGAAAAGACCGCATGCATTAGTACCAGCTCGAGTACCACACTGGTAGCCTACAAAGTGACCCTAGATAAATCTACTACAGAGAGAAGCATCACGAGCCCTAGCCCTTCCTACTTGTCACTACTGTGGCAAGGTAGGCCATTTTGAGAGGGAGTGCAGACGAAAATTAGGATTATGTTTTGCTTGCGGATCCAGTCAGCATTCAGCCAGGGAATTCCCTGAATGTCGGGGAGGAACACCGATGGTTCATCGACCTGCTTTACCAGCACCGGGGCCAGTCCAGCAGCCACATCGACCAGCTTGTCTAGCACCAGGAGCACCACAGACGGGAGATGGAGGATTCAGACTACCAATAACGGGAGGATATCAGCCGAGGCCCCTCTTGTCATAAAAGGAAACCCCCTTCCAGCAGGCCCAGCTACAAAAAAGGGCACCACCACAGGGACATAGATAGGCTTTTGCGATGACAGTGGAGGAGGCACAAACTTGAGGAGTAGCGAATATAGATAAGTTTTAGTTTTATCATAGCTTGCTTTAATAACGGATATTCCTAGTAATACTTTAACATGTGCCTGTTAGTTCTATTCCTTAGTCTATACCTAGTATTAGGTTAGCACGAACTTATCACAAAACCCTAACCCAAACAACTCTTTTCCCTTTTTGGTCAACCCCTCCCCTCTCCTTCATGAGTAAAAGCAGCCTTCATTGTTATCTGTACCTCACAACATCATATCCTTTACCAAAAACTCTCTCATCTCTTCCAAAGCTCCACCTTTCATCCTCATTCCACCCAATCTTCACCAAACAACCATAAAGGCTCCACCATTTGGATCAAATCCATCAAGAGCCCATTGCCATCATCATTAACCTATTAAGATCCTATTTCTATCATCATCAATTGTCACTACCACATTCCAAAAATAGGGATATTTTTGACTTTTATAAATATTTAATATTGTGGTAGTTATTTTAAATAATTGTATGATAAGTATATTTAATTTAAATAATTACATGAGATGTGTATTTATATATTTACAGTGTTCATTAATGTTTGAGCTAGTAGACTTGACCTAGAAGCCCACTAGACGAACACCTGTCCGAATTATGGGATTATGTATTTTAATTGTTTTATTTAGAATTAAATTATTGGAGGTAGTAATTAATTACCGTAAATTTATTTAATTGTTGCGCATTGCCGTTGCTTCGATATTTGGAGCGCTACCCTAGCTTTTGCCTTCCAATAAATTTCACAGCCTTGTCCTAGACATGCCTGCCTTCCATTCTGACCTTTTTGCAACTCATAATCATGCTCTCTTGTGCTTCATTTTAGCCGCACAATATTCGTCGTGGACGTTTATTTAATTTTTAAATAAATTCCAACTTTGTATCGTTGTGCGTTCCAATCGAAATTGGGGACAACCTCGACCCATTTTTCGTGCAACCCAAATTAGGGTAATATTCTGTTCTGAGTCTTCTTCACTAATGATATTTGTGACCCGACCTGATTTTGGCCTATGTACTCCTAATTAATTTTTGAACGTCAATTTTATCTAATTTTAATTATTTAAATCCAGAAACCCACTTCTGTGCAATTTTCCAATTGTTGGGGACTTAATTACAAAATTGCAATGAGGTGTCACCATCCTATTGGTTTAACCCAAATGAAGAAAGCAACCCCCTTCTTTGACTAGTCAACCAAAACCCTCTCTCCTCTTTTCTTTTTGTTGCATTTTATCCATGTTGAATCATGGCCATCCATTTAAAATGGAGCCATCCCCACCACACAACCCCTTATATATTCCTCAACACTCTTCCCAAAGCAACCCACCCAATATTTGGCCAGCACTAATTCCTAGGGGGTCACATCATATCCTCCCACTTACAAAAGCCACCACCCTCTCCATATATTTTTCTTCACAAAATCACACCACCATCACCAAACACCTAAGCCCAGACCCTATACCCAGCCAACCCGACCGGCTATTAAGCTCCGACGAGCTACTGTATCTCTTCTCGGCCGAGCTTCGGTCATCCGGCCTACACCCAGTCTCCACCTTCCCCGACCTTGATACTGCAACTCTGGCTCGTTCCTGCCCCGTGGCTTCACCTCAGCTGAGCTCCTCCCCTCGTTCCCATCTCCGGCCGAACGTCACCGAGCACCCCGCCTGAACGTCCCTCCTCCACCATCAGTTCAGACAAGTCGACATCACCCCTCCCGAGATTTTCTCTCCGGCCGAGCAGACCCCGCTCCGCCACCGCAGTCCGGTGTCGAGCCTCCCCCTCGACTCCACTTCTCTGTACAGTACCCACGACGACTCCGGCGAGCTGTAGTCCGGCCAGTTTCCACCCGCAACACCCGAGCGGCTCTCCCCGACTCCTCCAGAGCTCCTCCACCCGCTGCTCTTCTCCCCCGGAGTCCCCTCGAGTCACCCATTCATCGAACCACCACCCTCGTCTTCGTTTGCCGGCGAGCTTCCCCGCTGCACCACCTCCCTGTACTCCGGCCGAGCCCCTGGTCATTCTCCCCCGGCTGCTACGGTCCTTCTCCCTCCGGTTTTACCTCCGTTCCACCACCTCCTTTCCCGGCTGTGCAACCACCACCACCAGTGCCATCATCCTCCCCGGCCAGGCGACCTAGCCTCACCGTCGAGCCACCACCCTGTGAGCCCTCTCCCTCTTCCCTTCTTCATGTGTATATGTGTATAAATACGTATTTATATGTGTATGTACGTATATGTGTGTATGTGTATATGCGTATATGTGTATATGTGTACGTGTATATGTGTATGTGCGTATATGTGTATGCGTGTATGTGTATATGTGTATGTGCGTATATGTGTATGTGTGTGTACGTATGTACGTATGTATACATATGTGTATGTTTGGTGATACGTATTCATATATATATATATATATATATATATATATATATATATATATATATATATATCGTATATTCTCTAATTGGGTATATACTTGTATTCAGTGTATTAGTATTAATATATATTTTTGTACGTATATTAAGACGTATTTTTGGTATATATATATATACACCTATATATATATATATATATGTATGTATTAGAATAGATACAAATATATATTTTGGTATTTTGGTATATATATATGTACTTGTATACATATATGGTATAGGTACATTTTATTGGTGTATATATATGTATAAATATAACACATGTATATTTTTAATAGTATATGTATAAACATAAATATATATATATATATATATATATATATATTTTAGTATAAATATATATTCTTAAATAATGGGTGTTATTTATATTTTTAACATATAAATATATATAATACATATTTCTATTTAATGTATATACACTTATACATATTTTGTATATATTTTGGTATAACCCTATATATGTATTAATTTAATTATTGGTAATATATATACATATATGTTTTAGGCGACCCGAGTGTAAATACGGATACACCGTCTTTACACATGACCTATGACCCTGTGAACTGTTAGCAGACTGCCACTCGCACACTGACGTACTGGCAAGCTCCGTATTATTTTGACCGTCTGTCTTGCACAGCAATCGCAGATGCGACGCCCATGCAACTTGACGCACTCGACCCTAGTTGACTAAGTGCCATACCTGCCATAGCCCTGAGGCCAGTGTTTTATGATTGTGTGTTAGTGTAGCATCTGATACAAATATTGTATTATTTTATTATATGTCTATAGGCTGTCGGATCATCCGGACGATACTCTGGGTTAGGACATTGGTATTGACAGCTTAGGACCTAAGGCGAGTACATTCTCTAACAGTTTCTATTATGTTGATTATTTTTATAACTCTTGTTGTATAGCGTACATGACTCAGACACTATTCTTTACACGAGTTGGCATCATTGAGACCTGTCACGAGGAGTCGTGATCTGGAATCCATCGTGCTAGCTGGGGAAGGAGAAATATTAGTAGATTATGTGATCATACCCAAACTCTACATGTATTATAGCTCACCCCATATCTCACGTCGGGTGCGGCCTGACCATTACATGCTTCATAGCTTTTATATATGATTAGCCTGACCATTACATGCATTATAGTTAACCATATGGTTAGCCTGATCTACAAGAATCATAGCTAATCATATGTAACCAGCCTGATCTTGTCCCAAGTCGATCACATGATATGCTGATATTTCACACACTTAGTTAGATGATTCTTGACATGTATCTCTAGTGTATTGATCTAGCATTCCCACATGTTCTAGTTTTGTTCTTGTATACCATTACATACCAGTTCATTATTCTAGCGTGTACTTGGATTTCTATTTCATTTCTAGATGTACATTATATGCTCCAGTATTCCTTATTCCAGTATTTCTGTTTCCAGTATATCCATGATCATCAGTATTCCTTGCCAGTTTTTATATCTGCCTGTATTTCTTTACACTGTATTATAAATTTATCAATATATGTGGAACTGCTGTTAGAGGTGTATTTCGTTCCAATCCTGACTGGATATATTTTTCCAGACTGTGACATAGTGGACTTGTTTTTGACACTTGGGGATTGGATGTTATTGATTGCAGGTATAGTTATTTTGTCGTTAGTCTTGTCTTGTATTTCATTGCTTGCTTCGATATCTCATCGTGCTTTAGCTTATGTGATTGAGTATTTTCAGCATTATATTGTGATATCCATGCCTCCTTATGGAGTTGGATATTCTTGTGAGATTGATTAGATAGTTACATGACCTATACAGCGTTCTACCGCCGATGCTGCGGCGTAAGCTGGACGTACCCACGCTCTCGTACCCAAATTCTGGGTGCGGGTCATGACACATTTTTAGTGGTGGCCCATACAAGTCAGACTTCGCAAGTTGTGCGATGTCGTGGTAGTGCGACGTCTTAGTTGTACTACTGCGTGCCTGCTATAGAATATAGGATATAGGATACTAGGATGAGAGAGGATACTCAATCACAAAATTCTTGAGAGATTTCTGGGACGACCCCTTGAGAATCTTATTACAATTTCCAATTTAAATCTTTTTCCTTATTTTTGTCCGCTCTCGCTTGTTGTTATTGAACTTGATTCTTGTTGAGCAGTTATTAAATTAAAATCTTGGTATCATTGTTGAGTTTGATTCTTGTTGACCAGTTATTAAATTTAAACTCTTGGTGTCGTTGTTGAGTTTGATTTTTATCGAGATAAATTTTACGGGCTAAAATTTATGGTATCATCTGATGACGTATGTTGATGAGGACAGTGAGAAAGGTAAAACGTCTACTTTGGTTATGAAACCTAGAGTTTATCGTAGCCACACTAGCTGACGTGACGATAACGTAGGAACCTGACTTGGATGTACATACTTTAGTTATAAAATTTAGAGTCTCTCGCAGCCATACCGGTTGGCGTGGCGAAGATTCTAGATGACATGATTATAGAGTTGCATACCTTAGTTACGGAACCTGTCGTTTATCGCACCTATACTTACTGGCATGGCTAGGATTATAAGTGTCATAATTTTGGACAGACGTGTATGATTATTAGGTTGTATCTTAAATTGGTTCTTAAAGTATCATCTCAACACTTATCTATTTCTGTTATTACAGGACTTTATTCCATCGTTCTTTTGTTTGCTAGCAGTAGAAATACCTTCAGTCCTCAATCCAGTCCTTGTTGAGTTTCTATTCTTTGAGGATTCCTTGTTAAGTATGATAAATTTGTGACTTATAATGATGTCTATGTCTTGAGTATTAGTATTAACTGAGTGTTGCTTGTGAGTTTGTAAGTTGGACATGTGAGCAGTAAGCCTTAATCTAGAGTTAACCCATAGCATAGTACCTTGTAGCAATAGCTCTATGATAGGTGTCTTTATAGTACTATAAGTAGAAGGAGAGTATAGAGTATTAGTGATAATTCCAAAAGTTAGTATCAGGGCCAGCAAACCCGTCCTGGATAATCATGATTATGTAATTGAGTGATCTATGTAAACAATTAAGTATCAAAAAAATTGTGTTAAGGATTAATAGAGCATGACGTTCAATTTGATGATTGATACTTGGGTGTGTTAAGAGTAAAGAAATATATACGCATAAAGAGTTATAATGAGATGTCGTGAGTAGAGAAATATTGAAATTGGTAATAAAAATGGTGAAGCGTATCACAGATTAGTTAACAGGCTATAAAAGATTAAAGGAAAATACATAAACATCAATCGAGATGAGGAACCATATACTTGCCCATGAGAGTAAAGTAAAACATGGGTGTTATAGAAGGTGCAAGTAATCGTGAGTTCTAATAAGTTTGATGAGATGATCCAATAATGAATCTAGTATTATCATACCAAGAGTACTAATGATTCTATATCAAGGATTAGTCGAGAATAATGCTAATAACAGTAAGCACTTTGCGTGATGATAATTAGATGATATACCAGTTGATATAGATTGAAAATCATGGAAGAAAATACATGTGATGATAACTTAAATTATTGGAAGAAATAGTGCAAGTAATTCGGGCAGTACAATTTTAGTACCCAGTTGAGAGTTGTAGACAATAGATGTATTGAGTGCACCTTGAGTATTAGAGACTGTGAGTATTTATATGTATGCTTGTGGATTTAAAGTTTGAAGAGTGGAAATGAATTTCAATTTTAAGGATTTTGAGGAGTTGAGATTTTATGTTATTAAATGTTTGAATTTCAAAAAAATTTGATTCAATAAACACAGTCAAAACTATAGGGATTTTAGAAGTGATTAAAATTTTATTTCGATATTGGGTATTTGACTTTGAAGAAAGCATATGCATTTTACTTTAAATTGTTTGAGGAGTTAGTTTTGAGGATTCTATTATGAGGATAAAATTTTTATGGTGGGTAAGAAATATATATTAATATATGAGTGGATGAAGTGCGTAAGGATCTGTTGACTTGAGCATGATTGAGATGGCACTGCAAACAGACTTTGGGTGTCCATCTAGAGTTGTATTAGGAAGAACAGTACTTAGTGTGTTGTGTTGCACTTGGTATGCACTTGAGTGATAAGAACAACTAGTATGAATAATTATAGTAGGTATGGAAGCTAGCAGTGAGTGTGCTTGTAGTAGAACTGTGGTACCTAAAAAGATAGAGGTATCAAACTTTACATGCATCATTTGACCTATGGGTATATTAAAGATTCTTGGTATCAGATTTAGGTATCAATAGACAGGTATATGCAATGAGTATGTATTCATAGATGTCTTGTGGACTAATGATTAGCTGATATGGATATCAGTGTACAAGAATAGGAATTAGTTAGTGAATGTGCCAGAGTTAAGTGTATATTAGAGGACAAAGATATCCAAGTAATGGGTTAGAAGACTATGTTCTGTTCCTTCCTTCTGTTCCTTCTCCGTCTGTTGTTTGATCGATTATTCCTTAGTACCGTAGCGTGTATCCGTGATTTCCTTACTAGAAAATAGCTAGTAGTACACCCCAACAGAGACCTTAATACCACGACGAAAGTGACTATGACCATGCATGTTTCATCTGGATTGCGTATTTATCTAGAATACGTATTGTATTGCGTGTTGTGTGACTATAGGTAGGATTCCCTTAGACTCGATTATTGAGGATTGACTGTAAGTAAAGAATCAATGAAGAGGATGTGGTTTGACAGAAAGAGACAATGCGCCTTAAAATTCGAGGACAAACAAAAATTTTAAACAAAAAGTTGAGAACTTGATATGACAGGAATGGCGATCTTGTTAAACGTTGATTTTATGAAGATTATGAAATGATTGAGATTTATCATTAAAAACTTAAGAAAATTAAGGAGATTACCATTATGTTCATTGGCCTGCAAGTCATGAACTTATATTGAATGTGGTATTGAAAATTTCATAACTATTATATTATTGTTTTTGGTGTGGAAAAGAAATCAAGGATTGAGATCACTAATGGATTAGTGTTCGATTTTAAATTTTGGGATGAGGATTTGAATTCTATAAACATGCATTGACTGGACTTCAATGAAAGGATTGGATAGTAAAAATTTGTATCTAGTGATTTGCTCAAAATTGAGGAGTAAGATGATGAATGGATTAGTGTTTAAACACAAACTTTTTGGACGAGATTTTAAAAAATTTATTTGGATTCATGGATTAGTGTTTTTAGATGGAAATTTCTTAAATTATATAAATGTGCATTGTTTGGATTAAATTAGAGGATTAGATATCAAATTTCGGGTTTTAATTACTAACATAAGATTCTGAGGAGATTACGATACGAATGGAATTCGATGATTAAATTTGAGGATTTTCAGGAATACAAAAATTTCAGAATTTTTGAAATTTGTGAAATGACAGGGTGGATTATTTTAGGATTTTGTGGGTTGGTGAATTTAACTATTGATGGAAAATAATATGATGAATAAATACTACTATGAGGATTTTAAATTTTGAGGACGAAATTCTTTTAAGGAGGGTAGACTTGTCACTACCACATTCCAAAAATAGGGGTATTTTCGACTTTTATAAATATTTAATATTGTGGTAGTTATTTTAAATAATTGTATGATAAGTATATTTAATTTAAATAATTACATGAGATGTGTATTTATATATTTACAGTGTTCATTAATGTTTGAGCTGGTAGACTTGACCTAGAGCCCACTAGACGAACACCTGTCCAAATTATGGGATTATGTATTTTAAGTATTTTATTTATAATTAAATTATTTGAGGTAGTAATTAATTACCATAAATTTATTTAATTGTTGCACATTGCCGTTGCTTCGATATTTGGAGCGCTACCCTAGCTTTTGCCTTCCAACAAATTTTACAGCCTTGCCCTAGACATGCCTGCCTTCCATTCTGACCTTTTTGCAACTCATAATCATGCTCTCTTGTGCTTCGTTTTAGCCAAACAATATTCGTCGCGGACGTTTATTTAATTTCTAAACAAATTCTAACTTTGTATCGTTGTGCGTTCCAATCGAAATTGGGGACAACCTCGACCCATTTTTTGTGCAACCCAAATTAGGGTAATATTCTGTTCTGAGTCTTCTTCACTAATGATATTTGTGACCCGACCTGATTTTGGCCCATGTACTCCTAATTAATTTTTGAACGTCAATTGTATCTAATTTTAATTAATTAAATCCAGAAACTCACTTCTGTACAATTTTTCAATTGTTGGGGACTTAATTACAAAATTGCAATGAGGTGTCACCATCATATTGGTTTAACCCAAATGAAGAAAGCAACCCCCTTCTTTGACTAGTCAACCAAAACCCTCTCTCCTCTTTTCTTTTTGTTGTATTTTATCCATGTCGAATCATGTCCATCCATTTACAATGGAGCCATCCCTACCACACAACCCCTTATATATTCCTCAACACTCTTCCCAAAGCAACCCATCCCAATACTTGGCCGGCCCTAATTCCTAGGGGTCACATCATCTCCTCCCACATACAAAAGCCACCACCCTCTCCATATATTTTTCTTCACAAAATCACACCACCATCACCAAACACCTAAGCCCAGACCCTCTACCCAGCCAACCAGACCGGCCATTAAGCTCCGGCGAGCTACTGTATCTCTTCTCGGCCGAGCTTCGATCATCCGGCCTGCACCCAGTCTCCTCCTTCCCCGACCTCGACACTGCAACTCTGGCTCGTTCCTGCCCTGCGGCTTCACCTCAGCTGAGCTCCTCCCCTCGTTCCCATCTTCGGCCGAACGTTACCGAGCACCCCGCCTGAACGTCCCTCCTCCACCATCAGTTCAGACAAGTCGACATCACCCCTCCCGAGCTCTTCTCTCCGGACGAGCAGACCCCGCTCCGCCACCGCAGTCCGGCGTCGAGCCTCTCCCTCGACTCCACTTCTCTGTACAGAACCCACGACGACTCCGGCAAGCTGTAGTCCGGCCAGTTTCCACCCGCAGCACCCGAGCGGCTCTCCCCGACTCCTCCAGAGCTCCTCCACCCACTGCTCTTCTCCCCCGGAGTCCCCTCGAGCCACCCGTTCATCGAACCACCACCCTCGTCTTTGTTTCCCGGCGAGCTTCCCCGCTACACCACCTCCCTATACTCCGGTCGAGCCTCTGGTCATTCTCCCCCGGCTGCTACGGTCCTCCTCTCTCCGGTTTTACCTCCGTTCCACTACCTCCCTTCCCGGCTGTGCAACCACCACCACCAGTGCCATCATACTCCCCGGCCAGGCGACCCAGCCTCACCGTCGAGCCACCACCCTGTGAGCCCTCTTCCTCTTCCCTCCTTCATGTGTATATGTGTATAAATACGTATTTATATATGTATGTGTATGTGCGTATATGTGTGTATGTGTATGTGCGTATATGTGTATATGTGTACGTGTATATGTGTATGTACGTATATGTGTATGCGTGTATGTGTATATGTGTATGTGCGTATATGTGTATGTGTGTGTACGTATGTACGTATGTATACATATGTGTATGTTTGGTGATACGTATTCATATACGTGTATATATATATATCGTATATTCTCTAATTGGGTATATACTTGTATTCAGTGTATTAGTATTAATATATATTTTAGTACGTATATTAATACGTATTTTTGGTATATATATATATACCTATATATATATATATACCTATATATATATATATATATATATATATATATATATGTATTGGAATAGATACAAATATATATTTTGGTATTTTGGTATATATATATGTACTTGTATACATATATGGTATAGGTACATTTTATTGGTGTATATATATGTATAAATATAACACTTGTATATTTTCACTAGTATATGTATAAATATAAATATATATATATATTTCAGTATAAATATATATTCTTAAATAATGGGTGTTATGTATATTTTTAACATATAAATATATATAATACTTATTTCTTTTTAATGTATATACACTTATACATATTTTGTATATATTTTGGTATAACCCTATATATGTATTAATTTAATTATTGGTAATATGCATATATATACATATATGTTTTAGGTGACCCGAGTGTAAATACGGATACACCGTCTTTACACATGACCTATGACCCTGTGAACTGTTAGCAGACTGCCACATGCACACTGTCATACTGGCAAGCCCCATATCATTTTGACCATCTGTCTTGCACAGCAATCGCAGACGCGACGCCCGTGCAACTTGACGCACTCGACCCTAGTTGACTAAGTGCCATACCTGGCATAGCCCTGAGGCCAGTGTTGTACAATTGTGTGTTAGTGTAGCATCTGATGCAAATGTTGTATTATTTTATTATATGTCTATAGGACTGTCGGATCATCCAGACGATACTCTGGGACAGGATATTGGTATTGACAGCTAAGGACCCAAGACGAGTACATTCTCTGACAGTTTCCATTATGTTGATTATTTTTATAACTCTTATTGTATAGCATACATGACTCAGACACTATTCTTTACACAAGTTGGCATCATTGAGACCTATCACGAGGAGTCATGATCTGGAATCCATCGTGCTAGCTGGGGATGGGGAAATATTAGTAGATTATGTGATCATACCCAAACTCTACATGCATCATAGCTCACCCCACATCTCATGTCGGGTGCGGCCTGACCATTACATGCTTCATAGCTTTTATATATGATTAGCCTGACCATTACATGCATCATAGCTAACCAGATGGTTAGCCTGACCTACAAGAATCATAGCTAATCATATATAACCAGCCTGATCTCGTTCCAAGCCGATCACATGATATGCTGATATTTCACACACTTAGTTAGATGATTCTTGACATGTATCTCCAGTGTATTGATCTAGCATCCCCACATGTTCTAGTTTTGTTCTTGTACACCTTTACATACCAGTTTATTATTCTAGCGTGTACTTGGATTTCTAGTTCATTTCTAGATGTACATTATATGCTCCAGTATTCCTTATTCCAGTATTTCTGTTTCCAGTATATCCATGCTCGTCAGTATTCCTTCTTGCCAGTTTTTATATCTGTCTGTATTTCTTTACCCTGTATTATAGATTTATCAATATATGTTGAACTACTTTTAGAGGTGTATTTCTTTCCAATCCTGACTGGATATATTTTTCCAGACTGTGACATAGTGGACTTATTTTCGACACTTGGGGATTGGATGTTATTGATTGCAGGTATGGTTATTTTGTCGTTAGCCTTGTCTTGTATTTCATTGCTTGCTTTGATATCTCATCGTGTTTTAGCTTATGTGATTGAGTATTTTCAGCATTATATTGTGATATCCATGCCTCCTTATGGAGTTGGATATTCTTGTGAGATTGATTAGATAGTTACATGACCTAGACAGCGTTCTACCACCGATGCTGCGGCGTAGGCTGGACGTACCCACACACTTGTACCCAAATTCCGGGTGTGGGTCGTGACATCAATCCATCAAGAAGGGAGAAGCAAGGCAAGCACAAGCAAGAATGTGCGTTCTTGAATAAAAAGATGCACCGTCATCCAAACCTTCAAAGCTTTCGGGTAAGGATTCAAACTTTCCTTCTCAAATCCTCATGGCATGAATCTCTTAGATTTATATAATTTTAATGTTCTAGAACCCTCTCTTACTATCTTTTCCCACCATAAAAATCTATGAGAAATTTTATGTTAGATTGATGATAGATTGGACAACAGTAAGGTTAGTTTTAGACTTTGTGACACGGTTCTTGGAGGCCTTGTTGTAATTCTTAAAACTGAATTTATTGGTGGTTTACTAATGTAAAATAAGTATTTTAGAATTATTTTTATAGTATTTTTAACAAAATTCTGAACCTTAAAAATAAGGGTCACTAGCTTAGGTTTTGGATGGCTTTATGGCATTGTTTTGCCCATAAATAGGGGTTATTTTGTAAGAAATAAAAGATAATTATTTTCTAAATTAAAATAGAATAAAATATAACATAAAATAAATTTTTATGAATATAAACCATGCCCATGGACTGGCAATGCTCCGAACAAGTTTTGTACAAAAAATAGTCAACTTAAAGTAGCCATAATCTTAAAATATAATTATTTTGTCAATTTTGGAATTTAATGGTTTAAATTTAATATAATTAGGTTTAAATTAATATTAAATGATTTATTATGACTTATTTTTATGTCCTTCGATTAGGAACTTAACCATGAATTTTGGAAGTCGTAAACCATGAAACTAGGTTCCGATATCTTGTAAAACGTGTAAGTTGTTGTGGCAAAAATTTACATGTTAGGATGAGGTTGGACTTGCGTATTAATAGTTTATAATAAATTATATAATTTAGTTGCAGTTACAAGATCCTTGATTAGATACTTAAAGTATAAAATGTATTGTTAAGGTCAATTGAATTTCGAAGGAGTGGACGCGGGACCAACTTTACCACTACATACTACAGACCCAGGAAAGTGTACCTTGCCAAACATGAAGTAGATCCTATTATATTATCTGCTTATTTTTTTTACATATACATATACTCTTGTGATGTACCTATTCAACCTAGGACCGTGAGACGTTGCTTAGCGTCCGAACAAGATTCGGGTGTCGACGTCGTACGCAGAGTCGTGTAACGTCTCTTAGAGAGTTAATTCTACGATCCTATTTTTACGTGCTTGCTTTACCAAGTATGTCATATCGTAGGATACTTGACACTATTTTATTTGACATAATCTTTCTTAAATTATTCATGTTGATTCTATATATGCTTACAGGATTCGTGATAAGACTTACATATTATATAGATATCATTATGGCTCATTGTACTAGCTAGAGGTCATGATCTTTCGTGTTATGGACATGAGACATTGTGGACATGAGATATGAGCTTACATTGGGTACGGAGAGGCACACATGCTACAGGCTGATTATGTTTATATATATATATATATATATATATATATATATATATATATATATATATATATATATATATATATACTATGTTACTGGAGGTACTTTAGTCATTGTACCAAAGCTTGGCACAATTACTGGCCCTACGAGATAGTACTTGCTGCTATGGGCTCCCCGACACAGAGCCTGTAGTGGTCTCGGTCACGACCAACACCCGGTATAGGGGCACAAGAGCGTGGGTACATCCAGCCTACGCCACAGCATCGGTGGTAGAACGCTGTATAGGTCACAATACTTGCTAATCAATCTCTCGCGAATATCTAACTCCATAAGGAGACACATATATCACAATATAATATGGAATACTCAATTATGAAATACTCAATCACATAAACTAGAGTACGATAAGATATCGAAGAAAATAAATAAAATACAAGACAAGTCTAACAACAATAAAATATTCTAACCTGCAATCGATCATTTCCAAATCTCCAAGTATGCCAGAAACAAGTCCTCTAAGTCGAAGTCTGAAAAAAATATCCAGTCAGGATTGGAGCAAAGTACATCTCTAACAGCAGTTCCATGTATATTAACAAAAACTATAATAGAGTGTAAAGAAATACAAGATAGATATGAATACCAGCAATAAGAAATACTAGAAATAGAAATACGAGAGCATATGTCATATCAATGGTACAACTAGCAATAAACAAGAATACAAGTACATGCTAGAACAATGAACTGGTATATAAGTGAATGCTAGAACCATGACTAGAACATAAGAAATGCTAGATCAATATACTAGAGATACATGTAGATACTATATAGCTAAGTGTGTGAAATATCATTATATCATGTGATCGGCATGGGACTGATCAGGCTTGCTATGTATGACTAGCTATGATTCATATAAGGTCAGGCTAACCATCCGGATAGCTATGATGCGAGAAATAGTCAGGCTAATCATACATAACAGGCTATGAGGCATGTAATGGTCAGGCTGCACTGACGTGAGGTGTAGGTGAGCTATGATTCATGTAGAGTTGGGTATGATCATATAATCTACTAATATTTTCCTGTTTTCCCAGCTAGCACGATGGATTCCAAATCATGACTCCTCGTGACAGGTCTCGATAATGCCAACTCGTGTAAACAACAGTGTCAGAACCATGTACGCTATACAAATAGAATTATAGAGATAATTAACATAATAAAAACTGTCAGAGAATGTACTCACCTGTGGTCCTTAGCTGGCAATACCAATGTCCTAATTTTCAAAGTCTTGTCTGAATAATCCAACAATTCTATAGACATATCATATAATATAATATTGTATTACACATTATACTAACACACACAATCAAAACACAATAATCTCAGAGACTACGTTAGGGGTGTCACGTCTATAGTTGCTGTGCATAACAGACAGTCATTGATACGGTCTTGCCAGTACGTCGGTGTACATATAGCAGTCTCCTATCATGCTACATGGTCACAGGTCAATGTAACTATGGGGTATCCGTGGTTACACTCGGGTCATCTAGTACATAGACATATATACATATTATAATCTAGCATATACATTAATACTCATTAATTACATATATAATAGATATATGTATATACACTTAATAGAATTTATACTATGTATATATATATTAAACATGTACTTGGAATACATATACAATACATATACATATGTATATATACTAATTGAGAATATACTATACATATATATGTATATATATATATCAATATTACTATTAAATATATACCAATACATATACCTATACATACACACAAAATATATATATATCCATGTACTATCATATACTAAATACATAATACGGCTAAATATGTATGGAATACAATGATAAAATATGCGAATGCGTGTACGTGTACATGTACGAAAGAGGGGACTCAAACCTGGGTACATGGGACAAGACATTCGTATCGAGGTCGTCGTGAAGGGGGTGCTCGAATGCTCCTGCTGCTGCTGTGTCAAGAAATTCGGCGGTTGGCAGAATCTCCAGCGAGTCTCAGGCGTCGTGCAGTCGTGAGGTCAGCTCTGGGCAGCGGTTCAGTTCGTCGAGGGGGTGGACAGCGGCGAGGTCTTGACGAAGGGAATTCGTGATTCGGTCGACAAGGTATGGGTTGTCGACTTCAGCGGGATAACGAGATACGAGCTGGTTGCTGCTCGACGGCTCAGCGAGGACCGGCAGAGTAGAGGCGTCCATTCCGGCGTCATACAGTACAGTGGGTCGGGGACAGCGGGATGGCGTCGGGTCATTGGTTTCAGCGGGGTGGCGCATTGTCTGGGAGGAGAAGATCGGTGAGGAGGTAGGGTTGTCGATGGAGGAGGGTCTCCGGTGAGGCTAAGCTTCGGCGATAAAAATGACAGTAGGAAGGATGGGAACGGTGAACAGGGAAGATGGTGGTCGGCTGTACTCTTAAGGTTGAAAAGAAAGGAAAAGTAAAGTAATGGGTACTATTTATATATAGGTATAATGGGTTGACCGAGAATTAGGCTTGGTCAAAACCCTCTTAGGATTGGGCCTTGTCATGGATATTTTCAAGGGCTAGGATTCAAATGGATTTAAAATGGAAGCCTAGGATTCCATTGGGTTCAAAGTTTGGAGGCTATGGTTCAAGGAGATAGATGTTGAATTACACACTTCCAAAAATTATGAAAAAAATATACATGAAGGGGAAATGGGTTTATTTATGTATCATGTCCAACGGGGTGGACACCTTAATGCACTTTTGCACAAAAGTGCTAAACAATTAGAAAATTACACAAAGTTAGATTTATGGTTTAATTTAATTAAAGTAAATGAAATAGGTGTTCTAAAATTAATTAGAAGTACATGGGGCTAAAAATAGGTGGGACACAAGTGTCATGAATGAAGAAAACTCAGAATAGAATATTATCCTAATTTGGGTTGCTCAAAATGGGTTGAGATTGTGTCTCCAATTTTGATTGGAACGCACAAGGGTACAAAGTTAAATTTATTCAGAATTTAAAATAAACGTCTGCGACAAAATTTGTGCTGCTAAAATGAAGCACAAGAGAGCATAATTATAAGTTACACAAAGGTTAGAATGAAAGACGGGCATGTCTAGGACAAGGTTGTAGAATTTGTCGGAAGACAAAAGCTAGGGTAGCGCTCCAAATATCGAAGCAACGGTAAGGCGCAACAATTAAATAAAATTACAATAATTAATTAAAACCCTAAATATTTAATCCTAAAAATTATAAATTAAATCCATAACACTATATTTCGGTCAGGGCTCCATCTAGTGGGTATCTTGGTCTAGTCTACAAACTCATGCATTAATGAACACTATATATAATTCACGTATATATATACATATATCATGAAATTAATTAAAATAAATATACACAATACCTTTAACATATATAAAATAACAAAAATACCCCTATTTTTAGGATATGGTAGTGACAAGTCTACCCCCCTTAAAATAATTTTGTCCTCGAAATTTAAAATCCTTAATAGTTGTATTTACTCATTATATATATTATTCTCCATCAAATTTAGATTCATCAAACCTATAATCCATATTGTTATCTCACAAAACTTTCATAATTCTATAGATATCATATTCCTGAAAATCTTCAAATTTAAAATTAAATCTTATTATTGTCACAATCTTCTCTAAAATTTTAAGTAAATCACTAAATATAAAATTTACTATCCAATCCTTTAATTGAAATTCAATCAATGCATATTTATAAAATTTAAAAATCTTATCCCAAAATTTAAATTCAACACTAATCCATTAATTATCTTACTCCTCTAATTTAAATCCAATTGATGCATGTTTATAAAATTTAAATTCTTATCCCAAAAATTTAAAATCAAACACTAATCCATTAATGATCTTACTCTTCTATTATTTTTCCACACAATAATCAAATAATATATTACTCGCAAATCTTCAAATAAAACATTCAAAATATAAAATTTTAATTTTATATCTTGCCGTCAAATAAATATAATGATAACCTTCTTAAATTCCTTAAAATTTAATGACAAATTCAATTATTTCATAATCTTCATAAAAATCAATATTTTAACGAATCGTCAATTCTGCCATATTAAATTCTCAACTCTTTATTTAAATTCATGTTTATTCTTAAAATTTAAGGCACCTTGTCTCTCTTTGTCAAGTCATAACCTCTTCATTAATTCTTTACTACGGTCAAACTCCCAACAATCAAGGTCTAAGAAAATTCTATCTACAGTCATAGAACATACAATCTAGAGAAAATATGCATGATTATGATCTATTTTACCACGGTATTGCAGTCTCTGTCAGGGTATACTACCAACAATATTCTAGCAAGAGAATCATTTATACAAACTATGGTACTAAGAAATTAATCAATCAAATAGATGAAAAAGGAACAGAAGGAAAGAACAGAACAGAACAGAACCTTCTAACACAATCATAGTTTTAATGATGCATCCAAAGTTTGATACCCCTATCCTTTGGTACCACTATTTCTACTACTAGCACACGCACTATTAGCTCTCTTATCTACTAAAATTGCTTATACTAGTTGTTCTTATCACTCAAGTGCACACCAAGTGTAATACATCATACTAAGTACTGCTCCCTCTAATACAACTCTAGATGGACACCCAAGTCAGTTTGCAGTGCCATCTCAAGCATGCTCAAGCCAAAAGATCCTCACACATGTACTTCATCTACTCATATACTGATATATATTTCTTACCCACCATAAAATTTTATTCTCAAAATAAAATCATCAAAATATACTTCTCGAACGATTTAAAATAAAATGCATATACTTTCCTCAAAAGTCAAATGCTCAAATATCGAAATAAAATTTTTAATCACTTCCAAAATCTTTATAGCTCTGACTATGTTTATTGAATTGAATTTTAATCCTCAAAAATTTTAATAACATAAAATCTTAACTCCTCAAAAATTCTTAAAATTGAAATTTATTTCCACTCTTCAAATTATAAATTATAATCCACAAGTATATATATAAATACTCACAGTCTCTAATACTCAAGGTGCACACAAATACACTAATTGTCTACAACCCTCAACTGTGTACTAAACATTGTGCTGCCTGGATTACTTGCACTATCATTTCCAAATAATTTTCCATCCATATTAGCTGATACACCAATCTAATATTATCACATGAAGTACTTACTGTTACTAGCACAATTCTTAACAAGTCCTTGATATAGAAATACTATTGTTATGGTAACACTAGCTTCATCATTAGATCACCTCATCACACTCACTAGAACTCAAGATCACTTACACTTTCTATAATACCCATGTTTCACTTCACTCTCAGAGACATGCATATGGTTCCATATCTCGATTTATGTGTACGTATCTTCTCTTAAATCTTTTATAGACTGTTACACTAATCTGTGATACACTTCATAACTTTTATTACCAATCTTGATATTTCTCAACCCATGGCATACTCATTAATACCCTTTATGCATATACATTTTGTTACTCTTGTCATACCCAAGTAATCAACTATTAAATTGAATATCATGCTCCATTAATTTTCAGTATAATTTTCTCGATACTTAATTGTTTATCCAACTACATAAATTCATGACTATCCAGGACTGTCATGTTGGCTTGATACTAACTCTTGGAACCATCTGATACTCTTTACTCCTCCTTCTACTTATAGTACCAATACTAACTATAATGTCACCTATTACAGAACTATTGCTACAAGGTACTATGCTAGGTTTAACTCTAGATTAATGCTTATAGCTCATATGTCCAACTAAAAAATACTTACAAACTCACAAGTTATACTCAGTCAACATTGATACAAGACACAGACCAAATTGCAATTCACCAATGATCATACTAACAAGGACGCTTAAAGAAATAAGGCTAAAAAAGGAACTGGATTAAGGACTGAAGGTATCTCTACTGCTAGTAAAGAAAAGAAGCGATGGATCAAAGTCTTGTAATAACAAAAATAGATAAGTATTGAGATGAGACTTTAAGAACCAATTTAAGATACAACCTGATAATCATACACGTCTGTCCAAAATTATGACACTCAGAATCATCGCCACGCCAGTAAGCATAGCTGTGGTAAACGATAGGTTTCGTAACTAAGGTATGCAACTCTATAATTATGTCATCTAGGATCCTCGCCACGCCAACCGGTATGGCTGCGATAAACTCTAAATTTCATAACCAAAATATGTACATCCAAGTTAGGTTACTATATTTCCTCCACGACAGCTAATGTGGCTGCGATAAACTCTAGGCTCCATAACCAAAGTAGATGTTTTATCTTTCTCACTGTCCTCATCAACATATGTCATCAGATGATACCATAAAGTTTAGTCCGTAAAATTTTATATCGATATAAAATCAAACTTAACGACGACACCAATAATTAATTTTATAACTGATCAACAAGAATCAAATTCAATAAGTGAGAACAGACAAAAATAAGAGAAAATATTAAAATTGGAGATTATAATAAGATTCTCAAGGGTCATTCCAGGAATCTCTCAAATAATTTGTGATTGAGTATCCTCTCTCATTCTAGTATCCTATGTCCTATATCCTAGTGCAGGCACGCATTAATACAACTAAGACATCGCACTACCACGATATCACACAAATACGAAGTCTAATCTGCATGGGCCACCAAAAAAAATGTGTCATGACCCACACCCGATATAGGGCACGAAAGTATGGGTACGCCCAGCCTACGCCGTAGCATCGACGGTAGAACGCTGTCTAGGTCATAATACTAGCTAATGAATCTCTCGTGAATATCCAACTCCATAAGGAGACACATATATCATAATATACTATGGAATACTCAATTATGGAATACTCAATCACATAAACTAGCGCACGATAAGATATCAAAGTAAACAAATAAAATATAAGACAAGTCTAACAACAATAAAATAATCTAACCTGCAATCCATAATACCCAAATCTTCAAGTATGCCGGAAACAAGTCCTATAAGTCGAAGTCTAAAAAAAATATCCAGTCAGGATTGGAGGAAAGAACATCTCTAACAATAGTTCTATGTATATTGACAAAAACTATAATACAGTGTAAAAAAATACAAGATAGATATGAATACTGGCAATAAAAATACTTGAAATAAAAATACTAGAGCATATGTCATATCAATGGTACAACTAGAAATAAACAAGAATACAAGTGCATGCTAGAATAATGAACTGGTATATAAGTGAATGCTAGAACCATGACTAGAACATAAGAAATGCTAGATCAATATACTAGAGATACATGTAGAGACTATATAGCTAAGTGTGTGAAATATCAACATCTCATGTGATCGGTATAGGACTAATCAGGCTTGCTATGTATGACTAGCTATGATTCATGTAAGGTCAGGCTAACCATCCGGATAGCTATGATATGAGCAATAGTCAGGCTAATCATACATAACAGGCTATGAGGCATATAATGGTCAGGCTGCACCGACGTGAGGTGTGGGTGAGCTATAATTCATGTAGAGTTGGGTAGGATCACATAATCTACTAATATTTCCCCGTTTCCCTAGCTAACACGATGGATTCCAAATCATGACTCCTCCTGACAGGTCTCGATAATGCCAACTCTTGTAAACAACAGTGTCAAAATTATGTACGCTAAACAACTAGAATTATAAAGATAATCAATATATTAAAAATTGTCAGAAAATATACTCGCCTGTGGTCCTTAGCTGGCAATACTAATATTCTGATTTCCAAAGTCTTGTCAGAATAATCCTATAGACATATCATATAATAAAATATTGCATCAAACATTACACTAACACACACATTCAAAATATAATGATCTCAGAGACTACGCTAGGGGTGTCATGTCTATAGTTGTTGTGCATAACAGACAGTCATTGATACGGTCTTGCCAGTACTTCGGTGTACATATGGCAGTCTGCTATCATGATACGTGGTCACAGGTCAATGTAACTATGGGGTATCCGTGGTTACACTCAGGTCATCTACTACATAGACATATATACATATTATTATCTAGCATATACATTAATACTCATTAATTACATATATAATAGATATATGTATATACACTTAATAAAATTTATACTATGTATATATATTAAACATGTACTAGCGATACATATACAATACATGTACATATGTATATATACTAATTGAGAACATACAATACCTATATATATGTATATATATATCAATATAACTATTAAACATATACCAATACATATACCTATACATACGCATAAAATATATATATATCCATATACCATCATATACTAAATACACAAAACGGCTAAATACATATGGAATAAAATAATAAAATATACGTATGCACGTACGTGTATATGTACGCAAGAGGGGACTCGACCCTGGGTACGTGGGATGAGACGTTCGTGTCGAGGTCCTCGCGAAGGGGGTGCTCGGCTGCTCCTGCTACTGCTGTGTCAAGAAATTCGGTGGTTGGCAGCATCTCCGGCGAGTCTCAGGTGTCGTGTAGTCGTGAGGTCGGCTCTGGGTAGCGGTTTAGTTCGTCGAGGGGGTAGACAGCGGCGAGGTCGTGACAAAGGAAATTCGTGATCCGGTCGACGAAGTACGGGTTGTCGACTTTAGTGGGATGACGATATATAAGCAGGTTGTTATTCGATGTCTTGGCGAGGTCTGGCGGAGTAGAGGCGTCTGTTCCGACGTCGTGCAGTGCAGTGGGTCTGGGACAGCGGGATGGCATCGGGTCGTTGGTTTCAGCGGGGTAGCACGTTGTCTGGGCGGAGGAAAACGATGAGGCGATGGGGTTATCGTGTGGAGGAGGGTCTCCGGTGAGGCTGAGCTCCAGCTGTGAAAATGGCGGAAGGAAGGATGGGAATTATGAACAGGGAAGATGGTGGTCGGTTGTACTCTTTAGGTTGAAAAGAAAGGAAAAGTAAAGTAAGGGGTACTATTTATATATAGGTATAATGGGTCGACCTAGAATTAGGCTTGGTCAAAACCCTCTTGGGATTGGGCCTTATCATGGATATTTTCAAGGGCTAGGATTTAAATGGATTCAAAATGGAAGGGTAGGATTCCATTGGGTTCAAAGTTTAGAGGCTATGGTTCAAGGAGATTGATGTTGAATTACACACTCCCAAAAATTATGGAAAAATATACATGAAGGAGAAATAGGTTAATTTATGTGTCGTGTCCAACAGGGTGGATACCTTAATGCACTTTTGCACAAAAGTGCCCAATAATTAAAAATTACACAAAGTTAGATTTATGGTTTAATTTAATTAAAATAAATAAAATAGGTGTTCTAAAATTAATTAGAAGTACACGGGGCTAAAAATAGGTGGGACACAAGTGTCATGAATGAAGAAGACTCAGAATAGAATATTATCCTAATTTGGGTTGCTCAAAATGGGTCAAGATTGTGTCTCCAATTTTGATTGGAACGCAAAAGGGTACAAAGTTAAATTTATTTGAAATTAAAATAAACGTTTGCAACAAAAATTATGCGGCTAAAATGAAGCACAAGTGAGCATAATTATAAGTTACACAAAGGTCAGAATGAAAGGCGGGGATGTCTAGGACAAGGTTGTGAAATTTGTCGGAAGGCAAAAGCTAGGGTAGTGCTCCAAATATCGAAGCAATGGTAAGGCACAATAATTAAATAAAATCATAATAATTAATTATAACGCTAAATATTTAATCTAAAAAATTATAAATTAAATCCATAACACTATATTTCGGTTAGGGCTCCATCTAGTGGGCATCTAGGTCTAGGCTACTAACTCATGCATTAATGAACACTATATATAATTCATATATATATATACATATATCATGCAATCAATTAAAATAAATACACACAATACCTATAATATATATAAAATAATAAAAATACCCCTATTTTTAGGATGTGGTAGTGACAGTCTCAGCCTGAGTACTAGTGATGCTCTCATTTATTATTTTCTTAGTTGGTCACATATAGCTTGACCTGAGGATATGTTTTTACTTACTGCATTTTATTTGGCTTGAGTGTTCATTGTACCTTGCTATGTCTCCTGAGGACCTGGATCCGAATTATATTCCCAGGTGTAGACGAGGAGAGCTATCTTGAGGCTTACTGGATAGGTGCTGCTATTGGAGACGTACAGGTTGTAGAGGACGAGGTTGTTTCGGAGGACTTCTCTTGAGCACACAGTATTCTCACCATTCATTTATTATGCTTAGTGTTCTTAGATATTTGATCTTGTAGTGACTTCTGGATATTGTACTTGGAGTAATTTTTCTTTCTATTTTGATAATAGGTTATTCCCCGCGATAATATTTATATTGCTTTGGTTGGACAGATCATTTTATGTTCATTGTGACTGGACTATCTTTTTGTGATTTTGATGCTTATCGTGGATGAGATTAGATATATAGACTGTAATAGGTATTTGTAGACTATTTTATATGTATTACAGCTTAAGTGCACTCTAAATGGTCTATTAAATTAGATTTGTCTATTGGAGTTGTGCTGCTGGCCATTGTCACGTGGCTAGTCCCTTAGTATTTTGGGACTGGGCATGACACAACATGAGAGAATGGGGAAGCCTCATACAACGATCACTCCTTCGTTATTACGTCCTGAAATTACACCAACACTTGGTTAGCATCCTTCGATCTCTTTCTCGTACGATTTGAAATGAATGTGCAAGCGAGAAAAGTGAAGTATGAAAACCAAATCATCGAAAGCAATGCAAAAATATAAATTAACAAAACCATGCAACGAAAATATCAAACGAAAACTATTAGACGTATTTTAATAGACCACAGTCCATGAGTTGGAAAGTTTTATTGCACTTTGTCTTTAATCGATTGGGTCGTAAGTTTTACTTGATACTCAGTTTAAAACCGTGTCACAAGCCGACAAGTATTACATAGTGGACCGCTGGAAGCGGGGCACTATATATATTGCTTTTTTTTGCCTAATTTTAATTTGTAGAAAGGTAATAAGCAAGATGGACTTATTCAAATGAAGAAATCATGATTGACTATAGACATTGCTAGCCCAAAGATTTTCTGAACAACTACGATATCTCTAGTTCTCTGAACTTGGGTCTTTTGCTGCCCGGTCAATAGACGAGGGTCAAGGGAGCAGTCCCCCCAATGGGAGTTCAGGAGTGAAGTCCCCAAAAGCTAATCAAATTTTTAGATCTGGTTTGCTTCAAAAAATTTGTCATTAGAAGAAAATATCACTATTCAAACAAAGGATGAACGTATGCTATTCATACCTCATGTTTGGTGTAATATTTTTGTATATTTATTCTATAGGAGGTATTGTAACTCATTATGAAAGGAAAAATAAAAGATAAACCAAAACCTAGCCGAAATACCAAATTCCTAACTTTTCTATCAGAACCGTATGTCGGTGGAATATCGTTGGTAAAATATGGGAACAACATCTACATCTAGCAAGTATAGGAGATCAAGAAATTTATGTAGTGGTGTACCAATGGAATATCGTTTGGGTGCTTTTTGTTCAGCAATTCATCCAACAACGGCTATAAAACTAGCCATTTTATAGTCGTTACTATGCAAAATGATATAACAGTTGTTTACTATCTACGCAATACCAAACTCTATTTTTAGAGATTGTTTTGTGTGTTATAAAAGAAGTCTTTTGCTCTATCTTTTTCCTTATTTCTTTGGACCTCAAATTTCCTACCATATGTAAACCTCTCCAAATATACAAGAGATTTTATTTGCGAGAACAATTTGTGATAGATTTTTAAGGTGAGTTGTAAATTGGATCTTTAATTGTTGTAAGAAGATAAAAATTAAAAACTATCCCCCTTAAAAAAATTTCCTAAAAAATAAATAGCTCTCCTTATCTCTATGAAGCAAGAAGCAAGCCATATAGTAAACAATCTAAGCAAGCAAAAGTCTATGAAAGTTTAAAGCTAAAAGTTTTAGTGCCTCAATCTAATAAAGAGTTTGGGAATCTCTCTTGCATCTCGTCCTCTTATTCCCAAATAGACTCTTCTGGTGAGTGGTGCCTCCATGATACTTACACTAAAGGGATCGTTTGGTTCCTTAATGTCTTCTCTCTATGATCCAATATCTCCATCGGTTCCTCTCGATATAATAAATTGAGGCCAACCTCTATTTCGAATGATCCAACACGTCTAGGATCCACCGTGTACTTACTCAATTATGATATATGGAATACGTTGTGATTACTCTCCAAAGTGGGTGGCAATGCTGTCACTACCCAATTCTAGAAAATAGGGTATTTTTTTATTTTTATTTGATAAATAGTGGATTGTATTTAATTAATTATATTTATATTTATTTGGTGCTTGTCTTATTTTTTTAATGATTATTTTAGGGTTTTGGCTAGTCTGGACCCATGTCAGACCCTAGTGGACCCATGTCCGACCCAGCCCATACCCTTGTGAGAATTATTTTGGGGCTTAGAAATATTTATTATATTTTTAGAAGGTTAGTGGGAGAGATTTGGAGCTAGTTTGAGTGCTTTTGGAACCCGAAACCCAAAACTGAGTTACGGGAGGGCATTTTGGTCATTTGGACTTAGTGGAACCCCTTTATTAGCATGGCCGGCCCTATTTCCTACCCACATCCGACCAAACACAGCAGCAGCCCCCATTCCCTTTGTATTCTTCTTCTTCTTCACTTCTTCTTCTTCTCCACTTCTTCTTTCTTCTTCCTTCTTCTTCAAAGTAAGTTCCTCTTCCATTTTTCTTCCTTATTTCTTCCATTCCTTCTCCTTATGCTAGCTCTAACCTTGCATTTTCCCTAACCTAGGTGTGTGGAACTTAGATCTAGTGTGGAAGCTAGATTTGGTGGCTTAGAGCTTGAGGGAGGTGATTCCAAGTAGATCGGAGACCTTGACCTTGGGATTCCTACTCCCAAGAGGTAAAACCTAACTTTCTCCTTGCTAATTACTTTTATATAGTATAATTAGTATTGTAGAACCTTCCTAGACCCTAAGCCTACCCGTGGGAGGAAGTTGGAACTAGTTTGGTTGAGTTTAGAGACTTTGACATTAGATTTTGTGTCAATTTCGGATAAAATCCGAATTTGGCCCAATTTTGGGTGATGCCCTATGTTAGACGAACCTAGGTAGACGTTGTCGGGTGTCTTGAGGGCGAGTGTGTGTCTCCGTTCGGACACGGGAAGCCGTGTCGCGGAGAAACTGGGTTTTAGGGCAAAATTGGGGCTTTTCGTCGTCGCCGATTCTAAGTGCATGCGCGTTTCCGCCACGGACCTAGAATTGATGCAGAAGTGCATTTTCTAGGATCTAGGCATCGTTTAAAGTGCGTGGATAAATTTTGGGCCGATTCTGAGTTCGTTTGGTGTACGTTTCAGGAGGTTTTCCGAGCCGCGCACCACGTGTTCGTCGAAATGACCGAACGGCCATTTCGACTTGGTTTCCTCGTTTCGGGCTTGTGCACGCATTGAGTTAGTATCGGGGAGTGTGTGCTAGAGTTTTTGAGTTATATTTTATATATTTTAGGGTATTGGTGAGTGTCGGGATCGTTGGGCGTGAGTGGGGCGTGTTGTTTGTGTGTTGTGTGCATTGTGTTGTGTTAGTGTATATGTGTCTATATATATATATATATACATATATATATATATATATATATATATATATATATATATATATATATATATATATATATATATATACATATATATATATATATATATATATATATATATATATATGTATGTATATATATATGTATGTATGTATGTATATATTTATATGTATGTGTGTTTATGTATATATATATATATATATATATATATATGTGTGTGTGTGTGTGTGTATTTATATCTATGTGCTTGTGTGTGTATATGTCTATGTGTATATATATATATATGTATATGTGTAAGTGTGCTTGTGTGTGCATATGTATATATATATATATATATATATGTGTATGTGTAAATATATATCTTAGAGTGTGTGTGTATTGGTATGTATATATATATATTTGTATGTGTGCATATATATATTAATATGTGTGTTTATATATATATATAGCTATGTATATATTTGTGTGTGAGTGTGTGTATTAGTGTTTGTGTGTGTGTTAGTGTGTGTGTTAGTATATAGATATAAGAGTGTGTATATATATGTATCTAGTTGATATATATATAGATATATATGTATGTATATATATATATATATATATATATATATATATATATATATATATATAGGATTATATATATAAGTATATAGGCGTGTGTGTGTGTGTGTTTGTGATGGAGGGGGGAGGCAGCCAACAGCCGCAGCGAGGTGCAGCAGCTGCTGCTGCACTGCAGCAGCAGCACAGCAGCAGCAGAAAGCTGCAGCAGCAGCAGCCAAGAGCAGTAGCAGCAGCATGTGGAGCAGCCAGCAACAGCATTAGCACAAGCAGAATCAGCAGCATCAGCACAAGCAGCAGCAGCAGCAGCAAGCTTTAGGGTAGCGAGGGCTAGTGAGGGAGAAAGAGAGATTGATATATATATATATATATATATATATATATATATATATATATATATATATATATATATATATATATATATATATATGTTGATAGATAGATAGATATATCAATAGATAGATAAATAGGTATGATAGATAATTAGATAGATAGATAAGGAGATACATAGATAGATAGGTATACCTATAGATAATTAGATAGGTAGATATATGGTAGATACCTATATCTATATGATAGATATATATATATATACATATAGTTAGATAGATAGTTAGATATCTAGATATAGTTATATATACATATATATTTATGCGTAGGGTAAGGTAAAGGGGTATTGTATATATGTGTGTGTGGATATCTATATATATAGGTATATACATACTTAGATATATATAAATATGGTATATATATATATTTCCTAGCCTAGATTAATAACTAGGTGTATAATTATTAGTTAGATAGCTAGTTAGAGGGGTTCGAGAGTGGTATCTCAATACCTTGAGATATCCAAGGTATTGAGTTTTGAGCGGGGTATTTGAGCATTAGCCTAGGAAATATATTGGAATAATTTTTATATGTTTATGTATATATATTTACGCGTGCTAGCATAGGTTTTAGCGGGTTTAGGCGGGGTGCGTGGCCTAGGGCGAGGTATCGGATACTGAGGGTATCCCGGTATCTCGATTAGGCGAGTTTGTGAGTTTAGTAGCTTAATGAGCTCGGTTTGACCTAGAATTTTAGGAACACCCTAGTTTGACCTAGTTTTGACCATAATTGTCCTCGTTGACTATAAAAGTCAATGTTTGACCTAGTTTTGACCTAGAGTTGACTTTTTGGACCCCAGGTTGACTTTTTAACCCGATTTTCACCGGTTTGACCCGTTCGACCTAGAATAGCCCTAGAAGCCTATTTTTAATTATTTTATATCAGTTTAAATGCTTAGAACCCTGTTTAATCCTTGCTTTTCGTATTAGGACCTTGCGACACCGGTCCGGATCTCGATCCTCATCAGTTGCTCAGGACATCAGGCGAGTACCTACCTCTGATAGTTTCCATTTCATGATAGCGTTTATATCACCTGTTCTAGAACTATAATACTTGATTCTGACACATTATTACACGAGCTGGTACTAGTGGATCCCGTCATGAGATGCTATCCCCCTTACCGTGTTCAGCGGGTACTCTATCACGTGTATTTCATCATGTGCTTCGGGTATTGATTCTCATGTGCTATCATGTTCTTATTGTGCTCTCGCTTTCGTATGCGCGAGCTATTATCATGTACGTAGCGTGTTGTGGTTGGATCCAATGGTATTAGTGGGAGAGGGGAGTAGGAGTTGGTTATGTGATCAAAGCCAAACAGTATTCATGTGTATGTCGGTTATGCAACTCACGTATAACGGAGTTATCATAGTATTTTTCATGTGCAACCTAAGCCGATCACATAATGAACTTGTGCTCAAGGCACTTAGCTAGTATTCATATTTCTCACCTGCAGTTACTTTTCCACTACTTGTATCGTTCTCCAGTTTACATTGCAGCTACTTATTGTGCTCCAGCATATATTTATTTCCTGTGCATCTTGTATACTTTTCTATTGCTCGTCATATACACCTTACCATGCATTTGGAGTTGCTTTCAGAGTTATGTACTTCGCTCCAGTCCTGACTGGGCATATTTTTTCCAGAGGATCCTGGTGTTGACGACTGTTGTGACCCCGTGACCGAGGAGGAGTGCGTCGAGGAGACGCCGTTAGCACCCTAGTTAGCTATGTGGGTTTTCTGGGTTGTTCCCAGTGGTTTATTTTGGATGATTGTACTTATTCTTTTGATGCTGTGATGTTGTAGCTATTTTGGCCTTGGACTGTATTATTTTGGATTGTCTTGCTCTCTTGGTTCTGTTTCTTTGTTTATATCATATCGTGCTTTTATTCTTTCCCTAGATTTTGTGATTGAGAGTTCATATATATATTGCGTGGTTGCCCTCCTTTTGGAGAGGATTTTGATATATATATGTTGCGTGGTTGCCCTCCTTTTGGAGAAGTCATGCCAGATTTTTCTGTGAGATATTTAGATAGATATGGTTGACCTAGAACGGACCTTTACAGCGTTCTACCGCCGATTCTGCGGCGTAGGCTGGACGTACCCACGGCTCATGCCCGATTTTCGGGTGTGGGTCGTGACACGTTTTTGGTGGTGGCCCATGCAGGTCTAGTTTTTAGGTTACCTGCAATAGGATATAGGAGATAGGCTAAGTGAGAGTGTGCTCAATCACAACTAGGACCCTTCCTGCTTTCTTTTGCTATCTTTAAATTTTCTTGAAATTGTTTCTTTTTGCAATATTACTGTCCTTCATTGATGTTATCGTTTCTTGCACTATATTGACTTCTTTTGATCTGTGTTCAGGATGCCTCAGAAGACCAGATCTCAGCGCACCGCCCTAGCAGCTGCCACCGAGAGGTCTGCCACCTCTTGACCTGCTCGACTTCTGACAGCCGCTACCGCTCCACTCGTCACTCCTGCGGTTGAGGGAGCGTCAGTTTCTCTCGGAGATCCCCTTACTCCCATTGATCTGAGAGTCACCCCAGTTGTTCCGGTGGTACCTCCTCCACCACCGCCTGCGCCAGTGGATGCTACGCAGTTGTTCGCATTCTTCTGAGAGATGATGGATGCGCAGCACCGCCAGGCAGATGTTATGAGGATGGGCATTGAGAACGCTCATCAGGTGGCTATGACAGCGATTGACAGAGTGGCTCAGATCCAGCCACAGCTAGAGCAGGCTCAATATCCTAGGCCGGGTAGTATCATCGATTTTCAGAAGATACGGCCTAAGGAGTTCCCTGGCACAGAGAGGATCCTGTACGCCGACTACTGGATCGAGCATATAGAGGGCATCTTCAGGCTGGCGATGATCCCAGCTAGCATGCAGATAGAGGCAGCGGGCAGCCAGATGTTCGACCTTGCCCTCACTTGGTTCCGCACAGATACGCGGATAGCAGCTCCGGGATTGACTTGGGAAGCTTTCAAGAAGCTTTTCAAGGAGAAGTTCTTTCCGGATGTGGCTCTCAGTGCCTTAGAGAGTCAGTTCGAGGCGCTCGTCCAGGGGAGTATGTTAGTGGATGAGTATACAGCGGAGTTCTGCCGTCTGGGCAGATTTGTTGAGGGATTATGTCACGCCCCAGTCCCAAAAATATGTAGGACTTGGACACGTAAGCATGCCAGCCGCATGGATATGGCAACTCCAATATATGGAAACCAAATCCACACGTACGCTGTAATATGAATATCAAATCCACAAGTGGTATAACTGTAATACAAGTCACTGGGTAAAATCTAAATCTCATCCACCAAAATCATATAGAAATAAATAAACAGTATCTATGAAACTAGATCTCAATAAGAAGTATCTAGGATGATAGTTGAATGGAAACAAATCTACTACCAACTCGAATGGGAAAAGTAAATACAATATAAGTATAAAATAATCAAACCCAATAAAAGTATACCAGCTATCGATCATGGCTCGAAGAGAAGACATCCACTAAGCATATACAACCATCCAATCTGCGCTCTTGCAAATACTCAAGAACAGATACACCTGGCAGCGGACCAGGTCCTCAGAGGGACGTAACAAGATACAGAAAATACGAGCCAATTTGAATACAATAAATATGCATCATATTTGAAAATAGATAAGTACGCTGTACAGGAAAATCTATATGAATGCAAATGAGGACAACTTTTCGACGTAGGGCAAGGGTAGTCTACTCGATCTAAGCCTCACAACTCACACACCCGTCTAGAACATCAGAAATCGACATACCTCTGGGGTAGCAACCAGCGCGACTCTACAGAAATCGACATACCTCTGGGGTAGCGACCAGCGCGACACATGCCCGTAGTGTGAACTATATACTATGGTTTACCAGAGTGGTTAAAAGCCCATACGCCTAATGATTGTCCTCCCATGATACTAGGTGCCATGTGTGTGTCAACATATCTAATACATAGTAATGACTGGAGAAAAACTACACATGCAAGAACTATACAGAAATAAAATAAATAAAAAGAAATATAAATAGCATGCAAAGTACTGTAAACAAATTGGCAAGGTATCTTGCCTGGGGTCCTGCTGCTGGTATGAATCAGAGTCCAAGTCACAGTCCAAATAGCCTATGTATTATAAATTTATCACGTCAAAAGATAATTTATTTTAATTTATTTAATTTTGGAATAATTACTCTAAAATCCTATTTTAATTTTATTATTCTGATTTTTATGTTAATTCCTAAATTTTGTCCAAAGAAACTAAATTTTATCAACTTGAGACTCATGGCACGCAAATCAAGGCGATCTGTTGACCGAAAAGTCAACCAACACAAACTCAATTTTTATGCATGATTTCCTGTAGATTTCAGTATCAAAAACATGCTGGAATTTATGGCTCGTCCAAATTCAAATTCGTTTGGGAATTATGGCACATACAAATTTTGTATTGTGCAACGATGGTTAAATTCTAACCTAGAAGTTCTACAGAATTAACAGTATGTAAATACTTCAAATTAAATTCTGGGAAAATATATGTCAATGATCTCAACATTAGCTTTCCAAAACTTTAAACGGTTCATGATTCTGATTCCTGGTTCTCCCAAAATCGCGAAAACATCGAAACACGTCTATTTTCAGACATGCGTGCTCTGCGAATTTTCCAGAATTTAATTCTCATAATTTCGTAAAATAAATTATGTAATCAGAAATCTAACCTCAATATCGTTCTAACAAAAAAAACTAGGCCTCGTTTGGAGTCCGGAGCTATGCGCAATGGCTTCTGGAAGATGAAGGAACCCTAGATGACAATTCTCCAAAAATCGGCTGAAGAAAAACCCTAGAAATTAATATCTAAACTATTATATATATATATAGGAGAGAGAAAGTGCAGCTGCGGCTCACAGCGTGCCACGTGGCAGCCATCCATGCAGCCCCGCCCAGATCGAACGGTCGCAGTTCGATGCGGCTCGGCTCAGCTGAGTCCGAGTCGAACTCGGTCTCGGCTCGGCTCGAGGACGGCTCGGCTCGGCTCGCAACCACTCAGCGATCACTGACAGGCGGGCCCGGCACTGTTCACTGCTGGAGGCTGACAGGTGGGCCCCCTGTTTGTTGACTGGGCATAATTAATTACTTTTTGGGTTTTCTTTTTCAGAAATTAGTTTTTAATTCAGTTTTTGATAATTAACTCAAAATAAATGCTAAAAATAATCAAAAAATTCCCAAAAAATTCTAGAAAATATATTTTATTATTTAGAACCTAAAATAAAATTTTGGGATATTTTTAATTAAGTTTGAACATAAAATAAATTCTTTAAAGTCCTTAAAAATTAGTGTTACTAGTTTTTAATTAACTAAAATTAATGGAAAAATCCCAATAATCAAAAATAGCCTAAAAATAATTCTAAATAAATATTTATATAAGTAAATATACTAAAAAAAATATTTTTTAATTAAATAAAAGAATACTCTAAATAAATTCAACATCTATAATAAATATAATAATATAAAATATACACAAATACCTATTTTGGGTGAGGGAGTTTACAATCTACCCAACTTAAAACAATTTCGTCCTCAAAATTAAAATAAGGCATAATTTGTTAAATTCTTCACATTCGTACATAAGGTATGTCAATCGCAATCTCTTCCAAAAATTTAAATAACAAAATCTATTCGAATCTATCGCGATCACTTCAAAATTAATATAACCACTGTTTAAATCAAAATTCAACTTGTCGTAATCTCTTCTCAATTTTTAAATAATCAACATCCAACTCTAACTCAAGTCTATATGACATCCCACATCAAAATTTATATCATAATTTTCAACTATCATAATCTCCTCTAGACCTTGAACAATAAACAATTCTAATCAAATCTTATTCCTATTCTTAACTTAAGAATTTTGTACTATTCAAATATTTAAACTCAATTTACATTCTCAATATTTTAAATAGGTGACCCAACAATCAAAATTGAACTTTTAATTCAAATCATCAAATTATAAAATTTAAATCTAATTAACCAATTGTTCAAGTCTAAAATTCTATATTTATCCTCAAAATTTAAATCGATGATTCATCCTTCAATATTCAAAATTTAAATCATGTGCTCAAAGTATAAATATTTGGTCCGCAATATCAAGATTTTAAAATTCGTTAAATCCTCATTATCTTAATCCTTCTTTTAAAATTTCTCAAAATTAAAATGACTTGAATCTCCCAATCAAATCTTACTTGATCACAATCTAAAAGAAATTCCTCTCAAGTTGACAATGCACTACTACCCAACTTAGAATTTACCCATCTATCACAAAAGGCTATATACTTTAAGAAAAATATTCCTTAATTTATTTACTCATGTCATTCAATCCTCAAAACTTCATCGCCGATTATATCATATGTGATATGTCCTTAATTACAAAAGAATAATCCTCATGTATGTGATCGGCCAATGGGGTATATCTACTACTCTCTGTGTATCAAACTTATACCAATCATGAGGTTTCGTCTTTCCGAAATAAGGGAAGACGGAAAACAATGATAAAGAGTTCAAGGAAAAGGTACTAGAATAGAAGTATGGAGATCAAGGCGTTTAAACAATTCAAATGGGAATTGTCAAGGCAGTTATGGATTGAAATCTTATTTGGTAATTTCTTATTCACATGCTCGTATCAGTACAGTTATGTAACCGATACAATACGCCCAGACATGTCTAGAGGGCAAGTACAGGTGTCTACTAGTCAACTATATATCTCAATCCACGTAAAGTATTATTGCGAAGGGCGAATCAAGCGCACTATGGTTGATCAGACCGTAATACACTGATTCTGAATTATATTATTGTGGACCTCCCCAATAATACATATGTCATGAACAAGCTCGATAAAGAATAAGCTTGCAAAAACTAGGCTATAATAGCAGCATAAGTCAAGGTAGTACAGCAAATATAAGTACGCTAGATGATGATGAAAGGAGGTACAATTTAATTTAAGTTCACAAAAACAAAAACAACTAAGCAACAATAATAAAAGACTCTACAATCCCTACAGTTATCATACAACCTCCTTGTCTAAGTCGCTAGTCGACCAAATAGGGGCAAGGACCTCTAAATTCTATCGTCTGAATAAACATTATCGTCTTTTGCTATAATGCAATTAATGTTGTTCAATCATACTCCATTAATAGGTCAAAAGACTATGTGATACTAGGTGTCATACATTATAGTAAAACTTTTAACTAACTCTAGTAGTGTCTATACTACTCTCAAGTCCTCATAATACATCAAGGGGTAATGGTGAACCAATCTATAGATAAAGAATTCTAGGGTTCACTAGATATTCTAAACTTAGTGGTGTATTTATTTTCTCATTGTATTCTTAATAGGTGTGCTACTCTAATTATCATCTAACAACAAGAACTTCTATATTATAGGAGAAGGCTATACTTAAAGAACTATTAGGGAAGTATATGAATCGAGCAGGATGCGGCTATTCAAATAGAATAGATTGGAAGGAATGATGAGTCATAGTCAAATATGGATGAGATCCTATACTCTATTCCTAGGTGCAGGCTTGCTTGGTACAGTAACGTAACCGAGACAATATACTCTCGACCTGCATGGGCCACCACAAAAATATGTCACGCCCCAGTCCCAAAAATACGTAGGACTAGGACACGTAAGCATGCCAGCCACATGGATATGACAACTCCAATATATGGAAACCAAATCCACACATACGTTGTAATATGAATATCAAACCCACAAGTGGTATAACTGTAATACAAGTCACAGGGTAAAATCTAAATCTCATCCACCAAAATCATATAGAAATAAATAAACAGTATCTATGAAACTAGATCTCAATAAGAAGTATCTAGGATGATAGTTGGATGAAAACAAATCCACTACCAACTCGAATGGGAAAAGTAAATACAATATAAGTACAACACAATCAAACCCAATATAAGTATACCAGCTATCGATCACGGCTCGAAGAAAAGACATCCACTAAGCATATACAACCATCCAATCTGCGCTCCTGCAAATACTCAAGAACAGATACACCTGGCAGCGGACCAGGTCCTCAGAGGGACGTAACAAGATACAGAAAATACGAGCCAATTTGAATACAATAAATATGCATCATATTTGAAAATAGATAAGTACGCTGTACAGGACAATCTATATGAATGCAAATGAGGACAACTTTTCGACGTATGGGCAAGGGTAGTCTACTCGATCTAAGCCTCGCAACTCACACACCCGTCTAGAACATCAAAAATCGACATACCTCTGGGGTAGCGACCAGCGCGACTCTACAGAAATCGACATACCTCTGGGGTAGTGAACAGCGCGACACACGCCCGTAGTGCAAACTATATACTACGGTTTACCAGAGTGGTTAAAAGCCCATACGCCTAATGATTGTCCTCCCATGATACTAGGTGTCATGTGTGTGTCAACATATCTAATACATAGTAATGACTGAAGAAAAACTACACATGCAAGAACTATAAAAAAATGAAATAAATAAAAAGAAATATAAATAGCATGCAAAGTACTGTAAACAATTTGGCAAGGTATCTTGCCTGGGGTCCTGCTGCTGGTATGAATCAGAGTCCAAGTCACAGTCCAAATAGCCTATGTATTACAAATTTATCACGTCAAAAGATAATTTATTTTCATTTATTTAATTCTAGAATAATTAATCTAAAATCCTATTTTAATCTTATTATTCTGATTTTTATTTTAATTCCTAAATTTTGTCCAAAGAAAATAAATTTTATCAACTTGAGACTCATGGCACGCAAATCGAGGCAATCTATTGACCGAAAAGTCAACCGACACAAACTTAAATTTTATGCATGATTTCCTGTAGATTTCAGCATCAAAAACATGCTGGAATTTATGGCTCGTCCGAATTCAAATTCTTTTGGGAATTATGGCACATACAAATTTTGTATTATGCACCGATGGTTAAATTCTAACCTAGAAGTTCTACAGAATTAACAGTATGTAAATACTTCGAATTAAATTCTGGGAAAAATATATGTCAATGATCTCGACATTAGCTTTCCAAAACTTTAAACAGTTCATAATTCTGATTCCTGGTTCTCCCGGAATCTCGAAAACATCAAAACACGTCTATTTTTGGACATGCTGTGCTCTGCAAATTTTCCAGAATTTAATTCTCATAATTTCGTAAAATAAATTATTTAATCAGAAAGCTAACCTCAATATCGTTCTAACAAAAAAAACTAGGCCTCGTTTGGAGTCCTGAACTATGCGCAATGGCTTCTGGAAGATCAAGGAACCCTAGATGACAATTCTCCAAAAATTGGCTGAAGAAAAACCCTAGAAATTAATATCTAAACTATTATATATATATATATAGGAGAGAGAAAGTGCAGCCGCGGCTCACAGCGCGCCACGTGGCAGCCATCTGTGCAGCCCCGCCCAGATCGAACGATCGCAGTTCGATGCGGCTCGGCTCAGCTGAGTCCGAGTCGGTCTCGGTCTCGGCTCGGCTCGAGGTCGGCTCGGCTCGGCTCGCACCCACTCAGCGGTCACTGACAAGCGGGCCCAGCACTGTTCACTACTAGAGGCTGACAGGTGGGCCCCCTGTTTGCTGACTGGGTAGAATTAATTACTTTTTGGGTTTTCTTTTTCAGAAATTAGTTTTTATTTCAGTTTTTGATAATTAACTCAAAATAAATGCTAAAAATAATCAAAAAATTCCCAAAAAATTCTAGAAAATATATTTTATTATTTAGAACCAAAAATAAAATTTTGGGATATTTTTAATTAAGTTTGAACATAAAATAAATTCTTCAAAGTCCTCAAAAATTAGTGTTACTAGTTTTTAATTAACTAAAATTGATGGAAAAATCCCAATAATCAAAAATAGCCTAAAAATAATTCTAAATAAATATTTATATAAGTAAATATACTAAAAAAAATTATTTTCTAATTAACTAAGAGAATACTCTAAATAAATTCAACATCTATAATAAATATAATAATATAAAATATACACAAATACCTATTTTGGGTGAGGGAGTTTACAGGTTGTCTGAGGCAGCGAAGGCGCGGAAGTTCCACAAGGGCTTGGTCATGGCGGTCAAGTCCTTGACCAGGAGCGACCGTGAGGCGACCTTCGAGCAGATTGTCAGTGACGCACAGAGAGCCGAGGATGACCTAGAGCTGAAGACGAAGAGGAGCAGAGATGCTTCAGGAGCAGGGAGCAGGTAGCAGTACAGGCCCAGCCAAGAGGCCATTCCAGTAGACCCAGCAGCACCAGGGTCAGGGTCGTGCGCCCTTCCGGCAGGCGCCCCAGCAGCAGAGGCAGGGTCAGCAGCAGGGCCAAAGGCAGCCCATCGTTTGCCCTTTCTGTAAGAAGCCAGGGCACGGATGGGACATATGCAGAAAGAGGCTGGGCAGATGTTTATTGTGTGGCGCAGCAGATCACCAGCTGAAGGATTGTCCTTCAGCGCTTGCTCGTATAGCTCAGGGCGGAGGAGCCGCTCAGAGGGCACCAGCCAGAGCACCTGCAGCGCAGCAGAGAGGTCCGCCTTTGCAGACTCAGCAGCAGAGGTTCGCCCAGCACCAGCAGCAGCACCGAGGAGGACAGCAGGGGCAAGCTTTTGCCCTGATAGTAGACGAGGCCGAGCTAGTTGGTGATGTTATCTCAGGTTCTGTTCTCCTTGATTCTATTCCAGCACTTGCTTTATTTGATTCCGGTACTTCCCATAGCTTTGTGTCTGTATCTTTTGCTGTTAGACACCATCTTGTTGCTGAACCTTTAGCTAGAATCTGCAAGATCACGACCGGGGGTGGTATCATCCTAGTCCGTGATGTCTGCAGAGACCGGAGAGTTACCTTGGGAGGCCGGGAGTTGAGTGTGTGCCTACTTCTAATGCCACTTCCGAGCTACGATATTGTACTCGGGATGGATTGGTTGAGTATGCATTGTGCTAGTATAGATTATCGTGGAGGCAGAGTTTTGTTTAGTCCGCCAGATGAGCCAGAGTTTCAGTTTGCCAGAGGAGCAGCGGAGCAGACCGAGGGAGTCTTCTGCGGAGCCCTGGTGGTAGAGCCGAGGTCGCTACATCCACTGATAGAGGAGTATATGGATGTTTTTCTGGAGGAGTTGCCAGGGTTACCTCCGGACAGAGACGTGGAGTTCTCTATAGACTTGGTGCCAGGCGCAGAGCCGATATCCCAGCATGTCTATAGAGTCAGCAACAGTGAGCTGATAGAGTTGAAGAAGCAGGTGGATGAGCTTCAGGATAAGGGATTTATCAGATCTAGTTCTTCTCCGTGGGGTGCTCCGGTACTTTTTGTGCCGAAGAAGGATGGGTCGATACGGATGTGTATCGACTACAGGGCTCTGAACAGCCTCACAATCAAGAACAAGTATCCGCTGCCGCGTATTGATGATCTTTTTGACCAGTGGAGCGGAGTGAGGGTATTTTCCAGGATTGATCTGAGGACAGGCTACCACCAGGTGAAGGTCAGGAAGGAGGATATTCCGAAGATAGCTTTTCGGACCAGATATGGACAGTATGAGTTCTTGGTGATGCCGTTTGGGTTGACTAATGCCCCGACAGTGTTCATGAATCTGATGAACAAGGTGTTCCATCAGCATCTGGACAGGTTTGTGGTGGTGTTTATAGATGACATCTTGGTGTATTCAAAGACCCCAGAGGAGCACGAGGAGCATCTAAGGATAGTGTTGGAGACTCTTAGGAAGGAGAAGCTTTATGGAAAGCTCTCAAAGTGCGAGTTCTTCCTTGACAAGGTTGAATTCCTTGGTCATGTGGTGATTGAAGAGGGTATCTCGGTGGATCCGAGAAAGATCATGGCAGTTGAGGCATGGAGTGCTCTGAGTTCAGTAGTAGAGGTCAGGAGTTTCTTGGGACTGGCAGGCTACTACAGGAGATTTGTTCAGGATTTTTCCCGGATTGCAGAGCTGTAGTCCAGGTTGACTAGAAAGGACGTGGAGTTTGTTTGGTCAGAGTAGTGCCAGATCGCCTTTGATGAACTGAAGAGGAGGTTGACGACAACTCCAGTGTTGATGCTGCCATCAGGTTCTGGAGGTTTCACTATCTATAGTGATGCATCGGGGAAGGGACTGGGTTGTGTGTTACAGTAGAATGGGAGGGTGATTGCCTATGCTTCCAGGCAATTACGTCCTCATGAGAAGAACTACCCTACCCACGATTTGGAGTTGGCAACGGTCATCTTTGCTCTGAAGTTGTGGAAATACTATTTATACGGAGAGCGTGTGGAGATCTTTACAGACCACAAGAGCTTAAAGTATGTGTTTACCCAAAAAGAGCTGAACATGAGGCAGAGAAGATGGTTGGAGTTGATGAAGGACTTCGATATATCGTTGCAGTACCATCCAGGGAAGGCGAACGTAGTTGCGGATGCATTGAGCAGGTATCCGGTAGCTATATGCCTGACTACAGATCGTTATCTTCTGGCAGATCTAGAGAGCTTAGGTATTGAGGTGATAGTGCCTGGAGTTGAGATGCAGATGTGGGGACTGCAGATTCAGTCAGAGTTGGTAGACCGGATCAGGGCTACACAGTTTGAGGATGAGTCCCTGAGGAGCATCAGGGTGCAGGTTCAGATAGGATTATCAGATGACTTCACCATTGCTGATGATGGTTCTTTGCGGCACGGTACCAGGTTGTATGTGCCGAGTGGGTTATTGCGCGAGGAGGTTCTCCAGGAGGCGCATCGATCCCAGTACTCTATGCATCCAGGTGCCAACAAGATGTATAGAGATCTGAGACAGCATGTATGGTGGTACGGGATGAAGCGGGAGGTAGCACGCTTCGTATCCCGATGCTTAGTGTGCCAGCAGGTGAAGGCGGAGAGGCAGAGGCCAGGAGGATTACTCCATCCGTTACCCATTCCGGAGTAGAAATGGGAGCATGTGACCATGGATTTTGTTTCTGGACTTCCCCGTTCTCCAGGCGGGAAGGATGCGATTTGGGTCATCGTGGACAGGTTGACCAAATCGGCCCACTTTCTACCATTCAAAGTGGGTACGTCTATAGAGAGACTAGCAGAGATGTATGTGCGCCAGATAGTCAGACTGCATGGAGTTCCTGTGAGCATAGTATCAAATCGGGACAGTCGCTTTACTTCGCATTTCTAGAGGAGCCTGCAGGCTAGCTTGGGCACCCAGCTCAAGTTTAGTAGTGCATATCACCCACAAACAGATGGTCAGTCAGAGAGGACCATTCAGACACTTGAGGACATGCTTCGGACTTGTGTTTTGGATTTCAGAGGCTCTTGGGAGGATCACTTGCACTTGGTAGAGTTTGCTTACAATAACAACTACCAAGCCAGTATCGAGATGTCACCTTTTGAGGCGTTATATGGACGGAGGTGTCGCACTCCGTTGTCATAGGATGATGTAGGTGAGAGAGCTTTGCTTGGCCCGGAGATGGTGGTTGATGCAGCGAAGAAGGTCAAGCTCATTAGAGATAGACTTCGGGTGGCGCAGGACAGGCAACAGCATTGGGCCGATAGCCACCGGAGACCTTTGGAGTTCGAGGTGTAGCTTAGAATCTAGATTTTGTTTTTGTGTTTGCTTGTGATTGCTTGTTTTAGACTAAGTGCATAGACCTTGTTTGTGCTAGGTTGGAGATCTGGTGTTCCTGAGAATTTCTCCGACGCGGGGCACTATTTGCTTCGGTGGAGGCGGGAAGCTTAGCCCACGTTTCGTCGGACCCTTCCGTATCCTTGAGAGGGTCGGCGCCGTGGCGTATAGGCTTGAGTTGCCGCCTACGCTGGAGGGAGTTCATGATGTGTTCCACGGGTCGCAGTTGAGACGGTACGTGGCGGATCCCAGTCACGTATTGGATCACTCACTACCCAATTCTAGAAAATAGGGTATTTTTTTTATTTTTATTTGATAAATAGTGGATTGTATTTAATTAATTATATTTATATTTATTTGGTGCTTGTCTTATTTTTTTAATGATTGTTTTAGGGTTTTGGCTAGTCTGGACCCATGTCAGACCCTAGTGGACCCATGTCCGACCCAGCCCATACCCTTGTGAGAATTATTTTGGGGCTTAGAAATATTTATTATATTTTTAGAAGGTTAGTGGGAGAGATTTGGAGCTAGTTTGAGTGCTTTTGGAACCCGAAACCCAAAACCGAGTTACGGGAGGGCATTTTGGTCATTTGGACTTAGTGGAACCCCTTTATTAGCATGGCCGGCTCTATTTACTACCCACATCCGACCAAACACAGCAGCAGCCCCCATTCCCTTTGTATTCTTCTCCTTCTTCACTTCTTCTTCTTCTCCACTTCTTCTTTCTTCTTCCTTCTTCTTCAAAGTAAGTTCCTCTTCCATTTTTCTTCCTTCTTTCTTCCATTCCTTCTCCTTATGCTAGCTCTAACCTTGCATTTTTCCTAACCTAGGTGTGTGGAGCTTAGATCTAGTGTGGGAGCTAGATTTGGTGGCTTGGAGCTTGAGGGAGGTGATTCCAAGTAGATCGGAGACCTTGGCCTTGGGATTCCAACTACCAAGAGGTAAAACCTAACTTTCCCCTTGCTAATTACTTTTATATAGTGTAATTAGTGTTGTAGAACCTTTCTAGACCCTAAGCCTACCCGTGGGAGGAAGTTGGAACTAGTTTGGTTGAGTTTAGAGACTTTGACATTAGGTTTTGTGTCAATTTCGGGTAAAATCCGAATTTGGCCCAATTTTGGATGATGCCCTAGGTTAGACGGACCTAGATAGACGTTGTCGGGTGTCTTGAGGGTGAGTGCGTGTCTCCGTTCGGACACGGGAAGCCGTGTCGCGGAGAAACAGGTATTTCGGGCGAAATTGGGACTTTTCGTAATTGCCGATTTTAAGTGCGTGCGCATTTCCGCCACGGACCTAGAATCGATGCGGGAGCACATTTTCTAGGATCTAGGCATCGTTTAGAGCGCGTGGGTAAATTTTGGGCCGATTCCGAGTTCGTTTGGTGTGCGTTTCAGGAGGTTTTCCGAGCCGCGCACCACGTGTTCGTCGAAATGATCGAACGACCATTTTGACTTGATTTCCTCGTTTCGAGCTTGTGCGCGCGTTGGGTTAGTATCGGGGAGTATGTGCTAGAGGTTTTGAGTTATATTTTATATATTTTAGGGTATTGGTGAGTGTCGGGGTCGTTGGGCGTGAGTGGGGCGTGTTGTTTGTGTGTTGTGTGCATTGTGTTATGTTAGTG